>JAECWR010000197.1:7500-607500 GCA_018150935.1 Drosophila pruinosa | reverse complement strand
CTAAAGGAAGCAACAAAGATCAACTTATCACTTTCAGCATTGGGAAATGTCATATCAGCTCTAGTGGACGGTAAAACAAAGCATGTACCATACAGGGACTCCAAGTTGACGAGATTGCTACAGGTAGGGCCTTAAAATTTTCATACCATGTATATATACGGTCCATAGATTAAACAACATTCTAATAATTAAAAATTTAATTACGAGGAAACAGGATTTAATACCTGTAAAGTACATAATAGACTAGGAAGTGTGCCCGCTGATTCGACAGCTTAATATAATATATTATTTTCTACTCAATTTATAAAGTAGGAGCTCTTTTTCATTGTTTTATTTTATTTAGCAGTAGTAGCTGTAGCAATTCAAAACATAAAACAAAGCTTGCGCAAACAGAAAATTTAGCCTTGCCAATTTTTGCTAGTTTGTTTTTTATTTTGGCCACGCCCCCTTCCGCCCCCATAAATCTAATAACACCGATTTACAGGCGTCATTTTAATCCTAGAATATTCAATTTTGATACAATGCTAATCACCATCTTAATGATCTCTGCGAATTTGGTTACAATCCGATAAAAAACACAGAAGTTATTACGAATTTACTTTTATAATGCGTTACCACGTGCAGCTGCACCTAGTTAATTGCTATGACACTCCGTGACATAATAATGGTGTTCAATAAACCAACTAAAGTGCCGGCAAGCTAATAATTTCGAATAAAGAAAATTTTGGTATATTATTTTGGTATAATTTTAGTATATTTTTTAAAAGTATTTTTTTAGTATATTTTTAAAAAATATAATATTTTGATGGTAAAATTGGGCAAACTCGACTGTAGCTTTCTTACTTGTTTGTTTTGTGAAATATTAGAATAAAAAAATAAATAAATATATATAAAAAGAAAGAAATATATATATAAATAAAAAAATGAATATATAAATAAATAAATAAATGAATATAAAAAGAATTAAATAAATAAATATATAAATAAATATCTAAATAAATAGTTACTCCACTTATAACTCAAGAACGGCTGAACTGATTTAGCTGAAAATTGGCAGGGATGTAGCTTAGAGCCAGGAGAAGGACAGCATTCCCGTGTGACTTGGCATGAAACTTCAGTCACTATAAAACGTGGAATAACAAAAAAGAATCGGACTTGAAATAACAAAACGCAAATGACAACTATGTATTTCATTTTTTTTGTATTTTTTCCCATTAAAAAAAAAAACTGCTTATTTATTGCCATTAAGGCGGAACAAAGTTCGCCAGGTCACTAGTATTATATATATTAAAAATATATATGTGTACATATATATATTAAGCAGTAGAAGCTGAAGTGAATAGTTTCTTTATTAAATGTATGCTTGATTTGTATTCCAATTCGGTTTACTTTTCAACTATTGAATTCAAATTGGTAGAAGAAAGTGACATTAAATACCGGAGCACACCATATACATATATCTAAAAATTTTTAGTTTAAATGGTTCGTAAAAAATTATTTGCTATATTACTTGAGTATACTTGAGTTTGTTAAAAAAAGTTTAAGAGATAAAACAATATTTTTGATATATAACTTCATTTTTTTTCGGTTATGTAATTTTCTTTAGGATTCCTTGGGAGGAAATACAAAAACCATTATGATATCATGCATCTCGCCAGCTGAATGTAATTACGATGAAACATTGTCCACACTGCGGTACGGGAGTCGAGCTAAAAATATATCTAACGTTCCAAAAATCAATGAAGATCCAAAGGACGCCCAACTTCGTCAATACCAGGAAGAAATATTTAAATTAAAAAAACTGCTTGATGAAAGTCATCAAAATGAGAGTGAAATTCTTCACAAATTTGCCGTAGACAATAATAAATTAAGAGAATTATGGTTGGAGGAAGAAAAGGTTAAAATGCGTAATCAAGTAATGATAGAAATTAACAATAAGGATACAGGTCAAGTAAATAATAAATCTTTAAATGAATCAAAATGTGATCGACCGAGAAGTGAAAAACAATGCATTCAACTGAATGCACGTAAGCATATTGATCTAATAAAACATGTTCTTATTGGTGGTGAAAGAGTCAATGACATGCAACTTAAAGAGCGCCATAGACGAAGAAAAATGGAAGCACAACAGCATTTAAGTGCCATTGCACGGGCGCTAAGCCGAATTGAAAGTGATGACCGCAACCTATTGCAACATCATTATGCTAATATTCAACAGGAGATATATATAAAAAATGATCGTATTAAAATGTTTGATCAAAAAATTAAAATGCTTGAAAGAGAGATTGAGGACTTAAACTCTGAATTTCAATTGGACCGTGAGGATTACCTCGATGAAATTCGTCAGCTTAGTCGCCATTTAAAATTTTATCAAGTTTTGTTTTGGAAAGCACATCCCATTCTTCGTAAAAATGGAAAGTATTGGTAATATTCGTCTTTATTATGTAATGCACAAATATGTTGGTATAAATTTACCGTTGAGAGTGCACTCATAATATAAGGGCATTATGTTTGGTAATTTTTAAATCAATAGTTTCTAAGAAATTGATTTTTTAAAATCCATGACCTTTTGAGTATGTCCGAAGAAGAGGAAGAGCAAGGAATTTTCAATCTTATAAAGTATATATTTTTTGATCAGCAATCGAATCGATAAAGCCGTGTCGGTCAATCTTTCGCACGTCTGTAGAAAGTTTTGATCAGAGAGAATGGAACTGGAGCCAGATTTTGTGCCCACACTCTTTTGTGTACTAAGCGGATCAATTTTGTTTCAACTTTCGTCCAAGACCATGTAAAATTAAAACATACTGCCCCCAAAAGTAATCACTGAAAATAGAGTAATATCTTATGCTGACCAAGGATCTATATACTTTATGGGGTCGGAGATCCCTCCATTTTCGGTCGACACAAAGCTATAAAACGGTTCTACCCTTTGGGTAGGCGAGCATAATAAGTAAGACCATATTCCAAAACCTATACCGCAATATATCACTGTCAAAATTATTAGCTTGGCTGCATTTTACTAAGTTTAATGAACACATATGTATATTACATCACAAAGTGACATACAAAGTCACCGGTCAGGAGCCGCTTCACCTGATTTCAGTCATAAAAAGTATTTCCTGAACTTCTATCTTTTTATTTATTTTATTTTAACTAAGCTTAAGAAATTATTAAAACAGTGATGACGATTCTGTGTACCAAAAATATATTAAATACACTCGCTTTAAAGTTGTTTTTAACGATTTTAGAGGACGTGAAAGGCTGTGTCCAAATTCTAAAACAAAATTGATATAGTGATTATATTATTACATATTGTCACAAAATTTGGTTTCTCTAACTCTTATAAGCTCTGAAATCCAGATTTTACCACAGAAATAATTTATGTCAGTTTAGTTATGATTTTATGAATAAAAAAAGGTTATTCAAGGAATACTTGATCAGATGCAGGTTCACTTGTTCAGTGGCTATGCAAATCTGTGATGTAATTCAGGTATTCAATAAACCTAGTTGACAGCAGCCAAGCTAATAATTTATGCTACATTGCGGTATATTGTTTAGTATATTCTCAAATAATACTATATTCCGGAGCTATTTTTTAATCATTGTTGTATTCATTAAAAATGGGTGGCGGATATCTCACAGTTAAGAAAACTCGACCATAACTTTCTTACTTGTTTTAGAATATTTGTAAGTACTTATATTTTTGATAAACGTAAGATTTTGATGGTCTTAAGTTTTGTTGCTAGAAAAGTAAAATATGCATGACTAATAAGTCGGTTTGGCTACATCTATTTACCCATGAGTAAGTATTTAATGAAAATACAAACTGAAATTTATATATTTATTTATTAGGTATAGCTAAATTACATTTATAAAATAATAATTAGGCTTGTACGAAAATGCGGGCGCTAGCAGCTAGGCCTTCAGTCCAATTTTAAAAGATTATTAATTGTTATATTTGTACGTTTCCAGATTTTGTAAATGAGAATATGTTATCGATCTTTGAGATAGATGGTTTGTTTAATTGTAATGAAGGAGTGCTGTTATTGAAAATCGATCTGCGAAGACTACTCAAGTGGACGCAGTCGTCTAAAATGTTGGATATGGAGTGAATACCTCCACATATTGGTTTGAGATTGCCGTTGAATAGGTGCGAGTGGGTGGTATAAGTATGGCCAATCCGTAGTCGACTAAAGATGGTACATTTTTCCGGGAGCAATTGGCGGGGTAAAAAATTTGTTTCATGTTTGGGTTAGACGTCTTGTACCAGTGTTTGACTTCAGTCCATTCATGATAGATTTATTCGTGTAGATCAAGATTTATTCCCTTGTATAATTCTTTTTCCATTGAGTGAATAACTGTCATTGTTGGAATTTGTGCGACTAATTGATGTTTTTGTTTTTGTAGTTTGCTATGTTATCAGCAGTCGATAGATTGTCGGTGCAGATTACGAATTTGTCACGTTTGTGAGTGGCTCTGGAGCCACACTTGCCTCCAGTAAATGCAAACTCCTTCATATTTGTAAAAAAAAAAAAAGGGAATGTATAATATATATCCATCGTTAACATTTAATAGTATAAATACAGACTGCACAGACAATATCAAAATACTTGGCATATTCTTTGACAAAAGGATGAAGTTTACAAAACACTGCTCTTTTTTACGAGACAGCCTTGAAAAAAATTTAATATTATAAAATACATTAGCTCCAAGTACTCACTTGTTAATGTAAACAACTAATTAATATTAGTAGAGCATTTATTCTTTCACAAATTGAATATAGTCTGCCCATTTTTGGGATGTGTGCTAAATCCCATAAAAAACTCCTTCACCCTCCGTACCATACTGCTGTTCGGCGCAGTCTAAATGCCTTTCCAACCTCTCCTGTAAAATGATTCCTGACAGAAGCTGGTCTACCAACCATAACACAAACAAGTAAGAAAGCTACTGTCGAGTTTGCTCGACTGTGAGATACCCGCCGCCCAATTTTACCATCAAAATATTATATTTTTTAAAAATATACTAAAAAAATACTTTTAAAAAATATACTAAAATTATACCAAAATAATATACCAAAATTTTCTTTGTTCGAAATTATTAGCTTGGCGGCGCTTTAGTTGGTTTATTGAACACCATTATAATGTCACGGAGTGTCATAGCAATTAACTAGGTGCAGCTGCACGTGGTAACGCATTATAAAAGTAATTTCTTAATAACATCTGTGTTTTTTATTCGATTGTAATCAAATTCGCAGATTAAGATGGTGATTAGTATTAAAATGACGCCTGTAAATCGGTTTTATTAGATTTACGGGGGCGGAAGGGGGCGTAGCCAAAATCAAAAACAGACTTGATCTGCGTGCAATAATTACACACACTATCACAATAAGACTCTCTATCTCTTATAGTCTCTGAGATCTAAGTGTTCATACGGACGGACGGACAGACGGACATGGCTATATCGTCTCGGCTGTTGACGCTGATCAAGAATATATATACTTAATGGGGTCGGAGATGCTTCCTTTTGCCTGTTAAATACATTTTCGGTCGGCACAAAGCCATAATACCTTTGGGTAGGCGGGTATTAAAACTATGGAAGGTACAGCCAGACTTATACGAAAAGTACTTCAATCCCACAAACACGCAACTTCAAAAATTAATGCAGTGCGCTCTTGCTCAGAGAAGAAAATACTATCTATCTATCTCCCCTATTCGCCATTACGTACATCTATGCAAACAGTTTGAAATACCATAACCTTCAAAAACCGGTACTTTGCGTCGCCTTTGCCGTTTCTTTTCTCGATTTCATAATAATGAGACTATACACATTCATGCATAAATAAATTGTATATGTTCATTGCCTGTCAAACAGTTACGAATTTATAAATATGACACAACTTTTTTTAAATTGAAAATAATTTAATATCTGTCCAAAAACAGTAAAAAATGAAACTTCTTTTAAACTGTTGAAAAATAATCATTTAATATTATTATTGGTTTTGAATAGAAATCAAATTCAATTAAAATTAGAAAGATTAAAAAATTAAGCAATGGTAAGACACGCATATTGCCGAAAATTCAAATGCGACACGTTATGCCAGATATATGTATATTATATATATATATTATTATTATTGCATCGAGCAGAACCGTTCCTAAACAATCGATTGCGTTTGACTCCAGCTACCGTTCTAACGTCAAAATGTTTGCTGTCGGTCTTGGACTGACACTACAATGGAAAGAAAACATGGACATAAGCAGCTTGCGCCGTTTTCCTTCCTTCGGTGAATACCAAAACCAAAAAAGCTGTACATTTATAATTGTTCTGTAAACTGATTAGCCATGGCCCTAAAATTTGTTTGGTGACCAACATTAACCATTTAATGGAAAAGAAAAAATTATTAAATTCAAAATGTTTTAAAATTCTTTAAATGTACTTAACATAATAAGAAACATGTGAATCGTGGCCCACTTTGACCATTTATCGAGTTGTAACAAAAATGTTGACAAATGCAAAGAAAATCTTTAAATCTGCTTGACATGGCTGGGAAAAAATTATAAATTAAAAATAAAAATGGCAAAATACGATTGTCGTGCATGGAAAGAAAAAATTATTGAATTCAAAATGTTTTAAAATTCTTTAAATGTACCAAACATAGAAATATGTGAATCGTGACCCACTTTGTATGGAAACTTCCTTTAAAATTGTGGTTGTTGAGCAACATTGGTTATGCAAGGAGCTGGTCGCAAATGTTATAAAAGTGCTTGATGACCAACAAATTCCCAAATTGACCAAAAAGTGATATCGGATATCAAAAATAGATTTTTTCCTTCGTTTCGATTGTTGCTGTTGACATTTTGCTTGGCTGCTGCTATTTTTGTTTTTATACTTTTTTGCATTATGTTATTATTTTCAAATAATTAGTTTAGACATTTTTTATTTAAATTTAATTTATTTTACTCAAGTTATACAAATTTGAATTCATGAAAATAATATTATTAACTTCTACTCAAATGTGAGTTTTCTTTTTTCTCTTGGACGTTGATGTGCATTAGTTTATGAGACTTTGTCATATTGACAGCTGCAACCGAAACTCATTTTATATACTACATACATATATGTATGTATGTATATTGAGGCGTATTCAAACCTACTCCACTCACTACAGAATAAGAATAAGAAGAACCACGACCATGCAGTCAATGCTCGAGACCCAAGCTAACACACAAAACATAAACACCTATTATCTTTTGTCCCTGTCTTTCTTAAGAAATAGTGTGTTCTGCTCCAAAGGTCAAAGAATAATATAATCACGTCATCTAACAATTGTAAACAGACCTATTTAGATCATGTCAACAAAATTTTATTTGATCAGTCAAAGTCATATCAATGACTCAAAGTGTGGGATTTATAAAGATTTGTAATACGAGTAAAATTAAGTAGTCTCACTAATTGCTGTTTGTACCTAATAGCTCCCACAATGAGATCAGATAAAAATTGGGTGAGAATATAAAAAGACTACTTCAGGGCACTAACCATACAATACGTATATATGTATGTATGTATACCATTTCATACAAGCGTAAATGCACACACTCGTTTCGGTATAGTCAGAGATTGAGTCACGGTCACAGTTGCATGTTGGCTCGAGCAAAAATGCCAGAAAATTCGGTTGCGTTTAGTCCTTTAGCGGTGGCATTCGAACGTCTAAACCACTAACCATATAAGAGATAGACTGGGCTTTTCATGAGAGCCTATTCGGCCACACTATTTTATTGCGATGCTGCCCACGAACATGTTGGGTCGTAAGACGTTGCTGTCCACCGACAAATAACTGCATAATACCGGTTTTGGTTGCGACGGCGTACGCCGCATTCGAACGTGCACACGTTTGATGTTAGTCGAAGCCCTAGTATGTATGTGTGATTATATGTATAAGCGTTTTGTACTGCAGCTGCGTTCTTGAATATGTTTGTGAATACACAAATGTTTATGCAAAATTCAATTGTGTTGAGCTATACGCAAATTTTGTGTATTCGATTTGCAGCTAGCACCAATTGTTGTTTTTATTTTGATTTCTTGTCTTATGCCCTCCCCTTACCATTGTATTCTGCTGCTAGTAGTGATTTTGTTGATTTGATTTTTTACTCTTGCTGGCGTGTGCCGACTGCACCTGTCGATCTTGTTTGAATATTGTGTTATTATTATCAATTAAAAAGTATAGACATATTATATTTAAATTTCAGCATATTTTATTCCGAGTTTACATTTGCACATACATATATTCATATATAATAACTCGGAATAAAATATGCTGAAATTTAAATATAATATGTCCATACTAATTATTTGCTAATAATATCAAGTTATGTCAAAATACTCAAATACAGGTGTAATCGACGGAAGCCACAGAAATAAAAGAACAACGACTCAACAAGTGGACCAGCAACAGCTTAAGCGATCTTGTTTGAATATTGTGTTATTATTATCAATTTAAAAGTATAGACATATTATATTTAAATTTCATCATATTTTATTGCGAGATTATATATGTACATATATTCATATATAATAACTCGGAATAAAAAATGCTGAAATTTAAATATAATATGTCCATACTAATTATTTGCTAATAATATCAAGTTATGTCAAAATACTCAAATACAGGTGTAATCGACGGAAGCCACAGAAATAAAAGAACAACGACTCAACAAGTGGACCAGCAACAGCTTAAGCGATCTTGTTTGAATATTGTGTTATTATTATCAATTTAAAAGTATAGACATATTATATTTAAATTTCATCATATTTTATTGCGAGATTATATATGTACATATATTCATATATAATAACTCGGAATAAAAAATGCTGAAATTGAAATATAATATGTCCATACTAATTATTTGCTAATAATATCAAGTTATGTCAAAATACTCAAATACAGGTGTAATCGGCGCAAGCCACATTAATAAAAGAACAACGACTCAACAACCGGACAATAAACACAGCTCATACAATGAAAATCAGTTGCTATATCACTCAGTAAAATAATAATAGTGTTCAATAAACTGTACAAATTCTTTGATTTTCTTTATTTACTGAAGATCATACTCTATTTTTTGCGGTAAAGTTATACATGTATTGAAAATCCATTGCCGCATATGGTCAACACTTGATTGTTGCCTTACCTACTATTATATTACAATTTTAATGGAAACATCAGAAAGTCCCGTAACGTTTTTATATCAAATGATCACTGTTCACAATAATTTTACACTTAGGAATCCTGAACAAATTTTGGAAAACTCTATTTGGAATGATGACTTGAAAACATGGAAATTGCCATGCGCAATAGATAATACAATAAAGTTACCTATCTCAAGTCCCAGATCAGCAATTCAAAAAGCTAAAAACAATGACTCGCAACAAATTTTACAAGGTGCTAAAGATGTAGTTTTGACGCATTCGGACGATAATGATGTAAGTAATGATTTCTGTAAATTTATTTACGATATTAAACCAGTGATTTGCAGCGTAGTTGTCTACGTGTCGACAATCGAATGTCGACAATGTTTGAAGACGACACGTCGACTTGTTGACAACGGCTTAATAGAGAAAATAAAATACATTTTATTAAATAAAGAACAATTTATTCTTTTTCACGGCCTGATAACAATTTTAATTTATTTCGTTGTCATCATCTTCTGAATCATCTTTAACTCTTAATGAATTATATATATACAAGTTTTTTAAGTAAACGCTTACAAACTCTACATATTGTCTACATAGTCGACATTGTCGATGCATTCATGACATTGTCGACGCATTCTTGAAGTAACGCTGTCACCATTAATAATGGTGCTGATGAAGAATATATATATTATCCAGTGTCCATTGATATTAAGATGTTTAAATAGGCATAATAAACAGAAGAGACGATATAGATCTCAGAGACTCTAAGAGATGGAGCAACAAATTTTTCGAGATAATGTGCACGCAAATCAAGTTTGTTTAAGATTTTTGCCACGTCTCCATCCGTCCCCGTAAATCGAAAAAAACCGAATTACAATAGTCATTATAAGCCAAGAACGTTCAATTTTGGTACGCACAATACTAATCACCATCTTAATGATCTCTGAAAATTTGATTACAATCGGATAAAAAACACAAAAGTTATTAAAGAATTACTTCTATAAGGCGTATTCAGGTGCAGCTGCACCTGGTTAGTTGCCATGCGTAACATAATAATGGTGTTCAATAAACCTACTACTATTTAAGGCCGTTTATTCAAGGAGCTCATCTTAATCCTAATAGTAAATGCGAAATGAGTGGTGGGTTAACCGAGCCGAATAAAAATTGGTTGCTCTAAATCTAGATCTTATAGTCTCTGAGATCTAGGTGTTCATACGGAAAGACGGACAGACGGTCATGGCTATATCGTCTGTGCAGTTGGCGCTGTTCAAGAATATATATACTTTATGGGGTAGAAGATGCTTCCTTCTGCCTGTTACATACATTTTCGGTTGGCACAAAGTTATAATACACTTCTACCCTTTGCTAATACAGTGTGGAAGACCACACAAAGCATATATATTCTTGATCAGCGTTAACAGCCGAGGCGATATAGTCATGTCTGCCTATCAGTTCATCTGTATGATCACCTAAATCTCAGAGAGCAAGTGCAAAATTTAGATCAATATGTCTTATTCTGGCACTCAGTTCAAGTTTGAGGTCACGCCCCTTCCCCGCCCTTCCCCCACCCTTCCCCCACCACTCAAATCCTAAAAACCGATTTTCAGCTGTAATTTTAAAACTTCAATATTCATTTTTGATATCCACAATAATTATCACCATCCTAATGATCGCTCAATTTGCGTACAATCGGTCAATAAATACCGAAATTATCCAAGAAATTATTTTATTTTTTATTTGAGTGCTTCATTAACATTTTTAATTTTGTGAGGAGGCGGGGTCCCCCCTCCCACATTTTTGTCTTATCTATATTTCATCATCATTAGTAGTATTAGCTTATTAGGATTAAGTCACTGTTAGTAGTATTAGCTTATTAGGATTAAGTCATTGTTAGTAGGTTTAAGTCACTAGGATTAAGGTCTCATTTAGGCACGGAGCCAACATTAGTTAAGTTATTAAGGCACGAAGCCAACTAAAAGTAGGTTATTACTAGGCACGAAAAACAGCTACGCAAAACCCAAAGTGTCACCGCTAATGCGCCCACGCTAAAGCTCGAAGAGAGAAAGCTCGAAGAGAGAACGCTCAAAGAGACAAAGCCCAAAGAGAAAAGGCTCAAAGAGCGAAAGCTCGAAGAGAGAAAGCTCGAAGAGACAAAGCCCAAAGAGAAAAGGCTCAAAGAGCGAAAGCTCGAAGAGACAAAGCTCAGCAAGATCAAAGCCGAGATAAGATTACAAGCAGAGAGATAAGAAACTGAAACCCACCACCGAAAAGCAAAGGAGATCAGCGGCTGCAGGCAGCCGAAAATATGAGAAAGGAAGTCGTAGCCCAGCAGCCAAACAGAGCGGTCAACACCAGCGGAGCACAAGGAAAAACTAAGGCGAACACCAGCGGCAGCAACAACAACAGCGAAGATTTCCAAACTAGTGGAGGAACACTTGGGTGAGCTAGCCCAAGTTTTACAAAACTAACAGAAACTAAGTGCGGTTAGGGTTTTGTTAACAGTAGAAATAAACCAAATTATAAACATGAAATAAACACAGAGAACACGAAAACAACAACCCCCCCCTCTTTTCCTTTCCCAAGTGAGCGTGATGTCGAATTCAAGGCCGACAGTGATCCAACGATAAGACCCTGTGCCGAAGACCAAGTTACGAGTCCCAGTGTGGGGGTGTGTGATCCACACCCACCAGGACAAGTTTCGGTCAGTAGGTCACGGCATTGGCAGTTCGTTTTGTGTCCATCTCGACCTGCCGAAGCCAACCGTGGGGACATAGCCAGCAAGCCAGCGCCGAAGACCACGTTACGAGCCCTAGCGTGGGGGTGTGTATTCCACAACCACCGGGGCAAGTTTTGCTCAGTAGGCTAAGGCAGTGGCAAATCGGTTGCCCATCACTCTCGGACCCACACACATCTCCCCAGAGTCCATGCACTCTACAAATATCATTGTAAGTGGCCCTGGGCGTGACTGAGTACACCCCAGCCTAAGAAGCTTCTTTACAATTGGCGCCCGAGCAGGGACTCTTGGGTTTTAGGAGACGCCATCTTTCGTGGACTAAAGACCCGCAAATTTAAAGACTCACCTCACAGAAAAGTCACATGATCCCTTTTCTTCCCACACACACACACACAATGCATACACACACTAGTTCGTAACCTAACAACTTACACGCTGTCCCCGAGCGCATGGCAGACAAACTCTGCACGGTGGAGAACCTAGGGCAAACGAGGTCCCCCACGCTGAGATAGCTCCATACCGCACTAAATGCCTGATAGTGTAGTAAGCCTGAGGTTGGCCCCCTTTTCCCCTAGCGGTAATCCTCCGCCAAGAATAACGGCGAAGCGAGATGTTGCTAAGCAGCGAAACCACGCGGTTGCTAAGCAGCGAAGCCGCGGTAGCGCCAGGAGAGAAGCTGCGTCGCTGCCAGCAGAGGAGGTAAGCCAACGCTAGCTGCGCTGTCGCCACTAGCGGAGTTGGCTATATAGTCAGCGATCAACCGGGATAGAGGACAGTCAGCGATCAACCGGGATAGAGCGCGGTCAGGGACCAACCGGCATGAAGTGACACCGAAACAAGGATACGACAATCAGGCAAGGATACGACAACGAAACCAGGAGACGACAATCAGGCAAGGATACGACAACGAAACCAGGATACGACAATCAAGCAAGGATACGACAACGAAAACCAGGATACGACAACAACACAAGGAAACGACATCGAAGCAAGGATAGGACGACGAAGCAAGGATACGACGACGAAGCAAGGATACGACAAGGATACAACATCGAAGCAAGGATACCAGATCGAGCAAGGATACAACAACAAAGCAAGGATACGACATCGAAGCAAGGATACCAGACCAAGTAGAAGCTACGACAACGAACAAGAAACGATTCAACATCAGCATGGGTACCAAATGGATCTCGTACCGGCGAAAAGATGAGCTGCAGTCCATAGCTACGGAGCTAGGACTAGGCACCAATGGCACCGTAGAGGAGCTGCAAGGCCGAGGAGATCCAGGCACGGCTAGCAGAGCTGGAGGCCCTCCATCCAGAGGCGCCCACAGCCCGCTCACCCTCTCCTCGGACCACCAGCCCAATACGCACACACCAACTAGCCGTACCCATTCTGGAGGCCAAACCAGTGACCATAGCTACACCTGCGGAGCAAGGAGAAGCTACGGAGTTGGGGAATATCCTTCGACGGCCAATCGGACCCACTGCATTTCATCGAGCGAATAGAAGAGCGCGCCGCATCGTACCGGGTGAACTTCAATGGAATGCCCCTAGCCGTGGCAGGCCTACTGTCGGGCCGAGCTGAAGACTGGTTTCGAGCCTTCAATATGCAGGCAGCTGGCTGGGAAGAATTCAAAGCGGAATTCTTGCAGTTTTTTCTACCACCCCGGTATTTCCAGCGCTTGGAGGATACGATACGAAACCGATACCAACGCCCGGGAAAGGCATACAAGGACTACCTGGTGGACCTGAGGCTCATGATGCAACGAGCTCAATTCACTAAGGAGGCCGAACCGGAAAGGATTTATGAAAATCTTTTAACAGAATACCAGCCATACACCCGTAGGCAGGATTTCACGAACCTCGGAACACTGACCCAGCTCATCAGCAATTATGAGATAACCATAGGCCGTGGCACCCCTAGCTTCGTTACACCCAGACCAACAGCAACCACTCCACCAATAGGGCCCGAAGCAAGCCAGCCCATGCCGAGAGAAGCCCCACAAGCCATTAATCCGAGCCGAGCGTGCCGAAACTGCGCCGAAGAAAGCCACATGGCCAAGGACTGCAAGAACCGACAAGTCCTATTCTGTTGGGAGTGCGGTCACCAGGGAACCCGAACGGTAGACTGCTGTCGTGCACGCAACTCGGGAAACTCCCAGCGCCTCCGATCTCAGTGGGAACGATCCGAGGCGACCAGCAGAACCCCACCCAGACAGTAAACCTACTAGCATTCGAAGACGGGCGAATCGTGGCACTGGTGACCATTGGAGGAGTCCCATTCAAGGGTACCGTGGACACCGGCGCTACCTGCAGCTTCATGACCGAGCAAGCTGCCCACCAAATACGCACCCAGAAGACGGAGCGAAAAGTCTGCACTGGAGTCACACTGGCAGACGGAACGCAGAGGAAAATCACCCGAGCCTTCGCCACCCGTGTAACCTTGGATCAAAAGGAAACGGAGCTATCGTTCTTGGTCTTGCCCACCATGATGGACGAAGTGATCCTGGGTCTGGATTTCCTCTGCGGGATCCAAGCCAACCTCCAATGCGGCCGCGCCCACCTGGAATTCACGCAAAGACCATGGAGACCCCAGTCAGCAACACAGGAGCCAACTCCAGTGAAACGCAGGGTGCCCTACAACCACGCCCAGGCGAAGAAACCCACAGCTAAAGCACAAGGCGACCTCCGAGCTGCGCAAGTCCAACCTGGCCTGACTACCACTGGAACCCAAGATAACCATCGCACGCCACCAGTCGAACGAGCACTCAACGAAGCCACGGGACCACCGCCATCGATGACACCACTAGAGCCATGGGTACAAGAATTCCTAGACACCGACCGTAAAACAGCGCTATTTCCCATCATAAGCGACCAGGTGGACGAGCTGCTCAAAGAAGACCGTATTGAGCCGTCCAAAAGCCCGCATAGCGCCCCCATAGTGCTGGTAAAGAAGAAGACCGGAGAAACGCGAATGTGTGTAGATTACCGAGAACTCAACGCCAGATCGGTGCCAGACGCGTACCCGATACCACGCATAAACCACATCTTGGAACATCTCTGAAACGCCCGTTTCATATCGACGCTGGATTTGAAAAACGGTTACTGGCAGATCCCTGTTGCAGCAGCAAGCCGCTAGTGCACGGCATTCACCGCACCTGGCAGAGGCCTATTTCAGTGGAAGGTGATGCCGTTTGGACTACATTCGGCCCCCGCCACGTTTCAGAGAGCCCTCGACAGTGTGATCGGACCAGACATGGAGCCCCACGCATTCGCTTACCTCGACGACATTATCGTCATCGGAGCCACGTTGGAGGACCACGTGAGAAACCTGCGAGAGGTTTTCAGGCGCCTCCGAGATGCGAACCTCAGGCTGAATAGTGCGAAGTGCAGCTTTTTCAAGAGAAGTCTAGTCTACTTGGGACATGTGATTAGCGAGACCGGAATCCACACGGACCCGGACAAGATTGCTGCCATCGAACAATTACAACCCCCGACGACCATCAAAGAACTACGTCGATGTCTGGGAGTTGCTTCGTGGTACCGCCGTTTCGTGCCAAGCTTCTCGACAATAGTCCTACCCCTGACTGGCCTTTTGAAAAAGGGACAGAAGTGGATCTGGTCGGATGAACAGGAAGAAGCATTCAAGCAACTCAAACGGAAGCTAACCGCTGCTCCGGTACTAGCGTGCCCGGACTTCAAGGAACGTTTCATACTTCAGACGGACGCCAGCGACTACGGCCTGGGAGCAGTCCTCACCCAGAGGATACAGGACGAGGAGCGCGCTATCGCCTACGCCAGCCGCCGACTTCTGAAAGCCGAGGAGAACTACTCGGCTACAGAAAAGGAGTGTTTGGCCATAATTTGGGCGATCCGGAAACTACGCTGCTACTTAGAGGGATACCGGTTTGACGTCGTCACGGACCATCAGGCACTAAAATGGTTAAATGCGATCGACAATCCTACCGGCCGCGTAGCTCGGGGGCCTCGAGCTACAACAATACCAGTTCGACGTATACTATCGAAAAGGCAACGAGAATATCATAGCGGACGCCCTGTCCCGCCAACCGCTGGACGTACTTCAGCGCTTGCAGGCGACTACCACCTCGTGCCCATGGTGGGAACGGCCCACCCGCCAGGGAGTCGAGCAACAGCCGAAGGATTTCCAGGACTATCACCTGGACAATGGACAACTCTATCGCCACCTACTCCGCCGCCCCAATATCGACGAAGACATTCCATGGAAGCTGTGCGTGCCCAGCGGAGACCGGAACCGTGTCCTGGAGGAGTGTCATGCTCATGCCACAGCCGGACATTTCGGAATTCGAAAAACCGTAAGCCGGGTGACCACGAGGTACTATTGGCCGGGACTCTTCCGAGATGTGGTGCGGTACGTCCGGCGGTGTGAGACCTGCCAGAGGTTTAAAGTGAGCCAGCAAAAGCCACCCGGAAAGATGTTCACCCGCCAGGTCGATCGACCGTTTGACACTCTGTGCGCGGACTTTGTGGGACCATTACCGAAGTCTAAGAGTGGCAACACGATGCTACTGGTATTCCTGGACCTGTTCACCAAATGGGTGGAGCTCATTCCCTTGCGAAAGGCCACCTCAGCCCAATTGGAGAAGGCGTTCCGCGAGCGCATTCTCAGTCACTTTGGTGTCCCGAGGAAATTCGTCTGCGACAATGGCACACAATTCACGAGTCGGTCAGTCGGAGCCACGGCTACCAGGGGCACTGTACGAAGAAGTGACCCCAGGAGTAACCAGGGAAGCAGAAGACCCAAAGACCAAGGCAAGCAAATTACAGGAAATATTCTCGGTGGTACAAAACAACACCCAGCGAGTTCGCAAGTCCAGCGTAAACATTACGACCTGCGCCGGAGAGAATGGAGACCCACACTCGGGGACTTGGTGATACGTAAGCAACACCATTATCAAGAGGGGCCGAAGGTTTTGCGGCGAAACTAGCACCCAAGTACGACGGCCCGTACAAGATAATAAAGTTTCTTGCACCCACTATAGTCAGGCTACAGAGTACCCAGGGCAGACAGAGAAAACCCGCCGGGCTGGCTGATCTAAAGCCGTTTTACGAGGGAGACACGAACGAGCCACCGACAAGCAGAGATGAACCGTGAGCAACAGGCACGAAAATGGCGAGGGCCACTCGAGGGTGGCGCGCCACCACGACGGGCGAGGAGCCCACCATTAATAAAAAGCAAACGAATAACTAACCCACCCACTAACGTAGTCGCTAAGAACAAGTTTTTACCGCACGGGGCGAAAACGATAGGTATCAAGAACGCCACTAACACTTTAAAAACCCCCACAGAGCCTCAACAGTTGGGATAATGGCCAGCAGACAAGACCCGCGGCTCGGCGCGACAAACCATACCCAGAGCTGGGCGATCACCCACTGGCTGGGGGATCCGGAGGCATCTGACGACACCGACAGGCTCGATGACCAGAGCACGGATACCAGGCTCGGCGCGGCCGGCCGGCTGTATACCATAATGACATGGTGGTACTCATACCAGATTCAGGCAGCTCCAGCGAGAACTCCGGGCCGGAGCCGCGGATGTCAATGGACCCGGAGAGCGAGGAAGGGGACCGCCGGCACGCCAGATGGAGGTGGTCGAGATCGACAGCTCGACAAGCGGATCTATCAACACGGCACCCGACGATACGCCCAATCCACCAGCCAACGTGGATACCCCCCGGCGTCATCCCAACATCACCCCATCCCGTATCCCTGCCAAACCGTCGAAGCCCCGGGTCTACGCCCTGCTGGCAGGCAGCAGCAGCCACCTCAGCCACCACCCTACTCCCAGCACCCACCCCGCAGCGTGACCCTAGCCCCCCGACCGAGGAGAGCGACGGCAACCTAAGCTTGGGGTTGAGTGACGGCGCCACCCAGGAGATACTGGCCGGCCTACGGACGTGCCCCGGAGCCGGGCTAGTGCAAGCCGAAACCAGCTGGATTGTCGCTCCCCAGGGCTGGGAAGTGAATACCATGGACCGCCGACTACCGGAGGCACTGGTCCGGGGCGTCCAGGGCGAGCTGGACCGAGGAGTGAGGAGAAGAACACGACGGGTGGAACAAACCGAAGGGACGTGGTCTCGTCAATCCCACCGAAGTAAGGGGGGGTGTGAGGAGGCGGGGTCCGCCCTCCCACATTTTTGTCTTATCTATATTTCATCATCATTAGTAGTATTAGCTTATTAGGATTAAGTCACTGTTAGTAGTATTAGCTTATTAGGATTAAGTCATTGTTAGTAGGTTTAAGTCACTAGGATTAAGGTCTCATTTAGGCACGGAGCCAACATTAGTTAAGTTATTAAGGCACGAAGCCAACTAAAAGTAGGTTATTACTAGGCACGAAAAACAGCTACGCAAAACCCAAAGTGTCACCGCTAATGCGCCCACGCTAAAGCTCGAAGAGAGAAAGCTCGAAGAGAGAACGCTCAAAGAGACAAAGCCCAAAGAGAAAAGGCTCAAAGAGCGAAAGCTCGAAGAGAGAAAGCTCGAAGAGACAAAGCCCAAAGAGAAAAGGCTCAAAGAGCGAAAGCTCGAAGAGACAAAGCTCAGCAAGATCAAAGCCGAGATAAGATTACAAGCAGAGAGATAAGAAACTGAAACCCACCACCGAAAAGCAAAGGAGATCAGCGGCTGCAGGCAGCCGAAAATATGAGAAAGGAAGTCGTAGCCCAGCAGCCAAACAGAGCGGTCAACACCAGCGGAGCACAAGGAAAAACTAAGGCGAACACCAGCGGCAGCAACAACAACAGCGAAGATTTCCAAACTAGTGGAGGAACACTTGGGTGAGCTAGCCCAAGTTTTACAAAACTAACAGAAACTAAGTGCGGTTAGGGTTTTGTTAACAGTAGAAATAAACCAAATTATAAACATGAAATAAACACAGAGAACACGAAAACAACAACCCCCCCTCTTTTCCTTTCCCAAGTGAGCGTGATGTCGAATTCAAGGCCGACAGTGATCCAACGATAAGACCCTGTGCCGAAGACCAAGTTACGAGTCCCAGTGTGGGGGTGTGTGATCCACACCCACCAGGACAAGTTTCGGTCAGTAGGTCACGGCATTGGCAGTTCGTTTTGTGTCCATCTCGACCTGCCGAAGCCAACCGTGGGGTCATAGCCAGCAAGCCAGCGCCGAAGACCACGTTACGAGCCCTAGCGTGGGGGTGTGTATTCCACAACCACCGGGGCAAGTTTTGCTCAGTAGGCTAAGGCAGTGGCAAATCGGTTGCCCATCACTCTCGGACCCACACACATCTCCCCAGAGTCCATGCACTCTACAAATATCATTGTAAGTAGCCCTGGGCGTGACTGCGTACACCCCAGCCTAAGAAGCTTCTTTACAATTTGCGTTATTTAAATTGGTACATAATACATGAGGATGCTTTAAGAATAATATTATTTATACACTTAAATAATAATAACAGTTGTTGTTAACTTTAGGTACCTTATATAGTATATACATATGTGTAAACTAATGCAATTTACAAATTTAATTATATTTTAGTTAAGTGCAATCGAATCGCCAGAAACATATAAGATCAACATATTGAAAAACTATTTTCGTCCAAATCGTAAAAACATAGATCAAGATTCACTGCGGCTCAAAAAACCACAGGTTTATGTTAATGGTAAGTTATTATTAAAACTAATTGTGTTCTCAAACTAATATTTTCGTATTGCAGATTTTATAATACGTAAAAAACCTTCGTTACCAACTTATGATTTGCATTCCAAAACTCTTAATAAAGTTTCGACTTTCAATGAAGAATTTGCAAAAGTGGATAATTCATCGGAATAGTTGTAAACGAAAAAAAAATTGGAAAGACGACTAGTCTTTTTGGGCACCAACACACTTACTAATTCAATTTAATTCGAAGATTTAATACTTTGAAAATAAATCAAATCAATAAATCAATCAAGGTTCCTAAATACTAAAACTTGGTAATGGTTAAATAGGTGAACACAAAATAAAAAAAATAATCTTTTTTTCCTGAAAGAATATATGAATGTAGGTATTTTAAATTGTGTGGCATTATCTGACACAATCACTTTGGGAATATCGAAACAATGAAACAACTTTTTCTCTAAATAGAGGGTTGCTGTATAAGCTGCAAAGTTTCAACATTATATAATCCACGGAGTGGACGGAATTTCTAGTAGTGGCTAAGGTGCTGTGCAGAGAGACTCTGTAAAACTTTTTTTAAATTATTTGAATTGTCTGTAGATTTGTGCTCTTTCCCTTAGCGATCAGTCGCCTCCTTTCATATTCGCAATCGGACGTAATAATTTTCTCTTCCAAATAACATATTAAAATTTTCACCATTTTAGTCCCTTTTTGTACCCGCCTACCCAAACGGTAGAAGGGTGTAAAATCTTATTATTGCACGCAGATGAATTTTGTTTTCGATTTTGGCCACGCCCCCTACCGCCCACGCAAAGCAAAAAAAACCGAATTGCAAGCATAATTTTAAACCTAAACGTTCAATTTTGGAACGCACAATACTAATCATCGTTTTAATGATCTCTGAAAATTTGGGTATAATCGGATAAAAAATACAGAAGTTATTAAAAAATTACTTTTATAAGGTGTAATCAGGTGCAGCTGCACCTGGTTAGTTGGTATGTCACTCCGTGACATAGTAATGGTAACTAATGTGCCGCCAAGCTAATAATTTCGGGCAAAAAAAATTTTGGTATATTTTCAGTTTATTGTTTTTATTATATTTTTCATAATATTTTTGAGAAATATAATATTTCGATGGTAAAATTGGGTGGCGGGTACCTCTCAGTCGAACAAACTCATCAGTAGCTTTCTTACTTATTTTATTTTATAAATTTGTCCGCTTTAACAAAGAATGCCGGGTCCCAGAAAACGCTGAATTGGGTTTTGATTGCTCCTGGCTGTTTGGTAATGTATCACACGAGAAATATGCAAGACTCAACGGCCCTATTGTTGACCTTATCTTGGACGTTGATTTCGATTTAATAAATTTATAGCAGACCATGATTGAAAACAATCAAAGTCAGATCGCAATCTGAGACTATATAGGGGATCATTAAAAGTCATAAGTATGATAAGTATATATCATAAGCGAGAGTATGATATAACGGATCATTTATGAATAATATAAACAGCGACGGGCCTAAGGTCTTCCTTGGGGTACGCCAAAAGTGTTTCAGACGGTCACAAAATTTAATTTTGTGGAAATCGAAGAAGATTGAGTTCATAATATATGATTGGTTCAAAGTCAGTTTTATGGTCAACGTGTGAGACATGCAGAGATGCAGAAAAAGACATTTCGGGATTGATAAGGTAAACGAAGATAGGGTTTAGATAGTTTTTCGCCGGTTTTAAACAACTTGCGGATAGTTTGTCAACTTTGGAATCTTAGGTTAAGGGTATGAAACTCTTGGCTGAGTCTCCAAAGCGAAAAAAAATCAATACTCGTCCATCTATTGGCCCAAATGAACTTCATATTCCTTAGCACGAACCCATCTTGTAGTTTAATAATGCATATGCATCTCCTCGACACCCTTCAGTATTCCAAATAGCTGACATCGAAATACCCATAAATAATGTTTGTTCCGATCCCGCTCCTATTTAACAGAGGTTGACTCGCTTGAAGAAATTCAACAGGTTCAACACTATGAGATACCTATTGTTCTATCAACTAATGCTGAAGCCGCTATATCATCTTAAACAAATAGTCTGATTTAAGCAAATTTTTACTATATGACAATTAAATAAATAAATAAATAAAATATAATTTTCTGCTATACGTGCCTAGGAAAAGTCTCTAAAGCCTATCTTCGTTTGATTATGGTCTTGTGGTACTTGTTTTTGATGATTAATTTGCTACTTCTGTGCATGTGTTATGGTGGCAGCCAATTGGTATCGGCAAGTCTGAAGTGTACGCAGAGTAGAATATTGGACCCAAAACGCTGCCCTGGGGTACTCCAGCACAAACTTCCTGTCTCCGAACTGCTTATTCTGACGTAAATCTTCAAATTTCAACATAGGATTTAAAGGAAACGGTGGCGTTGGCAGCTTAGATTTCAGCTTGTAAAGTAATCCTTGATGGCACACTCTGTCAAAGGCTTGGCGAACAACAAATGGACTTTTCTGGTAAAGTTTTCAACTGCCTCATCAATTTCAACTCCAGTTTGAATTAGCGGCATAGAATCCACATTTTCTTCTAGCCAGTTTTTGAATAACTCCAGGTCCGCCTTAATAGTTGTGCTGCAGACTTACTCCAAAGGTCGTAACAGCTAACAGTTAAGATTTTCACAGGGTCTATCCCTTTGCTGATTGCTAAATCTAATAGATCTAGAATCTTGTCTGGATCAAAAGGCCAGTAAGTGGGCTCTTCAGTGGAATGCACACCAAATCATTTCCCTGATACAATTAAGCAGAATAGTTTCTTTGGGGTTAACAAACCTGAACGCCCACCACAAATCTCCACCAAGGATAAATTTGGGTCTCAGATTCCTCAGTTGTAGGGATAAATCAGCATTGTTGGTTGTGTGCCGAGGGAGTAGCATAGGAGGAATATAGCATAGGTTGCATCATTCTCTGATCAAGAACTGTTTCGGCTTCTGGGTAACCCTAATTCTTGTAGTTGTCATTGCTGGATTGTCGAAGTCGTTGCTTGGCAATAGTGGCATAGCTGAAGTTTTGGTCTCTATGCTGATTGCTCGGGATTCGAGGAAGGAAATGCGACTGCGGGGAGCTTGCTTTGGCAGTGCTACTACTTTTGGCTTGGGCCAAAACGTTTCTTCGCTTCTATGTAGATGCGACAACCTCGGTAAGAGGCGGTATGCTGATGACCATAGTTACCGCATGTCGGAAGGTACCTCTTCTTAGGGTTATTACAATCATGTGAGTCATATCTCTTTGTCTGTCCGAACGCCTAGCAACGGAAGCACTGCACCAAGTCACTTCAACTTTCACTACGGCATGACATAGCCTGATGATTTCAAATGCCTCCTTATTGTATTCTTCTGGCTCAAGATTCACGAATCTTGTGCCCAAGTTTTGCAAAGGCCTCCACAATGTAAGACGTGAGAGTCGAGGAATAAAGTTCCTTTACTCCCTTAGTCGAAAACGCCAAGAGCAACTTGTTTAGATGACCAACAATCTTCATATTCGTGGTACTGTCAGTTGGTGTTATTCCAACATTGCCTCCTTTGGTGTGGCCTTGTAGGAAAAGCTGCCGACTTCGCCCAGTTCCTTTTGAACCGATTTTTGTTACACTTGGGATAATGATGGATGGAGGCTTGGGTGTAGCGCGTTCATTTCTAGATTGCTTACCCGTCGAAGAGAAATGGGTTTCTGTTTTAGTGTGAGTAATGGTAGTATTTTTATTACAATACTAATCACCATCTTAATGATCTCTGAAAATTTGGTTAAAATCGGAGAAAAAACACAGAAGTTATTAAGAAATTACTTCTATAAGGCGTAATCACGTGCAGCTGCATCTGGTTAGTTGCTATGTCACTCCGGGACATAATAATGGTGTTCAATAAACCAACTAAAATGCCGCCAAGCTAATTTAATTTAATAATAATTTCGATCAAAGAAAAATTTTTTTTTTATATTTTATATTTATATTTATATTTTTATTTTATATATATATTATATTATTTTAGTATTTTTTCAGTATATTTTTGAAAAATATAATATTCCGATGGTAAAATTAGGTGGCGGGTAACTTACAGTCGAGCTAACTCGGCAGTAGCTTTCTTACTTGTTATACCCGCCTACCCAAAGGGTAGAAGGGTATTATGGCTTTGTGCCGACCGAAAATGTATGTAACAGGCAGAAGGAAGCATCTCCGACCCCATAAAGTATATATATTCTTGATCAGCGTCAACAGCCGAGACGATATAGATATGTCCGTCTGTCCGTATGAACACCTAGATCTCAGAGACTATAAGAGATAGAGCAACAAATTTTTCGCGACAGTATGTCTTATTGTTGCACGCAGATCAAGTTTGTTTTTGATTTTGGCCACGCCCCCTCCCGCCCCCGTAAATCGAATAAAACCGAATTGCAAGCGTCGTTTTAAACCTAGAACGTTCAATTTTGGTACGCACAATACTAATCACCATCTTAATGATCTCTGCGAATTTGGTTACAATCGGATAAAAAACACAGAAGTTATTAAGATATTACTTTTATAAGGCGTTACCACGTGCAACTGCTAGTGCTGCCTAGCTAGTTGCTATGACACTCCGCGACATAATAATGGTGTTCAATAAACCAACTAAAGTGCCGCCAAGCTAATAACTTCGAACAAAGAAAATTTTGATATATTATTTTGGTATTTTTAGTATTTTTTTTTTTAGTATATTTTTATACTATTATATAAATATAATATTTTGATGGTAAAATTGGGTGGCGGGTATCTCACAGTCGAGCAAACTCGACTGTAGCTTTCTTACTTGTTTTTTACTGTATGCGATATCAAGCACCTTTGAACGCAAAGGCCATGAAGCAATATGCTGATCAATTCAAAAGTATGTGGAATTTTCCTAACTGCGTGGGAGCAATTGTGCTGTAGGCTGGGTGAGATGATGAGGAATCGCCTAACGTATGTTAATGTTGGAGCATATGGCAGTGAAGGCGGTGTCAATGTCTTCATCATCTTAAAGTTTCGACCAAGATGTCTTGACAGGCAAGCTGAACTTGGCCGTCAGTTGGGATATTGGTGGTGCCACACTGCAAACGGATTATGAATCCGTACCGCGGTAAGAATGTGTTCCGGGTTTAACTCGTTTTTAATTAAGCAGGGCTTATTGAGAACGCATTCGGAATCCTCAATTGTAATTGAAACTTATTAAAACGACTGGAATGCCCCATTTTAATGGTCAGGCGGAAAGACTGAATACAGTAATCATCGCTGTACTATCCAAACTTATCATAGACGATTTAACTACCACTTAGTGGCATGTAGCGTGAGCCAGCGAGCCATCAACTCAACGTATGCAAGAAGTATTGATACCACACCATTTGAACTATTCATTGATATCAAAAAGCGTTCCAAAGATGATCAGCAGCTGCAACAACTAATAGAAAAAGAGGCAATTTCTGAGATTGAAGATAACCGAAAAGAACTGAAGCCAAACCCTTAATTTTAAATTTACAAACAGAAAATAAGAGTTATATTCGACGGTCGGCTCATCTAGTTGCCATCAAATGGAAACTGTTGCTGGTTTTAAGATAAAGCCAAAGTTTTTTGACCCATAACGGATTGTCAAAGTTAAGTTCAGTAATTACTACGATATCAAAAAGTACTCGTACTTGCCAGCACTACACAACGAAAAGGTCGATTAGAAGCAGAAGGATATCGAATTTGTTCAGAAGAATGTAAATGATTAAACCCCTTGAAGTCCCATCGAAGCCATTTTCTAAGTTCAGTTTAATTAAAATAAGTATTTTCATCATTCAATAAACAATATGATATTTAAAAACACCTCATATATTATATTAAAATTTCAGCATATTTAATTGCCATTTAACAAATGTGTATAAAATTGGCTATTTGTAGATTTTCCAATTAAATTTACATATATACATATGTATACATATGTATATACTAATTACAAATTCATGTTTTATTTCGTTTTAACAAATACATATATTATTTTGGTAATTGTTAAATAGCCGCTCGTGTGAATTAATTTTTTAAATTTTATTTTTCCTGGAAAGAGCTAGATTTATCCAGAATTTTAACGAAGAGCTTTTCTGCCGGAAATGAGTAGTTTTTTTTTTTAAATTAATTTAAAGTTTTCGAAAATACCATGTATTTTGTTGTTGGCAATTCACTCTCATTTATATGTACCGACCGCTCGTTGTTCTCTCTCACTCTCCTTTTTTTTTCTACAGTGGCCAAAACCGATTTTGTTGCGAAGACTGACGAATGTGGGATGGCTGTTAGGTAAAGCTTCGCAAAAGGCATAGCACCGCTTACTCTAAAACACCTCTCCTGTAGGGCTGGGTCGACCACTCACGATAGTTTCGTTATATCGAATATTTGTCACTATCGCCACTATCCAATTTTTGATTTCAATATTGAAGCGATAGTGACCATCACTCTTTTCACTTGATTTTTTGAGCAACGAACACGTGTATTGTGGTGTTGGTGGCAAATATGCATGAATTTGTAGCTTGTTCAGAAGAACATAGTTTCTTTGATTTTTTTGAATGAAGATGGCAACAAGAATTCAAGGACTTCCCATGAGGATGGTTTATTGGAATTGCACCAATATATGATGACCCCGCATGTATCCAAAGAAACTAGTCCTGTGGTATTTTGGAAGGTACGATCAATTACACTGGTAATTACCAATGCTAATATAATTTACTCTTGTTTCAGTGTGCATCGAATGATTCGCAATTAAAACTATTTTCGAGGAAGTTTTTACATATACCAGCGACATCCGTTGAATCTGAACGAATATTCAGTAAAGCTGGGCTAATAATAAGCGACATGCGCGTCTCTATCAAGCCTAAAACTGTGGATCTCTTATTATTCCTTAATAAGAATAAGTGGATCTCTGATTACTAATGGATTATAATTTAGTTTTAATTTTTATTATTTTTGTGATATATTCGAATATGTCAACTATCGATAGTTTCCCAGCCCTACTATCCTGGCTCTCTCAACCATTCTGTGATCACACATTATGTCTGGAGATCCAGTGAGAAATCGATAACAGCATCAGTGGAACTAGGATGACAACCGATATGTCACAGCCCAGTAAAGACTCCGTGGCCGCTGAGTATCTGCGTCAGTTGAAAGTTGACCTGACAGTGCTTCCTATTTATCTATGAACACTATGGCTCGCTCCTTAGCCAATTCGTTTATTAATGCAACTCCCGCAATTACGAGCTCGGAAACTATTATGTATAAATATATATATATTGTATATATATACAAATATATTTGATGTAATAATTGTGTATATTGTACATATGAACAAATGTTGTTTATTATAAATTACTCCACTTTTAATGTACAAATAATATATGATTATATGAATGTATATGTATTTTGTACTATATTTTAAACACTGCTAAATTTTTAACACTGCTGAAAATGAATAAAAATATGAATGTAATTAAAAATCAAAATACTCCTTTTATATGTGCCTATATTAACTTGCAATAAAAAATGCTAAAACTTAAATATAATATGTCTACACTAATTATTTAAATATAATAACATAACAAAAAGTCGACCAAGAGGTGCAGTCTCCGCATGCAAGCAAAAGTAATAAGTAAAATCAAATCAAAAGCAGTAGCATCAACACAAAGACCGTTAACGACCTAGACTAGAATTCCTTAGTTATTAGTGATAGAGCAATATATGCAAATGAAGAAGAGTATTTACTTTTCCTTATCCAAGCAAAAAAACCTCTGAAATGAAACTCAATTTGAAATCTGAAAAATTAAAATTGAAGAAATTTAGTATATGTATATGCGGACTATATTATGTTCATTGCTTAGTGATACACATGCAATATTTGTTACCTTAGCAATGAAAATTCAAATATGACGGGTTCTCGAAAGGTAATAAGAGATGCCCCATCTACAATATATATTAAATGGTTAGTGCTTTTGAATTCCCTTGTAACAACCAAAGACTAGCAGCGAAATATTGTAGTTATTTGGTCGTAGATTTCTTGCGTAGTAAACTGCAATTGGAATTTTACAAAATGATGATTTGCTATGCGACGTCAAGCGGTAGCTGAAACCCGAAAGCGAGATGAAAGCTGAGCAAATGGAATTTCAATGTACTACAAATTGTACAAACTTATCGCAATATACATAACAAAAAAAAGTTACGCTGAAGTTTGCTCGACTAAATGAAAAAAACTTTCAATATACTATTTATCGAGAAGATACTATACGTCGGAGATGCCTCCTTCTGCCTGTTACATACATTTTTCTTCATTCGATCATATATTTGCAGCAAATACAAACACACATGAGAGCATTTTGATTTTAATGGCAATCTTATTGAGAAAAATCCCTTACATTATTTATCATATATCATATATATATATATTTATATATATAAACTACATACCAGATTTATATGTTTTAATATAATTTCCTTAAATTAAGCTTAATTGAGTAACTAGAATGTGTGTACATTTTAGTCGGCATACATTACAAAAGAGGCATGATTAACTGACATGGTCTCACGTAATTCAACTTTTATTAAATTTGTAGAACTTTCATCATTGGGACTGAACTCGCTCGTAGTAGGGCAATTAGCGAAGCGTGGGTTATTTGTGTTTCGTCTGAAAATATATAGCACAATTTAAATGATGCTTTATATAAATTTAAAGCAAATAGTTGACTTACTTGGCTTTAGCATGTGTTAATATATGTGATTTTAAGTTTGTGGACTGAGCAAATTTTTTGTTGCAAGCATCGAAAGGACAAACAAATGGTCTGTCTCCAGTGTGTATTCTTACATGCGTTCTGTGTTTACAAGAATATTTAGAAATATTATTATTATTATAAAGAATTCTAAAAAGTATATTTACCTTAAATTAAAGTCCAAAGAAAAACGTTTGCCGCATCCTTCAAACGTACATTGAAATGGTTTTTCTCCCGTATGAACTAACTGATGCCGCTTTAATTTAGAGCTCTCGACAAAAGCTTTACCACATTCCGCACAGACATGAACGCGGGGTCCATGTGTATGTAAGTGCTTTCGCATTGCAGAAGAATCCCGAAAGTACTTATGACAACCCTTATGGGGACAGGCAATTTTTTTATCGTTGACATATTGCGCAATGTCAGAAGCATCTGTATCAAGTGCAACTGCATCAGTTGATGACGCTGCTATTATAATTAAATTATATCAATAATATGCTATTAGTTATTACAATTATATTATTTTACCTTGATGCGCCACATCAGCGCTTAAGCAAAAGGACAATGATTCTGACACGGCAACTTCAGATAATCTTTCACATTCAATATCCTTTTGTTTTGCCTCATGTTTTTCTATCGCGGGAACGCTTTGCAAACATACCTGAGAATTTATTGGATTCGAATTTGATCGCGATTCGGAATTTAAATTTAATTTAAGGTTTCGGTCGTTTATTTTTTCCGTTGAACACGCTAAATGTACAGCTATCTGTTCCTGAAGTTGCAGAAAATGTTCTTGTTGTTGTTGAATGAACAAATGCTGATCATGTAAACTTGTGTCCTTTTTTTCTGTACTCTTTTGATTAGGTGACATAAGAAATGTAGATGCATCGTTTGAAGCATTTTCATTCAAACTGGAATACTCATCATCAGACATTCCAGATGCCCACATAGTAACACTAAATTCTCCTTCCATTGTCTTGATTTGTACCAATTTCTGCTCCCAGCGCCTAGATTTTCCATTTGCTGTCTGTACCAAAGCTATATTTTTTTTATTCATTGGTTCAGGACATTTTGTTCGAACTTTGCTGCTTTCCTGCTGTCGAAATTGCTGCACATAATTCAGTAGATCTTGTGGAACAGATTCCTCGGTTGTATTAATAGAATCTTTTGTATTATTTACTATCACCATGACCTCGTTGTTTTGCCCTTCCAAATTGCAATTGCTCGTTCTTTCTCTAATTTAATTGATTAATTAATTAATTGTGATTAACACGAATACGAAAAAAAATGTACTTACTCTTTCGTTGAGGATAAAGAAATATTTTTAGGTATCTTTAATAATGATTTTCCGCCATAGTTAATAGAATTATGTTGATCCGATTGAACGTATGAGTCGTGTTGTGAACCAAGAAACATATTGGCGTTCTGACCAATAACATCCGGGCACAAGACTAATATTATATGTACAAATATATAGAAATACATACAATTATAGACACAATTTAATGAATAAAAAAGGTGTGTCTGAATATGTGAATGAAATTAAATACATATTTGAGCGTATGTAGTGTGTGTAGAAAATCAAAATTCTATAAAAAAAAATTAATTTGAATTTTTAACTTCGAATGCAAATGAAAAATTGAATTCTTTGAGATTAATCAGACGTTACTTTGGATTTAAATAAAATTATGGAAGTTAGTTTCATGGATTACTAATGGATCACGTACGGTCCACCTACATGCCTAATTGATAACAGTTAACCTAAAACAATTGATTATTCCGTTGTTCAATTTGGTGCTCTATAAACAGAATTCAATGCAACTGAAAGGGAATATAAATATTCATAAATGAAACACTTAGAAATAGTGAAATACTTCAGGAAGTCGGCCAGAGTCCCAAATGTTGGCCGACCCGGCTATACTTATATTTTGGAATGCACATTGTTTTCATACATTATCTTGGAAAGAGTGCGGCGGTTAAAATAATGTTGCTATAATTTTATTGAATTTGGCGGAAAGAATTTTTTTGTTCACATTGCTAATGGCTAATCTTTTCTCCACGTGTAATCTGTATAATTTTGAACTTACCATCATTTAGGTTGTGTACGTTTATAGTATCATCGGGTTTAGCAAGCTCATCCTCATCATTATGAACCAATATTCCGAAATGTTCATATGAAAAATTAGTTGAATCCATTACTAATTTTACTTATTTATTTTTAATTCTTGAGCATCGCAGTTAACGTCAAATAAAGTTATATTTAATATCCTGAGCGTAATTGTTCACCTTAGTGGAGTTTTGTTTCAATTGAAATTGAGCGATGCTAATACATATATGTTTTTACAACAGTATATTTATATGCTCTGCAACCCAGTGTAAATGTGAGCACATTCAAATTCATTCATGTATACCCAAATATGAATATGCGTATGTGGTTCTTATGCACCAACGTCGAATTGCATTGTTTTGCAGAGATCAAAAATGAAGACGTATATTGAATCAATCACAATTTCTAATTATACTCAGTTGTAATGTAGATGGATAACTCCTCGTCCATCGAAAGCTTATCCAACGGGCAATGTTATCACTTTTATAAATACTTTATAGATGTCCTACGATAAAATGTTGAGACAGACATCATTAATTTCAAAATTATCGTACATCTTAACTCCTAAAAACTTGTTTATTTCCAAAAACAATTTGATGAGTGAAGCAGACCTAAAATGGATGCGATGAATAGTTAACAATGTGACCAGACCTGACTCGCAACTCTACTAAAAAAATTTGTTTACACAAATAATTAACTTGTTAATGAAACATATGGAATGGAACTAAAATTGAATTGAACAATACCAGGGTAGGAGAAATATATATGAATGAGCGCCGTGTATAAAATAAGGTACCACTACTAACCAAAAACTATATTGATAACCTACAATACCATGCGAGCGCTATGTCCGAATTTTTCTAAGCTGCGTTCCCAGAGCATGTTCGGTCGTAGTAAGTCGCTGTTCTAGAAAACGTTGCTTATTGAACTCATCGGATAACTGCATGAAACCGGCATCGGTTGTAACGGCCATTGTGGAACGTTTAGTGCATAACCGAAGGCAAATGCAAGTTTTCATATATTTAGAGCCACAAATTTGATGTGTGTGAAAAGCTGCTGGTCATTTCTGTGCATTGCCTAGCGTTTCATATTTTAAAGTTTTAGGATCTTAAAAAATGCATGGAGGTTCTCCAAATGTGCGTAACATCATCATTACATTACATTACACCATCATTACATTACTAAACACTTGTTACATTACTAAACACTTGTCCATCTCACTGGTTCGTCCTATTCTTATGTATGGATCTAAGTAAGTATGGATCTAATATCTGGTTCCCCCAGAAACAATTTCTTCTTTTTGCTCTTCGTAGTCTTAGCTGGAATCCCACAATTAGATTGCCTTCCTATCGTAGTAGACTTTTATTAATAAACCTTCCTTCTCTTTCTGACCGTAGAACTATGCTAGGTGTAGTGTTTCTACATAGACTAATCATTGGCGAAATTGACTCATTGCAGTTGACAAGTCAGATTAGCTTTGCCGTTCCGGTCAGAACGACTAGAAATTTCCTTCTCTCACTTTCCCGTTGTAGTACTAACTATGCCAGTCACAATCCTTTTCGTATTTTATGTGTAAATTATAAAAACTTTTCTAGTCTTGTTAATATTACTAACACTACCTTAGAAATTAAAACATTACTCCTAGATACATTAGCTCGTATTTAAGACTAGTTCTAATTATTATTATTAGTAGTAATAGTGTTACTATTATTATTTTATTCTTTTTATTAATACAATTTGGTTGTTTTGTCTGTGTTAAGTGTTCGCGACCTCCGTTCACGCACGTTATGCGGTTGCCCCTCGGTCGGATGGGCGGGTGGTCGTGTCTGCCTAGGTCCGCGCGTTAACAAACCCGAGCTTGGTGTCGCTGGGCCACTTGATCGTACTGCCGTTAGTACGTCAACGTCCAAGAATATCACTAAGCAATGAACATAATGAAGTTCGGCTCTCTCTTCCTCTCTTTGTACGAAAATTAAATCAGTGAACAGAGAAACCTCGAGCATCAATTGAGTCCTAGAACGACGCTGTTTTGATATGTGTGTATGTGTGTTTAGCGCAAAAACATATAAAGAAACACAATGTGTATGCGCCGCAGTTGCTGCTTGTCCGATTGCTTGAATTTTAATATTTCAGATTTCAGACTGAGTTTCATTTCAGAAGTGTTTCGCTTCGATATGGAAAAGTGAAAACTCTTCTTTATTGCCGTATACTATTCCTATCACCAATAACAAAGGGTTTCTAGTCTAAGTCATCAACGGTGCGGTGCGTGCATCACTTATTGAGTTGTTCGTTTCTGCCTGTGATCTTCTTGTGGTTTTCTTCTGCTTCGCTCGTTGGCTTCAATTGATTTTGTCTTCTGTGCTTTGATGTTGCTGATTTTACTTTTTACTGATCGACTCCTTATTATGTTATTATGTTTAAATAATCAGTATAGACATATTATATTTAAATTTCAGGATTTTTTATTGCAATTTAATACAGACACATATAATAGAAGTCTTTTGATTTTAAATTACATTCATATTTTTATATATTTACGTACATAATATTTGCTAAATTTTAAACACTGCTGAAAATATATAAAAATATGAATTTTATTTAAAATTAAAAGATTCATGGTTGCCATATATCGTAATAGTAATTTTCTATACATTTCTTAAATTGCACTGAAATATACTGAAATTTAAATTTAAATATTAATAATATCAAATTACGTAAAAATATTCAAAGCCTATTAAACAGGTGAAACGCCGGAAATAAAAGAACAATTCCACAAACGCAGGCCTTTTTCATGGTTATACACATATACATATGTTGAATTGTGGATATTTTTTATGTATTACGATTGCTTTACTTCTTAAATTCTTAAAACTGTTATTCCTGGTTCGATGCACGAACAACAAGAATGTATAGTATAATATGCATATGTATGTTGCGTTTTTAACAATTGTATGCATTAGCCGTTGTTTAAATATTGCTATTCCATTTTTATTTCATTCATAACATATTTAACTGGTTCTTTTGTTGTTAACATATTGGCTTTTGCTCGGATGTTCTTTTAACTTTCGCTATCGTCGTAAGCAATTGTTAGATCTTCTTTGAATTATTTTAAGCCAACATTATTTTTCTTTTTCTATTAGTTAGTATGAATGTTAAATGTGGTTCCTGAAGAACCTGAAGAAAGATATAATTTAATGAAATAAATACATTTTAATAAATTAATATTAAATAAATCAAATTTAATACACACATCCACATCTAAAATAAGTATATTTCACTTTGAATAGTTCATTATTTATACAAAAAAAAAATGAAGTGTGCATTGGGAAACAATGGAAAAACTAAAAAGTTGTGCTCAAATTTTGACACAACATTTTACCACTAACCATACAATACGTAGATATACCATTTAATACAAGCGTGAACGCACACACTCGTTTCGGTATAGTCAGAGATTGTCCCACATTTTAGTTGCATGTTGGCTCGAGCAAAAATGTGCCAGACAATTCGGTTGCGTTTAGTCCGTTAGCGGTTGCATTCGAACGTGTAAACGTTTGCTGATTGTCTTGTACTGCTGCTGCGTCATTGAATATGTTAGTAAATACACATATGCTTATGCAAAATGCAATTGTGTTGAGCTATAGGCAAATTTTGTGTATTCGATTTGCAGCTAGCACCAATGGTTGGTGGTATTTTGGTTTCTTGTCTTGTGCCCTCCCTCCCCTTACCCTTGTTTTCTTCGACATCGTATTGTGACGATTTATGTTCTGCTGCTGGTAGTGATTTTGTTGATTTGATTTTTTACTTTTGCTGGCGTGTGCCGATTGCACCTGTCGATCTTGTTTGAATATTGCCTTATTATTATCAATTTAGAAGTATAGCAGCATATTTTATTGCGAGTTTATATATGTACATATATTCATATATAATAACTCGGAATAAAATATGCTGAAATTTAAATATAATATGTTCATACTAATTATTTGCTAATAATATCAAGCTATGTCAAAACATTCAAAGACAGGTGTAATCGGCGCAAGCCACCGAAATAAAACAACAACGACTCAACAAGTGCACCAGCAGCAGCATAACTATCAACGCTCACGAAATCGAAAGAAGTAGACAAGAGAACACCGAAATGGAGAAGGTCATAAAATAATAACAATCCAAGCAATGCATATGAATCGGAAGAAGACAACAACAGAACAAAAACAGCGTGTTATTAATCAGCTGTATACTCTTGCCTACAATTTCTATGTTTTTGATGCCAGAGCAATATATGGCAACAAGGAAGAGCATAAACTATTCAACTATCCAAATGAGGCATTCAGAAATCACAAATATGAAACGCTGGTCAATGCACTCAAATTGACAAGCTCCACCCATACTATTGTATCTTGTCATATACGTGCATTTACCAACACATTCATGCATATGAAATATTCTAAAAATCAAAATAGCTAAAATTTGAAATGCTGGACAATGCTTGCTCCTTTGAATGTGTTGGTGAATACACATATAAGGCAAAATGCAAATGTGTTGAGCTATAGGCAAATTTTGTGTATTCGATTGCTTTAATTTTGATATTTTCGAGTCTCATTAGGATATTTGGGCGACTTCTTTTCAACTCACACCAATTGTTTTTGTTATTTTCGTTTCTTGTCGGCTGCCGAGCGCTATTGTCGTACGCCTCGTGTTGCCTCCCTCCCCTTGCCAATGTTCTTTTCAACATCGTTTGACTGATGTGATTGCATTTTGACATGACGTCGTTTGTGCTGCTGCTGGTGGTGCTGCACTTGTTAAGTCGTTGTTGTTTTATTTCGGTGGCTTGCGCCGATTACACCTGTCTTTGTATATTTTGACATAACTTGATATTATTAGCAAATAATTAGCATGAACATATTATATTTAAATTTCAGCATATTTTATTCCGAGTTATTATATATGAACATACATATGTACATATGTACATATATAAACTCGCAATAAAATATGCTGAAATTTAAATATAATATGTCTTTACTAATTAATTGATTATAATGACACAATATTCAATACAATACAATACAAGATCGACAGGTGCAGTCGGCACACGCCAGCAGAATTAAAAAAAAATCAAATCAACAAAACCACCACCATCAGCAGTACACAATACGTCATGCCAACAAAAAACACACAGCAGTCAAACGATGTCGAAGAAAACAAGGGTAAGGGGAGGGCAGAAGACAAGAAACCAAAATAAGAACAACAATTGTTGCTAGCTGCAAATCGAATACACAAAATTTGCCTAAAGCTCAACACATTTGCATTTTGCCTTATACATATATGAATTTACCAACATATTCAATGACCAGCAGCAGTACAAGACCATCAGCCAACGTTTAGACATTCGAATGCAACCGCTAACGGACTAAACGCAACCGAATTTTCTGGCACATTTTTGCTCGAGCCAACATGCAACTAAAATGTGGGACAATCTCTGACTATACCGAAACGAGTGTGTGCGTTCACGCTTGTATGAAATGGTATATCTACGTATTGTATGGTTAGTGATTTTACTTAGCGTTCAGGCACTAGCCATATAACAGATAGACACTTTTTTCCATGTCCATTTACTGGCTGTTGCTGTCCTTGAACTAGGGTCGTAGGAAGTTGATGTCTCTCGACATGATGCGTATTGGACTCAACAAATAACTAAAATATCATTCAGTATTCAGAATGAACAAGTTACATATAAGTCGATTAATGCCGTTGTGGAAGCAGATTATGCGATTAATTAGAATTATTGAATTATCTTGATTTGCCAGTGGTCCCACAGCACATATTAAAATTCTAAATCGGTGTTCCAAATATCATGTTACGGAAAATTTATCAGGTGAAACTCTGCAAGAGCACGAAACATGCAGTTATGATATTTATGACCAATGTAGTAGAAGCGACAATATTGACAGGACCCGATATATTTACCCTGGTAAAGTTAGCTTAATATACATATAATATACATATATGTATGTTTGTCAAACAGATGTATCTTGTTAGCATTGTATTTAGTTTTTTATTTTGCTTTTCTTAAGTTATCTGATCACATTAGCAAACTAGCTAAATTGGGAAACTCCATATTTAAAAAGAGTGCTAAGCGCTATCTAAATTTTTGAGTATTTTGGGACAGTAAACTGAATTGAGTCAGCAAAAGAACTTTCGCGGAAGTAAGGTGTTTCCCACAAGAGCAGATTGTCCAATTGATAATACTTTTATTTAAGTTGCTAAAGGTTGATGGACTCGTCAAGTCAAAATAAAATGCAGCGAAACCTCAACAACCTGAAGAAAATATGAATTTAATAGATCAATTATAAATGTTGATATATTTAAATTTTTCAGAACCTAAAAGTATATATGATGAATATGAATATACAAATATATATATATATTCATAGTATGCATGTTTAAGCATATTTTTTAAGTGAATTTGTACATATACATAAATATATTTCAGAAAATGTAAACATAAAATAAATATTGATCATAACATTTATTAATTAAACTTAAACTCGATCGCAAGAGATTTTAGAAATTGGATTAGAAACTAAAATGTAGTTTAACAACCAAATTCTAAATTGTGTAGGGTCGTTGAGTTGAGCTCAGAGTATACGTAGTCGAGTTCACAAATATGAGCTACAGACGAGTTTTTTACTGAATTCAACACACGTTTGCAGCGAGCAACAATATATATTAAATTTTTCGAACATTTAAAAATATACCAAATTATATACAGAAATATACTATCTGAAAATTATTTTCTTGCTGCATTTTAATAGGTTTATTTCATTCCATTATTAAATATCTATGTGACATAGCAACAGAACCATTTGATTTCATCAATTAAATTTATTTCTTAAAATATTTCTGTATCTAAATTTACATAAATCATTAAGAATGTAGCTTCCAAATTAAACTTGCAATACGGTTTTTGTACTTGTGGAGAGGGGGTAGGCGAAAATCTAGCATGCACAATTATTCTGAAACGAGCATCCAAAATAGTGAAATTAAAAACGAGCATACAAAGTGCCATCAGCTGGTATATTGCCGTATACGTATATTTAATATCTCATTGGAACAAAAAACGATCAAGCGACACTGCTTAATTTCGATTCTGGTTTCCAAGACACGTTCGATGGATGCTGATAAAACATAATTGGTACCTTTCTTAAAAAAAAAACGGAACGACCCTACGAATGAAAGGTTGTGTGCGATGTCGTATTTAAATATTATATTGTCAGTAATATTATTTAGTTGTGTTCCGACATTCCGAAATCCCTTCATTCAGAAATTTCAGTTCGTCGTATAGTGTGAGCATGTTTTGTGATATCGATTCCAAACAAATCAACCCTTACGATAGTTTTCCGCACTGACAGTTCTTCCAACGTGATTCGACCTTTTCCGGTTTAAGCGTTTACCATGGCGGTCGGCAAAAATAAGGGTCTCTCGAAAGGAGGAAAGAAAGGTGGTAAAAAGAAGGTGGTTGATCCGTTCTCGCGAAAAGATTGGTACGATGTTAAGGCTCCAAACATGTTCCAAACAAGGCAAATTGGTAAAACCCTTGTTAATCGTACACAGGGTCAACGAATCGCTTCCGACTATTTGAAAGGTCGCGTTTTCGAGGTATCTTTGGCTGATTTGCAGAAAGATATAGATCCTGAGAGATCTTTCCGTAAGTTCCGTCTCATTGCTGAAGACGTTCAGGATCGCAATGTGCTTTGCAATTTTCATGGCATGGATTTAACAACAGACAAGTACAGGTGAGTTAACTTAAATTTTCTGCTTGTGCGTAAACTCGTACACGTACCTAAATTACGTATGTATGTACATATGTGGATATGCCATGTTATAATTGTCTTTATGGTTGATTTCGAAAATAGATCGATGGTAAAGAAATGGCAAACACTGATTGAAGCCATTGTTGAGGCCAAAACTGTCGATGGCTATCTATTGCGTGTGTTTTGCATTGGTTTTACTTCGAAAGATCAGCAATCGCAGCGTAAAACTTGCTATGCCCAACAATCCCAGGTCCGCAAGATTCGCGGACGCATGACGGACATTATCAACAATGAAGTCAGCAGTGCTGACTTAAAGCAACTGGTCAACAAACTAGCTCTTGACTCTATTGCAAAGGATATTGAAAAGAGCTGTCAACGTATCTACCCTTTGCATGATGTATACATCCGCAAGGTTAAAGTGCTCAAGAAGCCCCGTTTCGATGTGTCCAAGCTTCTAGAGCTTCATGGAGATGGTGGCGGCAAGACCTCTGAAGCGGTTGTTTCCGCAGAGGGAGCTGTAATAGACCGCCCAGAAGGTTATGAACCGCCCGTACAAGAGGCCGTTTAAACTAAGACAAGAAAAGAGTGCTGTAAATAACAATTGCATTCAACTAAAATGTCTACAATATAACCATCAAATAAAAAATTAAATAAAACTACAATCTTCTTTGGGTTTTGAGTTATTTTTCTTTAGGTCTTTAATTTGCAGTTTCTACGACTGGTTTCTGCTTTTAAAAGGTTAGTAAACATACTTGGAGTTTTTTCAAATCAAACATGATGTTTTATTTTTCGTCTCTGATAATTAATTGAAGAAAACTTATTGTTTGCTGAAAAAATATTTTAAAAAATTTTATTGAGTTTATTAAGAAAACCTAACAACTATTTCCAAACTTGCAGGAGAACGCGAGAACGACCACTCTAAAATTTCTTCGCTCATCGTTAAGGTAAATACTATTTTGATGATTATTTTTTCTTATATTTTGAATGATGATTTTTATTTGCTACTCTTGAAAATTTTAAAATTGATGAGAATTTTCACCTTAATAACTGATACGCATCTAAATAATTTAAATTATAATACTTAAGTATATATTAAATTAATTTATTTACTGTATATTTCAGATATGGATACGGTCAAATAGGGCGCCAAAGCGATCCAGCAAGAAATTGTAAGTTCTATTTAATTACTGAAAAATTTCTAAAATAGAAGTGATGTCCTCTATTTGCTACTCTTGAACTATAGTACAATGTTGAAATATTTCACCTGATTAACTGATCTTATTAAATTAAGAAGATCCTACTTCTCTGTGGTATTATAAAATCTTATAAAATTTATCTCTTTTCTTTTTCAGCTTTCTTTCAGCCACCTATAGGGTAAAAGAGTATATTAACTTGGTGCCCAGCGAAGACGTATTCAGCAAGTGAGAGAAGTCATCCGACCATATAGTATATATGTATATACATATTTAACTTCAACTTCAACAGCAAAGACAATAGTCATCTTTCGTCCGTTTAAAAAAGCTACAGCGACCTAATTTTATGACATGTCTATTCACTCCTTAGAATTTGGCAACGTCCTCGAAGATCTAAACAACGAATCAAAAAAATTAGAATGAGCTCAATTTATCGTAAATTTAGGTTAATTATAGACTGGAGGCTCCTAGTTTTTATTTTTTTAACTTTATTTTAAAATTGTAAAGATCCGATGTATTAATAATGATTTTTTGTGTGAAATTGTTATGTGTCGGAGCCTTAAGTGAATTAGTGTTTCACAAGCGATTTATTTGAAATGCAAAATAAGCGGCCATTTAAATATTGAAGGTGACCAAGCTTTCATTTTGCGACGAATCTTACGACAAAAATTTAAGTATAAATGTGTACCGGAAGTGGAAATTGTGCAAAAAAATTGTAACCCTAAACAAAAATTTGTTGAGAAACCAATTCAAAAATATTGAATGTAGTAATTTTATTTTGAAGTCGAGCAGACTCGACAGTAGCTTTCGTGTTAATTTCCAGACTCAACTAGTTCTATCATCGAAAATACCAAACAAAATTGGAAAAGTCGGCTCATGCCAATAAAAATTTCATGCAAAGGTTAGTAAATACTTTTTTATTACAATTTTGTTTAATAGGTGCCAACAAATAAATAATTATTATTGATAGTGTTTACCGTGAATTTAGGGGAAAAAGATTATTTTGAGGAAATTTGTGTTCGATAGCTTATTTTTTTTGTAATTGTTAAGTTGCCGCTAACTTTAACTAATATTTTTTTTATTTTATTTTTATGTATACATTTAGATTTATCTAGAATTTTAGTGACAAATTTACTATTTAATTTGCGCTTGACTCACTTCTCTAAAGTTGGTTTTAGGATTTGACCAGGTCTCCATTCGCAGCTTTCTTATACATATGTTTTACATAGAGTTTATCGTCATTTACGTCCTCTAAAATTTGCCAATTATGATGAATTTTCAACGGATTCCCCATCATTTTAAAAATAAATGAGAATATAAATATTCTGAAAGAAATTGTTTTGCACAATTAATCATTTGTTAATTAAGATGTAATAGTATTGTTTTCTCTTTTATAGATATAATTTTGAAAGATCATAATTGGAGGTAACACCACATGTTCTCGTGGACCTATCTACTCTTTGGGTGGGCGGTACCTGTAACTAATTTTTGGGGTTGGAACTCGATGTGGTAAATATTATATATAAATGGACATCATAAAATTAACAATAAACAAAAGAAAAACATAAAAATACATTGCTAACAAATATGATTTAGCTTATTTTAGTTTAGTTAACCCATAATCTCTTTGCAGCGCACAATAATGGAATTAGCATTTCAGAAGTATATGTTTAGCGCCAATACAAAAGCTCGTTGTTTTATAAAACGGTTAGTAAATACTTCAGTAACTAATTATATTACTATTAAAGTGATGACAAACTTACCCAGCTCGCTTCGATTAGTCATGAAGAGAACTGTTCCTATACCAACGCATTTAATAGTAATGACTGATATAGTTTAGTTAATTTACTTGATCGAAAATTAATTAAAATGTAAATAACAAATTATGCAACCCTTATTCTTTGCAGTGTACCCTACAAAAAACAATACTTTGAGATATTTGTTTGACGCCGTTTTTCTCTTGTTTTGTAACCGATCTTTATCGTTTTATAAAAAGGTTAGTAAATACTTCAGTAACTAATTATATTACTATTAAAGTGATGACAAACTTACCCAGCTCGCTTCGATTAGCCATGAAGAGAACTGTTCCTATACCAACGCATTTAATAGTAATGACTGATATAGTTTAGTTAATTTACTTGATCGAAAATTAATTAAAATGTAAATAACAAATTATGCAACCCTTATTCTTTGCAGTGTACCCTACAAAAAACAATACTTTGATATATTTGTTTGACGCCGTTTTTCTCTTGTTTTGTAACCGATCTTTATCGTTTTATAAAAAGGTTAGTAAATACTTCAGTAACTAATTATATTACTATTAAAGTGATGACAAACTTACCCAGCTCGCTTCGATTAGCCATGAAGAGAACTGTTCCTATACCAACGCATTTAATAGTAATGACTGATATAGTTTAGTTAATTTACTTGATCGACAATTAATTAAAATGTAAATAACAAATTATGCAACCCTTATTCTTTGCAGTGTACCCTACAAAAAACAATACTTTGAGATATTTGTTTGACGCCGTTTTTCTCTTGTTTTGTAACCGATCTTTATCGTTTTATAAAAAGGTTAGTAAATACTTCAGTAACTAATTATATTACTATTAAAGTGATGACAAACTTACCCAGCTCGCTTCGATTAGCCATGAAGAGAACTGTTCCTATACCAACGCATATTTACAATTAATAACTGATGTAGTTTAGTTAAGTTATTTGCAAATAATTAATATGAAAATTTGAAGTTTTGGTATGATTATTATTTGCAGTGAAAAATTAAAAAAAAAAAAATTAAAATAAAAAAAAAATAAAAATAAAAAAAAAAAATAATCGATGCAAAGGTTTGTTATCGCATGCTTAATATACTAATTCATGATGAATTGTCTACGGATTCCCCATCATTTTAAAAATAAATGAAAAATTAACTTTCTGAAACAATTTTGTATTGAACAATTATTTGTATAATTTGTTAATTGAGAATTGATACAATTGTTTATCTCTTTTATAGGTATGATTTTTAAAGATTATTATAGAAGCTGAGGAATAAGAGACGATGAATTCTGGTGTTTGTTTGCGCTAAATGCATCTACCCCACCTGTGGACAAGTAGTGACTCTTTCGGCTGGGAATGCTTTTTCCATTAGTAGAATAAATAAAACAGTTTGGAATTTGGAACATACAAGATAAGGAAAATTAAAAAACACGAACATACACCATAATGCGAATTTTAAGTATTCAAGAAAAGCGAATACGAAAATACAAGCTATTCTTTTTATTGCATTTACAGTGGTTCTAATTGCGTGCACTTCAAGGATACACGTATTTTATAATGAAACGGAGAGAAATATATATGTATACATATATTAAAAGTACGACCAAACGTTTATCTATATTTATAAATATATGTCAACATAAAGTTGTTTGACCTGATTCCCAGTTTTGTATTTATTTTAATTTTAGGAATTTAACGATCCCTACATAATTAAACATCTGTACATCTAACTGGTTCGTCCTGTTCTTGAGTATGGGTCTAATATCTGGTTTCCCCAGTATACGGTTCATCAAGATCGACTTGAATCAGTGCAGACACAATTTCTTCTTTTTGCTCTTCGTAGTCTTAACTGGAATCCCACTATTAGATTGCCTTCGTATCGTAGTAGACTTTTATTACTAAACCTTCGTTCTCTTTCTGACCGTAGAACTATGCTAGGTGTAGTGTTTCTGCATAGATTACATAGTGGTTCTACATGATTATTGGCGAAATTGACTCCTTGCAGTTGACAAGCCAGATTAGCTTTGCCGTTCCGGTCAGAACGACTAGAAATTTCCTTCCCCTCTCTCTTTCCCGTTGTAGTACTAACTATACCAGTCACAATCCTTGTCGTATTTTATGTGTAAATTATAATAAATTCTCTTATCTTATTAATAATATTACCTTTTAAATAAACACAACACTTCTATAAACTTTAACTCGTAGTTAAGAATAGTTCTCATTATTATTATTATTTTATTATTAAATAATTGTTGCACGCAGATCATGTTTGTTTTAGATTTTAGCCACGCCCCCGTAAATCGAAAAAGCCCGAATTGTAAGCGTCATTTTAAACATAGAATATTCAGTTTCGCTATAAAAGACAAATCACTATATTAAGGATTTCTGAAAATTTGGTTACAATCGGACAAAACATAAGTTATTAAAGAATTACTTTTATAGGGCATAATCAGGTGCAGTTGCACCTGTTCAATTGCTATGTCATCTGAGTGACATAATAATGGTGTTCAATAAAGCTAATAAAGTGCTACCAATAACCATATAATACGTAGATATACCATTTTATACGAGCGTAAACGCACACACTCTTTTCGGTGTAGTCAGAGATTGACGCACGTTTAGTCCGTTAGCGGTTGCATTCGAACGTCTAAACTTTTGCTGATTGTCTTGTACTGCTGCTGGTCATTGAATATGTTGGTAAATTCATATATGTATAAGGCAAAATGCAAATGTGTTGAGCTTTAGGCAAATTTTGTGTATTTGATTTGCAGCTAGCACCAATTGTTTTTATTTTGGTTTCTTGTCTTCTGCCCTCCCTTTACCCTTGTTTTCTTCGACATCGATTGACGTTTCATATCAAGTCACACGGGAATGCTGTCGAAAAGTATCCTGTGCCCTTCTCCTGGCTCTAAACTACCTCCCTGTCAATTTTCAGCTAAATCGGTTCAGCCGTTCTTGAGTTATAAGTGGAGTAACTAACACGACTTTCTTTTATATATATAGAATATGTACATATATTAACTCGCAATAAAATATGCTGAAATTTAAATATAATAAGTCTATACTTCTAAATTGATAATAAGACAATATTCAAACAAGATCAACAGGTGCAGTCGGCACACGCCAGCAAGAGTAAAAAATCAAATCAACAAAATCACAGAACATAATTCGTCACAATACGATGTCAAAGAAAACAAGGGTAAGGGGAGGGCACAAGACAAGAAACCAAAATAAAAACAACAATTGGTGCTAGCTGCAAATCGAATACACAAAATTTGCCTATAGCTCAACACAATTGCATTTTGCTTAAAAATTTGTGTATTTACCAACATATTCAAGAACGCAGCAGCAGTACAAAACTGACTAAACGATTTGACGTTCGAATGCAACCGCTAACGGACTAAACGCAACCGAATTTTCTGGCACATTTTTGCTCGAACCAAAAAGCAACTAAGCGTGCGTCAATCTCTGACTATACCAAAACGAGTGTGTGCTTTTACGCTTGTATGAAATGGTATATCTACGTATTGTATGGTAAGTGGTGCTACCATGCTAAAAATTTCGAGCAAAGTAAATTCTGTTATATTTTTCAGTATATTGTTAAAAATGTAATGTTTCGATGGTCGCTTTTATTTTTTTTCCATTCAATTTTTGGTGGCGGGTATCACACAGTCGAGAAAACTCGACAGTAGCTTTCTTACTTGTTTTGAACGCGGTTTATTTCGGAAAATTTGTTGGTTAATATTTAGTATATATATAAAAATAGAATATTTCGCTCATTTTAATTAAATTCAGTAAATAACTAGTAGTTTGTCTTAAAGTCGAGCAAATGGGCACAGGGTATTTTGTAGTCGAGCTCTCAACTAGATCGTTCTCACCTATTACCTACCCAAAGGGTAGAAGGTTATTACAACTGACCCGTGTGTACCAGGCAGAAGAAAGCATCTCCGTATAAGGTATATATATTCTTGGTCAGCATCATCAGCCTTTCGCTTCCACAAATCGAAATCGAACCGTACACATTTTTTGTACTTACAATAATAATTACCATCTCAATGATTTCTGCAAATTTAGTTACGATCGGACAAAAAACGCAGTAGTTAATCAAGCAATACTGTTAATGGGTCAAATCAGGTGCTTGTTCTTATTGTTCAGTTTTCGAAATCACCCATTGATATATCAATGGTATTCAATAAACCTAATCAATTTAAGCCAAGCTAAAAACATAGAGAGTATAAATGGTATAAAAGAGTATATTTATTGGCATATTGCGGCTCGAAAATGTACTTTTAGCCGAAAAGCACAATGGTAAGGGGAACCGACTCTACAGACGACTAGAAACAAAAAAAAACAACAATTTTTGACTCAACTTTCAATTGTGGTGTCAGTCCAAGACTGACAGCAAACGTTTTGACATTCGACTTCTGAAGCTAACCGGACTGAACGCAACCGAATTTTCAGGCACAGTTTTGTTCGAGCAAACATGCAAATAAAATGTGCCCCTATCTCTGAGAATACCGAAAGTATTGTGTGCATGACGCTTCTATGGGATGCCGGATGTATGTTTTAAGAGGTTAGTGAAGCATGGTAACATGCACACATACAACATAAATGATATGGTCAGTATAATTAGTTTGGGTTCTGTTTAAATTTTAATATATTAATATTAAACTTATTATTCGCCGAACGAAATAAAAATATTCAAACCTATGTAAATGTAAATATACATACAATAAAATATGTTGGAATTTAAATATAATAAAATATGTCTATATTTATTAATTAATTAATTGATAATAATAACTAGATGTACGGAAGAAACAAAAAGAACTTAACAAAAGCAGCACCGCACAAGAAGCTAACGTAAACACAAAACAAACGGAGAAGACAAGATATAAAAATTAATACAAGCTTTAAGCATAAAAATTACCAACAGCTCAAAACACCCGTATACGTGTATTCACCAACACATTAAAAGAAAACAAACGTATGCTTTCCATTGTGGTGTGTCAGCAAACATTGTAAAGTTCGAATGCTGCCGCTGAGCGAACTCAATCGCAACCGATTTATCAGGAACTGCATAGTTTGATACAACATGGAACAAAATTGGGACCTCAGAAATAAAATTACAAATGCGTCGGGTGGGGTTATTATTAGACGAGAGTGTTGATGTTAAACCATAACCAAAAAGTTCCCAACATACACCTGCGCAAACATAGACGAAATTAATATTATACATCAGTGGTCGGCACAGACCTATGCATAGTGCATAAGCCAGCGCCTGCCGAAACGCTGTCGGTAATCTCTCGAAGAGTTAGTATTGCGCAATTTCCCGCGAAGCGTTTTGTTGAAATTTTAGTTATATTAATGTTAATATTTTGCTACATTTGTACTGATACAACATATTCTAACTGGTATTGCGTTCTTACTCTTATTTTCAACAATATAATATGTATGTAAATACTAGACAAACATTTTAGGTTCTTTTAAATGTGTTGCGTTGGATTTACCATTCACACACGAAGCTATTTATTCTAGCTGGAAAATTTGTTATTTTCTACTTACCTACTACTTATCTATGGGTATATTTACATTGATATTTTTTAAATTTTCAAAAAACGGTGCAATAAAATAATATTCTTAATATGAGGAATTGTCAATAAGTCGTTTAAGATATTATTATCAATTTAGTATTATTAAGTATAATAAAAATATAAAAAATAGAAATTAATATAAATTATAAAAATCAATTAATTAAAAATTTAATATTAAAAGACAAGATTAAATTAAATTGAAAGTCTGTTTAAGTTGTATACCTCTTATGCATATGCTTATGTAAATATAAATTAATTTTTCATATAATGTAATGTGGCCTTATTCACTATTAATTAATCTTAATAAATTAAATAAAACAAAATTATTTATGCACAAATCTATGAATTAAAAGCACTTGAGGAAATTTCCGAAATATGTTCCTAAGTGCAGGACTTTAAGCTAAGTATTCAGATGAACAAAAAGTGTTCAGAAGCTTAGGCAAAGAGAGAGCTATAGATCTACTATTCTTGCACAAGCGTTCATGCATGTTGTCTAGCCAACCATAAATATTTTGAGTTGAGTACACTCAGCTGCAACAGTGCAGGAAGTACCGACATACATCGATTGCGCCTTTTATTCTTTCAAAGTGTTAGCAAAAATATGACAAAATGCATTTGGGCGTTGAGCATTTACCAATTAGTCATTGCCATTGCTTTAATTTTTACATTCTTGATTTTCATTTGAATAGTTCGACATCATCATTGAAGCTAGCACCAATGCATTAATGTTGTTCGTTTTGGTTTCGTTTGTCCCCATATCGTTTTTCGCTTCGGTACCTTTTGCTGCGATTGGTTTTGTTTTCCTTGATGTCTTATGTTCTGCTGAGGGTGATGCTTTTGTTGAGCGCCGAATGCACCTGTCAATTTTCTATGAATATCTTTTTATTGCAATCAATTCAATAGTATAGACATATTATATTTAAAGGTCAACATACTTTATTGAAAGATAAGAAAAGGAAATAAAATTGCCATTTTAACCCTTCATTAGGCTGGGTTGCATATATGCAACATACGCAAACAAATTATATACTTGTTTTATTGCTGGATATACTTAGTATTTTATTTCCCTGAAAACATATTTGATGCATATGTGTAACAAATATATATTCTTCAATAAATCGGCTAAAAATCAAAATCTGGAAAAATTAAAAAGAATTGTATTTTTAATTTTCAAATATCTATTCAAAACAAAAAACCGGCATCATCATGCCGGATAAAGGGTTAAGATTGTTCAATTACAGATATATTTGTATTTATTTCCGCATTTAACGCTGCTTCTTCATTTGTAGTATTCTTTTAACATTTTATGTTGTTACTTACTTAGTTTTAATAATTTGAACACTCTCATTAATAACATACAGCATACAATCGTTGATAAAATAAAGATTTTCAATCATTATTTAAATTTTTAAGTTGCAAGCCGACTATTGATATTTTGGTAAGAAGGAAAAAAAATAAATTTTTCCTATCCCACTGTACGTAACTTTTATTAGAGGCATTTCGCATATCGATAACATTTTAAACATATCGAAAACATCAGCTGTTTTTGAAGCGAGTAAATTTTGCTAACAGATAATTAACAGTGCTCGTTATTTGAAAATTGTCGTTTGGAATGATGTGTGCTGCGGTTTCTGTTAATAACAGCATTCAATTGTGTTGCGGAAGCATCTGTATATTTTTCAGTTTTTATTGCGTGAGGCTTGGAGAGCGGTTGTGTGAAATTCCAAGTGATATTTATAATCAAACTACCATATTTATCATTGTATTAGGTTGAAAAATTATTCATTACTGTATCTCGATATGAAAACAACATTTAAAACAAATAACCTTAACAAAAGATCGTGATTATTTGTGAGTTTATATTATTGAAACCAAAATTCTTACATACTTCTGACGCATGTTTAAGTATTAATACCCATATATGTATATAAATTAGCAAACCCATACAAGCGTACATCTGTATCTGTTCACATGTGTAAAAGTAAGCATATAAATATGTATATGTGTACATAAAATACAGCGATAGTGATCGGGATCGTCATCGTTTCAAGTCATTTATGTATGTGAATGTGTAGTGGTGGTATGTGCGTGAAACGAGAAAAAGTTCCAAAGAAATAAAAATACAAGTGAAAAATGTTTAATAAAATTATATGCATTAAAGAATAAATCAGTAAATATTAATATAAGCGAGATTACGTTTGAAAATAATACTAAATTATAAAAATAATATATTTTTGTGTCATAATATTTATGCGTATCTAATATGCGACTTTATATCATATGTACATTAAACAGTGCATAATATGTTCATAATGTTTGGAAATACTTAAAAATAAGTATATCAAATAAATTCCAATTTATTATTTATGCGGTTGGGCACTTTTTTATCTATTTCTGCCTGTGCTACAACGTTAAACCAAAGCAAAAAGTCGGATCACGCGCGCTAACCTGTTTTGCCGTCGGAGAAATAGTATTTTCAATAAAATTTTGCGATCTCCAAGATTGTCTAACGACTGGAAAAGGTAAGATAGTAATAAATGCAAACATATATTAATTTTTAGTCATATTCCCTTTATATAAATACTCAATGTCATACAAATGTATGTATGTATGTAAAAAAATCAACATTCTCATATTCTCTTTTATTTTACGGTTTGTTTTGCTTCGCTCGTTTCTTTTTCTACCTGTTGATATTCCTACAATCATTTTTCTAAATAGAAACTCGTTGTCATTAGTTTTGTGCCACCACTACCAATGGTTTCGTGTCGTGGTTTTGGGTTCGCTTGTTACCTTGAACTAATAGTTTGCGTTATTCCCTACTACGAGTACATATAATCACAGTATGTTTTGAAACCCGCGTTTCACCAGGTACATACATTTGTTTGTCATAGATAGATGGACTTACGTAGGCAGAAATTTCCTAAACAAGCATATGTGCGTGTGTATCTTTGTCATTCTTTCTTTTTCATTTATGTACATATTTTGACTTTTCGAAAGAGACATTTTAGAGGGGTCCCCGGATACTGTACATACTACTATTGACATCGATAGCCGTTCTAGGAAACCGTCTTTCTTGATCGGTGCCTTATGTACTTTTTCGAGTATAACAGTAAATGCAATCACTTAAAGATTGTTTTTTTTTTCTGACTAAGAATAGTGTTTATATTCCTATAGTACATTGAAATTTTGAAAATTCTCGGTTTTGGTGGAAGAATTATCTTCCAGAGACTTTTATTTATTTTTTTTTAATCTCATGTATTTTGTTTCTGTAAAACGCCAGAGTATCGGTACACAATAGACTTATTTAGTTATCATTTAAATTTAAGAGTTTATAAGTTGTTCAATAACAAACTGATTTAGATTTATGGTGTCGATTTGATTAAAGATGTAAAGCTTTTATATTTTACTTTAAATAAGACAAATTCTATGTTTGAAGAAAGTTAAAAATTGTTACTATGAGAAAATGTGTACAACAGGCAAGAAATGTTTCAAAAACGACTATAGCGCGCGTTATTAATTATTTTTCCCTATTCCAACTTTTGTAATTTTCTTTAAGTCATAGTATCCGAGTAATTCTGAGTAAAATGTATGTAAAATATTTGAAAATCAACAAAAAATTACAAGATAGACTGCAAGTTTAAACACTTCCAATTTTTAAAGCGTGCGGTCACAAATATTTGTAATTAATTTTTTCTCGAAAAGTCTTTATAATAAGTCCCACTAAACGCTAATATAAGTTGAAGATATCTATTTTGAAAGACCAACAAATTTGTACGTAAAAAAGCCCACGATTGTGGAGTTCCAATATGTTTTTAAAATGTTAAAAAATTACTTAAAATATCAATAATAATTTTGATCAGTAGTAACATATGTTTATATTTTATCAAAGTATAAAGTAGGCATTCTGTCGAAACAATCTTAGATATGTATTAACAATACTGTTATTATTATACACTTTACCTGCATAGGACTTATATGTATGTATAAGAATATAGCCCATAAATCTGCCAACTCTGGCTTCTAAATTACAAAGTGCTCGTATAGAGAGGCAAAAAAACGCTTATTGATGTCATCGTATCGGCTGTTCTTATTGATTAAGTATGTATGCACATGCTTTTCTGTGGGGTCATTTAAACTTGTCTTCAAACAATTTTATACAATATACTAACAAATGCTCTTAAAATATATTTACTTTCTATTAATCTTGAATTGATGTTACTTATGTATATCATATTTATTTACATATCTTTATATATATTCTGATCTATAGTGACAAAGTGAGAAAATTTACATTTATGTTGGATACTCGGCATTGCCAAATTGATCGATTCATCAAATCATGTGAATATATATACCTGGAGCGACATGGATAGCAAATCAATTTTTCAGTATATTCAAATGAGGTTTTACGAAATGATGTATTATGCATTTAGCATAAACAAGGCGATATTTAAATAACTTAGGTAACGCTCACCTATTGCTAACATCGGAAATAATTAAATCATGCCACATACACACACACGACATGGATCATCTGGAGATGATTTAGGCAGCACAGATGAAGTTAAGATATTTAAGGATGAAGGAGATCGCGAAGATGAAAAAATATCATCCGAGAACCTTTTAGTCGAAGAAAAATCGAGTTTGATTGACTTAACTGAAAGCGAGGTACGCAGAACAATTATATACAATTAAATAGCTCAAATATAAAATTTTAATTTTTATTTGATAAGCGACTTCTATTTTATTATATTAACATAAACAAATTGGTACTTTTTATATATTTAGGAAAAGGGCAGCAAGACAGTTTCTAGACCTGGTCACAGCCCCGTTTTCAGTAAGTAACATATTTTTTATTTATTTAATTTTTTACACTTAATTCGTCTGATAACAAATTAGTAAACTAAGAGACTATATTCAACAACTATATTAATATATTTTAAATGCAATCGTTCCATCCATTCATTCATTCTCCTGTTGATTCCAAAGACTATAATCTCAAATAATTAAAAATGGATGGTAATCAATTGCCCTAAGATTTAAATCAAATCATGGATAAAGTAGACGAGCAGATAAAAAATATATACTATTTGTTACCACGTACCACGTTCTAAATTTTTGCTGAACATTATAAGGTTTTTTGAATACCATTATTATATGACACAAGGACTGAACAGGTGCATCCTGATTTTAAGTTGTACAAGTATTTCTTCAATAAATTTCATGTTCAATATACGATTGTAATTAATTTGAAGAAATCATTAAGATGTTGATTATTTGTGTATTATTTGTTTAGATTTAGAAGTACGCTTATAAAGCAAACTTCATCTGCGTGCAAAAATAAGACTAATTTCCGAGACTGACGAGCATTACTATATTGTCTTCACTGTTGCCGCTGATCAAGAATATATAAAAATTTTCTAGGATAAGAGATGCATCCTTCTACATACCTGTTACAAATATTGGCTCTAAGTTATAATACCCTTCTAGCATATGGGTAGACGGGTATAAAAACCTTTTAATATTTTTATTTATGCATATATAATTATACATTTTTGAAATGAAGTTGATGCAAACTTTCTTCTGGTACATAATAACTTACAACATATTTGTTTGTACATCTGATTAAATAAACAGTATAGTCGTCGAATATCTACTAAAAAAACATAATTCTTATGGTTTTTTATTTTGATAATAGTTTAGGCTTATATACTTAATAAGCACTTCAATTGGCAGACGGTTGATATTGGGCAATATTTCAAGAACCAAGCACGAAAAAAAGTGGTTTTCTTTTCGAAAAGCATTTAAACGCGAATTAGCGAAACCTTAGGAAATATTGCAATGAAACTAATTTTAGAATGTATTGAAAAGTTATTTCTATATAATGGACATGGACACACATGTGAAAAAAAAAAATGTATTTATGCAAATATTGTATGTATATTACCTGTTAGATATGTATTGTTGTTTCTGAGACATGTAGGGTATCTTGTAGTAAAGCAATTGATCTTACTGAAGGCGCATTCAGTACAAACATAACATGTGCTCAGACTTTTAGCCGTATATGGTGTGGGTCGGATAAATAACCGGCTGCCGCCGCCGAGTTTTAACCTTAACATCCGTCGCTTCGCATCGCCTCGCGTCGGTTCCGTGGTGCTAACAAGGTGATGCAGATCGCCTCGTCGACACGCTACTTACTTCATTTCTTGTTTTCTGTTTGGTATATTTTGCTTTCTTTTTCTTTTGTTCGTCAGCGGGGTGTACGTATTCGTCTTGGTATTAGTATGGCTATGCCTCTGTCTGTGTACACAAATACGAGCGTGTTCTCATAAAAAGAGCGAGTAAATAAATATAACGTATGTATGCATGTTTGTATAGAATGTGTTGGAATATTGTTTAGGTGTAGGTAAAAATATATACATCTCTCTTCTCGAGCGTGTGCTTGTATTATAGATATCCAAAAATATATACGTTAACATATGTGTACATATTCATATATGAATTCATTGAACACAGTATTCCTAGGATACAAAGACTAGATGGCAGTGCTCGTATAAAATGCACGTATTTAATTTTTGTTAAATTAAAAGAAACAATTCAATTGCATAATAGGTTTTAAATTAATTTGCGTGTCGATTTCGATTTTATATTACGGTGTTTCAATTTATATTGTAATACTCTTCATTAAGCCAACCCCACTATAAGAAACCACACTGTAATATTTTAATTACATATGTACATATATATGCATGTAGACGTTACATTGATTTTGTATAATTCGTTCGTTCTTTAAAGCATTTACGAAATGTGTCTGAGAGTCGCTCGTTTGCTTTAAAGATATTAAGATTTTAGGGATTTCTTATAAATATTTGTGGTTTACTTAATGTGGATGTTCTCAAGATGTTTTAAAAAGTCATGTATGTATTATGTATAATGTTTCTGAAAATTACACATACGAAACATCGTTCCAAAGATCAATCAGTAATCAGTCAGTGCAAGGTTTAAGAATTATAATATTAATAAATAGTTGACTGGATCACTCCCCATTTTGAATTTTTTTATATTTTAATTTTATGGGCTTGTCAGGGACATCAACAAACATACTCATGTACATAATACATTTCCACTGTATCACGATCAGTGTGAGATTTAGGGATACAAATTTAAGTATGGTAGTAAAAATAAATGTATGTATGTTCTTACGTTGTATAGTTTTTTGTATTTTCTTGCTGTGTTTGGTTTTTAAGCTTAAATATACCATACCTATTCAAGTATGTCTGCCTTAGTATTGTGAGTCCTTGGAAATTAATGAGTTTTCGTAGAATTGACGGTTGGACTCGTTCTTCGTGCAGCCGATTCTGAAACTGACGACGCTAAAGGGTCCGACGTCGATGTTGTTGTGTGCTGTGTTGAAGCTCCCGCTAGTTGTGGTACTAGCAGACGTTGTAGTTATTGTTTCAAGAATGCTTGTTGGATTATTGTGATACCCGTTTTCTACCTTTCTTACCTTTTTTGCTGTAGCGGATGCTGTTTGTTGTATGTATATGCTGGTTTATTCTCTTTCCATGTCTTTTTTCTCTTTCTGGGCGTTTTGATTTCCAATTTGTTGTCTTTTTGAATTGTTCCTTATTTTCTTAAGATTTTGTGAATATTTTTGTATTTTGGCAACAATTTTTTTGTGGCTGTGGCTGATCTTATAAAAATGAGTAAAATAATTATTGAATTTGTAGACGCTAAAAAGCTTAAATGAAGTTGACTGATTTTGTCCTGTGAATTGAAAAGTATGTGCGAGGGCTGTTTAATAAGTCAGTGACTTTTTGAATTTGCAGTTACTGTAAATACAACACTGCTCTCGTGATAAAAACTATTTGGGACTCTGCACCGTGGTCGTACTAGTATGAGTGACGTCGAACGTCCAGGTCGGTCAAAAGAGGTCGTCAAGCCAGAAATTGTCGATAAAATCCATGAAATTATAATAGAATAAATTTGGACATTCAAAAGATATTCGCGATGGGTGCCGCAATTGCACCCGACCATAAGCGTAATTGAGTAATCTCTTCAAACAAGTATTTGTCAACTGCAATCCAAACGAATTTTTGCGCCGTAGACGAAATAAGGATCGATTACGTTTCTTCAAGTAAACGTAAACGTGTATCATAGAAGGCCAAGGTGGGTCTGTCGTCCAACAAGGTCATTGCCACATTTTTTTTTGGAGGGACTCCTCCTCCATCGATTACTTCGAAAGGGGTAAAATAATCACCGGCGACTATTATGCAGAGCTTTTGGAAAGATTCGATTTTGATTTGAAGCAGAAACGCATTTGGCGGAAGAAAAAAACTACTGTTCCATCAGGTTTACGTTTTTAATTTTAATACAAAATCACAAATTGATGCTACCCTATTCACCAAAATTCTGGACTAAACGTATAGAGATAAAATGAGACAAATTTGCGAAATGAAACTCAAATTTTCCGAAAAAAATATTTTATTTTATAGTTACTGATTTATCAAACCACCCTCATATAACTCGAATCAAGTTGTCAATGCAAAAATGTAGTTAAATAAAATAAATATGTAAAAGGATGCATAAGTGCACATGACAATTATTGATATGTGTATCAATAATATACGTATATCTATATACATACGTACATACAAACAAACATATTCATTAACAAGTAAGAAAGTTACTGTCGAGTTTGCTGGATTGTGAGATACCCTCCACCCAATTTTACTGAATGGAAGAACAAATTGTCCATCGAAATATTATATTTTTCAAAAATATACTGGAACATATACTATATATACTAAAAATAAACCGAAATTAGCTTGGTAGCAGTTTATTTTGTTTATTGAACACCATTATTATGTCACTGAGACTATTATCATATCAGCTGATCAGGTGCAGCTGCACCTGATTTGGCCTTATAAAAGTCCGATTACAACCAAAAAATCAGATATCATTAAGATTGTGATTACTATTGTGCGTACCAAAACTGAACGTTCTAGCTTTAAATTGACGCTTGCAATTCGGTTTTTTTCGTTTTACAGGCGGAAGGGAGCATGATCAAAATCTGAAACAAACTTGATCTGAGTGCAACAATAGGACACACTATCCCGAAAAATTTTCTGCTCTATCTCTTATGGTCTCTGAGATCTAGGTGTTCATAAGGACGGACAGACGGACATGGCTATATCGTCTCGGCTGATATATATATATATATATATATATATATATATATATATTTTATGGGGTCGGAGATGCTTCCTTCTGCCTGTTGCATAAACAATTCTAGCTATCTTACTATTCTACCCTTTGGGTAGAAGGGTATTATAACTTTGTGCCAACCTAAGAGTGAGCATCGAAAATTATAATTTTTCGGGAATATACTTAAAAGTATACCAATCTCATGATTAGCTTGGCAGCACTTTATTAATGTTCTTATATCACAGAGTGACACAATATTTGAACACGTATAGCTCCTGATATCACCTATTACAAGTGTTTCTTTAATATCATATAGTAGGAGCGTTACGGTTGAAAGTACGAAAATAAAAATGCTTTCCATTTGAAAAGCAATATAAAAGGTTGTATTTGAAATATTTGCTATTTTATTTGATGATTTTTTTAAAAATTCGAGTTTTGGGTATTTCCATTGAACTAAGGGATTTATCGATATTGAAAATAGCCTTGAGTTGGAACCTACATATCGCTTTTCAAACATCCTTAAGTCTTTGAAATTTAATTTTATAATCAGACACACGTGGCTAAATCGATTCGGTTATTGATAATGGGGTTGGTTTATCCCACTTTCTGCCTGTAATATGTTATACTTTTGCACACAATTATAATACAAATTTATTGATATCATTTAAACATTATTTTATACATTTATAGATATCAATAATTTCAAAATAAGTGATTTTATTATTATTTCTCATTTGCAGATAAGCTTGAACCCCATACCCACACTTTCAATATGGGATATTTGGTATCACCGTACTCATATGCTAATGGAGGACCCGGTGGATTGCCCGTAACTATGGTATTTATAATTAATATGTAATTGTAGATGACCAGTATAAAACAAAATTTTATAGAAGAATACAGAATAATATGTTTTAGTAATCATTCCTTTACTGAGAAATTTTTGTTCTATTTATTTTTTTATCTACAAAAATGTTTACGTGTTACTCAATCAGACAAACAGCAAAAAGCTATTAAAAAGTTTTTTTAAATTATAACTACTATTATGATTACTTTTCGGACAAATATAAAAATTATCTAACTATATTTGCAGAAGCTTAAAGCAAATATAGCTCAACAACATTTTGACAATATTTGTACATATGTATGTATATTTGTATGTATTTAAGACTATACATTGTGGAACATGTATTGTCTATTTATATTTATACATTGTATTACATAAAATATTTGATTAAGTTTACTTAAATATCGTCTTAGCATTTATTTAAAACTTTTGGTGTCAGTGTATTGCATTTGGTCCCTGTCCCTTATCGGTAAATCGAAAATTAATTTTGATAATGATCTGCAAGTTAGAAACATGAATTTTCGTACACTTAATAATAAAGCTACTTTAAATGAGTTATGCAAATTTCGACACTAATCTTGGAAGTTAGCCATTTTATTAGCCGAAAATGGTGAAATCAGAATTTCTCAAAATTCCAAATGCAATGTGTTTTATTTCGAGGTCAAATGTGATGTCTATTTTACAAATATTCGATAAACAATTGCTTGGTCATTTTTGTTTCTGAAGTATGCAAGAAAATCTTGGATCGTCGCCTACACGAATAAAAATATAACGATTTTTTGCATTGTTTTTATACCCGCTTAACCAAAGGGTAGAAGGGTATTATACCTTTGTGCCGACCGAAAATGTATGTAACAGGCAGAAGGAAGCATCTCCAACCCCATAAAGTATATATGTACATATATTCTTGATTAGCTTCAACAGCCGAGACGATATAGCCATGTCCGTCTGTCCGTCCGTATGAACACCTAGATATCAGAGACTATAAGAGATAGAGCAACAAATTTTTCGGGACAGGGTGTCTTATTATTGCATGCAGATCAAGTTTGTTTTAGATTTTTGCCACGTCCCCTTCCGACCCCGTAAAACGAAAAAACGAATCTAAAGCGTTTTTGGCACACACAATGCTAATCACCATCTCAATGATCTCTAAAAATTTGGTTACAATCGGATAAAAAACACAGAAGTTATTAAAGAATTAGTTTTATAAGGCGTAATCAGGTAATCAACTTCTGCACCTAGTTAGTTGCTATGTCATTCCGTGGCATAATAATGGTGTTCAATAAACTAACTTAAGTGCCGCTAAGCTAATAATTTCGAACAAAGAAAATGTTGGTATATTATTTTTGTATATTTTCAGTATATTTCTCAGTATATTTTTTAAAAATGTAATATTTCGATGGTAAAATTGGGTGGCGGGTATCTCACAGTCGAGCAAACTCGACAGTAGCTTTATTACTTGTTTTAAATTGAAATAGGTAAAACGGAAGCAATTTTTCGTACCTTAACACATTTGTCGCTCTTCACAGAAACACCATTTTTTGATTTTGTGCTGAAAAACAATGAGAAATTGTTGAATGGTTAATTTGATTAAGAAGATTATTATAATTTAAAGAACAATACACAACCCATAATGGAAAATTTATATGTTAGTTGATATGTAGATGATCTCAAAAAGTATTCAATCGTTTTTATAAAGGAGGGGAAAACTTATAAATAAGTAAAAAGACTTTTAAAGTTTTCTGCCAAGATGGTATCCAATGAATTATGAATTGCATCCTGAAAAACGTAGTGCAATACGCAAAAACTTTAAGAGGATTGATGCATAGAGGACTTTACCACATTCTTTTACATTCTCTAAGGATATTAAAACGAAGTTAAAGTTGGAAATTAGCGACGTAACCATTATAAAAAGACTAATAAAACACATATTAACGACCGGTTAAGCAGGTTGTGGACAGTATGTCCGTCGACCCCAAAAAACAGAGACAGACAGTTAAGCACGGTGACCTTAAAATTTTGTTCTGGGTCTACTTATACCCGCCTGCCGAAAGAGTAGAAGGGTATTATAATTTTGTGCCGACTGAAAAGTTTGTAACAGGCTCAAGGAAGCATCTCCGGCCTCACAAAGTATATATACATTCTTGATCATTGTCAACAGCCGGGACGATATAGCCATGTCCGTCCGTCCGTTGTACACTTAAATCTCATAGACCATAAGAGCTAGAGCTACCAACTTTATTTTTAGTTTTGCACGCAGATCAAGTTTGCTTTAAATTTGGGCCACGCCCCTTTCCGCACTGTATACCGAAAAAACCCGCAATGCAAGCGTAAATATTGCTATACACGATACTATTGGTATATAAATACAGAAGTTATTCGAGAAATACGTTTTTAGTGCAAAATCACGTGCAACTGCCACTGTATAATTGGTATGTCATTCAGTGACATAATAATGGTACTCAATAAACCTAATAAAGTGCTAACAAGCCAATAATTTTAAGCCTAGTCAATTTCTGTATATATTTTTGGTATATTTAATATGTTTTATGGTATATTTTCGATAAATTGATATTTTGATGGTCGCTCTTAATTTTTGTTCCATTTAGTCGATTTTATTCCATTGTTACAGTCAGGCAAACTCGACAGTAGCTTTCTTACTTGTTTTTGTATAGTAGTGTGGGCCCAATCGATTTTATTATATGGATAATAAATATTATATGCATAAAGAAATATTTTTGTTTACACAAAACTTAATTGTTTATAATCGTATATTGTGTGTATTTATACATATATATGTATGTATGTGTATATCCAAATATATTTAATACATCCCGTTTTATCTCGGTGAATGTGATGTGCATACTGCGTTTGATAAATAGAAAACAAAAAAGCATTTACAGAGCCTTCGTATTGTGTGGGTTACAAACGGATGAATATAGTATGCGTAAAAAAAAAAATCTTGGACTTCGTGGCTGTGAAAAGTGACCGAAATCTTCAGATTGGAATCCTACATGCAGAACGAATTAAGCAGGTTGTAGACAGCATGTCCGTCTATCAGAAACAACTGAGTATCTTCCAAGACCTTATTTTATAAGGTCAAGCAAGGTGACTTTTGATTTTTTTGCTCGTCTGCGAGATACCCGACCCCCATTTTCACTACTATTGCGATTGCTTCACTTTGAGATACCCGCCATCCATTTTTTTTACAAAATGGATGAAAAAATTAAAGCGACTGTCAAAATACTGTTTTTCAGAAATATACTGGAAAATATACTAAAAATCTACCAAAAAATATACCGAAATTAACTTTGTTTAAAATTATTAGCTTGGTAGCACTTTATTAGGTTTATTGAACACTATTGTTATGTCACTTAGAACTCGGACACGCTCCTTTCCGACCCGTAAATCTATAAAAACCGAATACCAAGCGTATTTTTTGAAATTACAATGCTTATTGGTACACACAATTCCAATCACCATCTCAATGATTTCTGTGAATTTATTAAGATTGGACAATAAACACAGTTATTCAACAAATACTTTTATATGGTAATCAAGTGCAGCTGTACCTGTTCAGTCGCTATAACATAACAACAGTGTTTAAAATCTAATATAGTGCAACCAAGCTAATAATTTTGAACGCACCGTATTTCGGTGTGTTTTATTAGTATACTTAATATACATATTTGCAAAATATTTATTTCGATGGCCGCTCCTAATTTTTGTTTTATTGAGTAAAAATGAGTGGCGGGTATCCCACACTCAACAGAAGTTTTCTTACTTAGTACAATTTTGGTAAATTTTTGGTGCTCACTCTTCATTTTTTATAGCTTTCATAAAAAATCGGTATCAGGTATCTGATAGTCGAGCCACTGTAGCTACCTAACATGTTTTTATACCCGCCTACCCAAAGGGTAGAAGGGTATTATGGCTTTGTGCCGACCGAAAATGTATGTAACAGGCAGAAGGAAGCATCTCCGACCCCATAAAGTATATATATTCTTGATCAGCGTCAACAGCCGAGACGATATAGCCCGCCCCCGTAAATCGAATAAAACCGAATGGCAAGCGTCGTTATAAACCTAGCACGTTCAATTTTGGTACGCACAATACTAATCACCATCTTAATGAGCTCTGCGAATTTGGTTACAATCGGATAAAAAACACAGAAGTTATTAAGAGATTACTTTTATAAGGCGTTACCACGTGCAGCTGCACCTAGTTAGTTGCTGTGACACTCCGCGACATAATAATGGTGTTCAATAAACCAACTAAAGTGTCGTCAAGCTAATAATTTCGAACAAAGATAATGTTGATATATTATTTTGGTATTTTTTAGTATATTTTGAAAAGTCTAATATTTTGATGGTAAAATTGGGTGGCGGGTATCTCACAGTCGAGCAAACTCGACTGTAGCTTTCTTACTTGTTATTTTTTATTTGTATCACCACAATTGCGAGAGGGAGGACAGAAGTCGAATGGAACTGATATATTAAGTTAGATAAATACAGTAACAAGTTGGCACCTGTAGTGGGAATTTAATTATTTTCAGGGCTCATTTTTTGTTGAATGCGAGTGAAATTGTGTTTGAAGAATCTGAAATGTGGAGCAAACAACGAACAAGGGTAAATATCCTCAAAACTATGCGGAGCTCAATCGTTACCTTTACAGATGTTATGAGTACAGCATGGATGGGTAATTTTGCCCTACAGCATTTTCTTTTTTTCTTATTTGTTGTCTCAAGCATTAGTTTTTTAAGGAAGTTGTGCCGGAGGTTCGTTTCAGACAATGTTAACAAAAAAGGTTAAGTACAATACCAACAGCAAACATCCTAAACCATTAAGGCAACAATATAGCATCAACAGGTCAAGGCCTCTTCTGAAAAAATATTTTTTATGAGGTTAGAAAATACTAAGACAATGTTTTATTCATATTTAAATGTAAGTTAATAAGGGATACGAAATTTTTGAATATATCAAAATAAATATATGTAAAATTGAAATGAGTTAGCAATCAATTCAACTACAATTTCATATTTTTTTTGAATTAATTCAATTTATTTGCAGTTAAAGAAGATTATAGAAAGCTGGGAAGAAAATTAAAGCGATATTTTCAGTTTACAATCCGATATAATTTCTTACCGGTATAAGTAACTTAAATCTCTTTAATCGACGCAGTGCAATACCACTCTAAAGCACTGACTATTTCGTGCTCCATTCTCCCTAGCTGGGCTTTTGATTTTGCTATTTCTGCCGCCTGCTAACGGTTCGCTGTACTAAGGTGGTAGTACTTTCAGACTCCAGGCTTGTATACACATACAGCCACATATTCTGCCACTCCCTTTAAAACCTCCCACGAACACACATGTGCACATAGAAAATCTCTTTTTCTTTGTCTCTTTCTGACTCACGTATGTAAACATTATCAATCTATGAACTCTCTCATACACTCGGCATACAACTCTGAAGCTCACATATACGTTCAGAGCTCATATTCTGGCCCGCACATATACATGGGTACACTCACGTAAATTTGTATAAAAGCATACTATTCGTCTGGGTATCCGAATTCAGGAAGTAATCTAAAAAAAACAGTGTTTACAACCCCAACTACATATCATTCCAGTAATAGTACTGACAAGCAACCACCCAAAATGCTGGGAGCTGGTGTTTCTTTTAATGAGAGAGACAAAGAACAACCCCCAAATTTTCCGCTGCAGTTCATTTTTTAACAATGGCGTCCAATTTCATTTGTACAGCATCACTTAAGCAAAATTCTTTTCTGTTTTAAGGTCGCATTTTCAATTACTTCCCACTCTACAATGATTGTACGAAGGGGTTCGACAGGAATGGTTTTTCCGATTCCAAATCGACTTTATTATATTCATATATGTGTATATTGTTGTTGGCTGTAAATCACTTATAGTATATGGATAAAAAATATATATATAAATATATAGTTTAAATAGTAGTTGGAATTGATTTGTTTTTATAAGATATCTTGTAGTAAAACGATTATTTATAAAATTTTTAATTTGGATAATAGTTCTAACTATTATACTTAATAAGAACGATAATTAATATAAAGGTGGAGCTTAGGCAACAATTTGAGCGGAAAAAGTAGAAGTGGCTTATTTTACTAAAATGTAAGGAAATATGTCAATGCAACAAATTTTAAAAGTGTCTCTAAATTGGATTAACCCACAAATGTTGCTCTATACGCCTACTCACAGGGTAGAGGGGTATTATAACTATGTGCCAACCAAAAATGTGTGTAACAGGCAGATGGAGGCGTCTCCGATCGCACGAAGTATATATTCTTCATCAGCGACAGCAGATGTCTGTACGAAGGCTATACTAATTTGAATATTGAAGACTATAACAGCTAGGAATACCAAATTTAATGACAAGTTGTAGTAATATAGCCACTGTATCATATTTGATATATAACTTGGCCATGCCCTCATCCGCCCTGAAAATAAAAAAAAAAAATGTTGCGTATTTTTAATGCCAGATTTTTGATACACACAATAATAGTTACCATCTTAATGATTTCTGTGAACTTAGTTACCATCGGACAAGAATCACGGAAATGGGTAAAAGTTAAGTTGTTGCCACTCAGTGATATAATAATTGTATTCAATACACATAATGCTAATAATTTTGAGAATGGTATATATTTATATCCGCCTACCCAAAGGGTAGAAGAAAATGTTGATATATTATTTTGGTATTTTTTTTAGTATATTTTTGAAAAATATAATATTTCGATGGTAAAATTGGGTGGCGGGTATCTCACAGTCGAGTAAACTCGACAGTAGCTTTCTTACTTGTTTTTGCTATGTTATGAAATATTTTAGTATATTAGTGTGACATATATGGGTGTATGAAATAAGTCCAAAAGTAGCGGAAAATAAAGGCAAACATTTATTCTTAGTTTTCGGTCCCGGTGGGCAAACTTTACAGTCCATAGTGTTCGATAATGTGATTGGTTAGTTATTCAAGCACGCAACTAAAAATCCATTTTTAGAAATACATTTAACCATGGTTTTCTTTGTACCTAGCATAAATTTACGTTCTATATTTTTTCCCCCATTTTTCAGGATATCAAAATATATTGTTTTTTGAAAATTATACCACATTTAAATCGATAACATTAATTTTAAAGAGGGTAGGGTAACTTATTTTCATATGCATAATAATATACACAATCTTAATGTATTTTGAAATATTTTATTACCGAACAACAAATTTGAAATGTATTCGAGAAACAATGTCATAAAGCGATTGTAAAGGTCAGATGCACCAGTTCAACTGCGGTGTCGATTATATGAAAAAGTATAAATTTAAGTTTGGTATATTTATGAATATTTTTCGAAAAATAGTATTTTTTTTAAATCAAGCTCCGATCAGGCTGTTTGGGGCGAAAATGGGCAGGTCCAAAATCTGAATCAAGCAGTAGTTCTTAAGACATATTTTATAAGCACTTTTTACTAAAATAAAACAATTAAATTATTAGATATATTTTAACGTGATACAACATTTACATAAATTAGTTGAATTAATTACAATTTTAAATCTCTGCTTGAAAAGTTGCATTACTGTAATTGTTGCTAATCTTTCTTTATGCAACTCCCAAATTAACTATTGAAGAGTATTCAATGCGATCTATACCCAAGGTTGCAAAATACTTTTATCGTTTAGGCAGCAGTTTGTATGTGGGGTGGTGATTTTATTGTGGTAAGGGGGCGGAGCTTAGTAGAGCAAGCGAACGCTGAAACAGAGGGAAAAGCAGCGTTGGCGGCACTTTTTATATTCGTTAAGCGGCGGCTACATCAAAGACATATTTTCAGTTTTGCTGACTCGTCGCTTGCTTTGTAGACGCTGCTGTTGCCGTTTCTGTTGCTTGTTATTATTATGGTTGTTGTTCCTGTCGTTTGCATGTTGTTGTTTTGTTCATCAAGACAGAAGTACGATGGCGACAACAATATCGGTGATAATATTAAACGCACAAACATACACAGCTGAGTATTTATGACGATAGATAACTACAAACATAACATGCATATCATATGTACATATGTAGCAGTGAGAGGTGATAAATATGCATATTTTAAATACCGCGTTGAGTAATAGTATATTTAATTCAAAATATAATAGTAAATTGATTTGTGTGTAAAGATACACACACATGTATATATAAATTATATGATTTAATTCTGCAGCCAAAATTCAATTTTATGCAAATCAAAAGATCAAATACAAGAGGTGTGTATTTCAGCTTTACATAAATATTTTGTCGTAGTCTATTCGTTTCTATACAAGTAAGAAAGCTACTTTCGAGTATATTCGAATATTTGTTCGCTCTAGCTCTTATAGTCTAGTATATTAGACTTACGGTTTAGATTTAAGAGTTACGTCTACCAAAATTTTTAATAATACTTAATAATAATGTTTAAAAATTTGGTCACATCCAATTCTGACCCCATAAACTATAAAAAATTTTTTTTGTTTTTGGTACACTAATTATTATATAAATAATTTCTAAGCTACGATTGGACCATAAATAAAAAATTTATTTAAGAAATTCTGTTAAATGGAGAAAATAGGAGGATGTGAACTTGTACAATTTTTGTATCACTAAATGATGTAATAATGGTATTTTAAAAATCTAATAAAGTGCAACCAAAATATTGTTGAATAATAGTATGTTTCGATGATCGCTCTTTATTATACCCGCCTACCCAAAGGGTAGAAGGGTATTATGGCTTTGTGCCGACCGAAAATGTATGTAACAGGCAGAAGGAAGCATCTCCGACCCCATAAAGTATATATATTCTTGATCAGCGTCAACAGCCGAGACAATATAGCCATGTCCGTCTGTCCGTCTGTCCGTCCGTATGAACACCTAGATCTCAGAGACTATAAGAGATAGAGCAACAAATTTTTCGGGACAGTATGTCTTATTGTTGCACGCAGATCAAGTTTGTTTTTGATTTTGGCCACGCCCCCTCCCGACCCCATAAATCGAATAAATCCGAATTGCAAGCGTTGTTTTAAACATAGAACTAATTTTGGTAGGCACAATACTAATCACCATCTTAATGACCTCTGCAAATTTGGTTACAATCGGATAAAAAACAGAAGTTATTAAGATATTACTTTTATAAGGCGTTACCACGTGCAACTGCTAGTGCTGCCAAGTTAGTTGCTATGACACTCCGCGACATAATAATGGTGTTCAATAAATATATTATAAATAATATATTATTTTGGTATTTTTAGTATATTTTTTTAAGTATATTTTTAAAGTATTTTTTCAGTATATTTTGGAAAATATAATATTTTGATGGTAAAATTGGGTGGCGGGTATCTCACAGACGAGCAAACTCGACTGTAGCTTTCTTACTTGTTTCAGAATATTTTTGAAAAATATAATATTTTGATGGTAATATTGGGCGGCGGGTATCTCACAGTCGAGCAAACTCGGCAGTAGCTTTCTTGTTTTTATTTGCATTCAGCAAAAATGGGTGACCGGTATCCACATCCGAGCAAACTCGATTGGCTGCTCCAGTTTCTGAAATTCGAATTTTCGCACAATCAGACAGACAAACAGCCATGGGTATAATACCCTTCTACCCTATGGATAGGCGGCTAACACATTTCCGCCATTATAGATTCTAAAATTTCATTCGAACTATAAACTTATAAACTATTTGAGAAACAATTTTATAGGATTATTATAAGCGTCATACATATGTACGTACAGTTTCAGTTACTAGTTTTACCATAAATAATATAAAAATGTTACATTTTTGGTAAAATAGTGTTTTTTATAATCGTGCTCATTAAAAATGTGCAGAAAAGAAGAAGTGTATTTTAGTTTGTAACAAAAAAGTACGTAACAGCAAAACGTGGAAGTTCCGAATTAATATACATATATATATTCTTAATCAGCATCCGTCTGTTTGTTCGTGTAAGTGCGTGAATTCCAACACTTACAATTTGGCATATGTATATGTAGATTGCAACATTCAATACGCAGTACAAGATTTTAATATTATAACGACAATATCTGTTACATAAAGATGTATAAGTAGGCACACACATCATATGCTCTATATTCTTAAATAATATAAGTTTCGAGTCGATCAGATGAGAAACGCAAATGTTATTAACACATTGCTAAATTAAGTAATAACACTGTCAAATGGATTGTAAGAGTGCCAGTTCGATACGTAACAAGAAAGCTACTGTTGAATTTGCTCGACTGTGAGATACCCGCCGCCAATTTTACAGAATGGAAAAATAAATTAGAGCGACTATCGAAATTTTATATTTTTACAAAAATATAATAGAAAATAAAGTAGGAAATAAAATATGCCGAAATTAACATTGTACGAAATTATTAGCTTGGCTTTATTGAACACCATTAATATGTCATTTAGTGACATAGCAACTGAACAGGTGCAGCTGCACCTGAGTGTGCCAAAATCTAAAATAAACAGACGGACATGGATATATCGACTCGGCTGTTGACGCTGATAAAGAATACTATTTATGTATATTCTTTATGGGCTCGGAGATGCTTCCTTCTGCCTGTCGGATGGCACAAAGTTATAATATCCTTCTATCCTTTGAGTAGGCGGGTATAAAACGTCATCGCATTCGCCACAATTTGCTCGGGGGTTGCGGTAAAGTTTCGTTAATCAGTGTCGAAATTTCTACTACGTGAAATTTGTTTGGAAATTCGTGTTTTCGCTCGAAGTGGAGAGCATCATAAGCCAGCTCAAGGGTCCAGCGCTTAGAACTCAAGACAAACTTTAAGATATCGAAATTAAACACACATAAACAATTTTAACAATATTTATGAATATGCATGTTCATATTTGTGTGTGCATACTGAGCATTAGTTCACGTCCATGTGATAGAAGATTGTGTGACATTCACTAGTATGTATATTCATATCTTTTTCTATATATGTATGTAAACAAACTGCAAGTAGTTGAGGTTGATTGTAAATATTCAATCCCCTAGGTATTTTATTATTTTATTGGTAAAATCATTTTGAGTTACATATATTGAAGAAAAATCTTTAAAATATTCAGTTGAAAAGCGCATTAATGCTAAACTCTGTATAAAATTATATATTACTTCATAAGCTTTAGTGTCAAAACCAAATTTAAGGGAAAATAAAGCACAATAATAAATAAAAAAATATATTGAAGAAACGAAAATCTTTTTATATTGCTCACGATTTTCTTTTTCTAAAATTTTTTGCCTACTAATTAGTTGCGTTTGTCCGAGTGTGCGTAACAGGTAGAATGAGATATCTGCGACCACTTAAGGATACATGTTTGCCACTTTTCGCCTGTAAAAATCTATAAAAATGCATCAATCCTTGTAATTTTTTTTATTTTAGTCTTTTTGATTTTGGCCACGCACTCTTCCGGCCCCGCAAATTGAAAAAAAAAACGAATTCCCAGCATCATTTTAAATATAGAACGTTCGGTTTTGGTATGCACAGTACCACCACCATCACCATCTTAATAACGTCTAAAACTTTGGTTACAATAGGACAAAAAATTCAGAAGTTTTTAATTATTACTTTTATAGGGCAAAATCAGGTGCAGCTGCACCTTTTCAGTTGCTAAGTCATAATAATAGTCTTCAATAAACCTAATAAAGTGCAACCAAGCTAAAAATTTTGAACAAAGTTAATTTCGGTATATTTTTAGTATATATTTTTTTAAAAATATTTTCAGCATATTTTTTAAAAATATAATATTTTGATAGTCGCTCTTATTCTTCTTCCATTCTGTAAAATTGGGTGGCGGGTATCTCACAGTCGAGCAAACTAGACAGTAGCTTTCTTACTTGCTTGAGTTTTCATTTTGATTATTTATAACATTTGTTCCTGATATTTGCTCCAAAGGCCCTTACCTTTAATTATCTATCTATCTATTTCTTTGGTGTAATCTGACCAAATCTCCTTTCTATCAATCCTCGGTGCTCCAATGCCAGTACAAGGAGCATTTGCCTCCTTGCTATCAGTCATTTACAATCTTCGATTTTCCTAATTTTCCGAAATTTTCCTCATTGTAAATGTTTTATAATAATAACCAAATTTTTGAAACAAAACTATAACTTTACTCTGCTATTCCAATGTCGATAACACAAGAACACCGTTTTTGTTGGAAATTCCCAGATTTTATCATAAAAAGGTGTAAAATCAGTGCTGCCAAATGAAAAATAAAAAACTTGCAAAATGAATACCTTGCCTTAATAATTAAATTTTAATTTTTTTTAAGAAATAATCATTTTTGAACTTGAATTTAATTTACTTTTAAAGTAATAATTTTTAAGACTAAAATACAAGGATTGATGCATTTTTAGAGATTTTACGTCCCCTTCCGCCCCCACAAATTGAAAAAAAAGAAACTGACACTCACTTGCAATAAGTCTAGTGTTTATTTTTGGTACACACAATACCAATCACAATCTGATGGCCATCAAAAACGCAGCATCTTGCACGCATGCAATTTTTGGTTGATATGAAATCGATTGTGCCCACTGTAGTAAGAAAAAGGAGAGGAAGACCCCGGCGGCACATACAGAAAACATTGCATTGCCAACAACAAAATGCATGCTATTTTCAGAGAGAAGAGAGTGAGAGCCTAGCATATTGCGCTGCCAACAACAATATACATGGGGAAACTTTTAATTAATTGAAAAAAATGCGAGTTTTCCCAAGAAAAGCTTTTCACTAAAATTCTTGATAGGTTTAAAAAATAAAATGAAAATGCTTGATTAGTTGCGCGACTATTTAACTATTACCTCGTTATTTTCTTAACATACATAGATTGGCTTGCAAAGACTAAATCGTGATTAATGTGAATTGAATATATAATAATAATAATATAATATAATATATAATATATAATATAATATATATATAATATAATATAATAATAATAGTAATATAATAATACCTTTTGAAATTAATATGATAATCTGGCGAAGCTGCAGTATACTTGTTAGTATAATATATGTATGTATATAACATGTTCTTAATACATGTTTGTTGAATATTTGTCCAGCACTGAATAAGTCTGAATGAAAAATTGTGTTTAAATTTTAGAAATTATTTGACCAGCCTTTGTTAGATCAGACTAATATTTGAACGATTTTTTAAATTTTTCCGCTATTTTTGTTATCAAATTTGAAGTCAAGTTATAGCTATTTTCAAATGCACAATGCACTTATGCTTGTACATAAATGTTCGAAGTATATACATACATACATATGTATTTATATATTGTATATTCAACATACTGTGCACACATAGTATGTATATTCATACATATGTTTGCATGTATCTCGCATAATAACATATGAACTTAAATAGCTGCGATGTATGCACTCACACATCTATTCATAATTATTTATATATTGTCAAAATCTGTTAGGATTTGTGTTATTAGTGAGCATGTGTGCACTCGCTTTTCTCCGCAGTTTTTATTTCACTGTTTACTTTTAAGCTGACACTTGCGTTGCATTGCGTTCACAGTGCAAAATGTCTAAACGCTTGTTAAGCTTTATATTAATAGCACTAAAAATTGGAGTTTTGGTTATGAATAGAAGAAAGATATCTATAATTGAAAATAAACGTGATCTGCATAATATTTATATACCAAATTTGGGAGTCGTAGCTCTTAGAGTGTCAGGGATCTATGCGCTCAAACAGACAGACTGATAGACATACAGTCAGACATCGAATCGGCAGTTGATGCTGACCAAGAATATATATATATATTTTTTAACGGGTTGAAGATGGCTCCTTCTGCATGTTACATCCATTTGCTCAAAACTATTAAAAACTTTTTTACTGAAAACAAATTGTATTTGGAAATACTAACATTCATAGGTTCGGCAAATAATATGAACATATATTCATTAATATATGCATGCATGTTTTCTTTAAAAAATAACAAGTCTAACCATCGATCAAATTGTTTAAATGTTATTTATTTAATTAAAGATTAACTAAATCAATGTTTAATTTTCAGGCAAATAAAATAGGATTACCCCCTTTCTTTTGCCATAATGGTGACCCACTGACGACACCACCACCTGCACACTGTGGAATTCCTCCTTATCAGTTGGATCCAAAAGCGATAGGTGAGTAAGTCCTTACAATGATTTTGTTTTTTTATACGCGCCTACCCAAAGGGTAGAAGGGTATTATGGCTTTGTGCCGACCGAAAATGTATGTAACAGGCAGAAGGAAGCATCTCCGACCCCATAAAGTATATATATTCTTGATCAGCGTCAACAGCCGAGACGATATAGCCATGTCCGTCTGTCCGTCCGTCCGTATGAACACCTAGATCTCAGAGACTATAAGAGATAGAGCAACAAATTTTTCGCGACAGTATGTCTTATTGTTGCACGCAGATCAAGTTTGTTTTTGATTTTGGCCACGCCCCCTCCCGCCCCCATAAATCGAATAAAACCAAATTGCAAGCGTCGCTTTAAACCTAGAACGTTCAATTTTGGTAAGCACAATACTAATCACCATCTTAATGATATCTGCGAATTTGGTTACAATCGGATAAAAAACACAGAAGTTATTAAGATATTACTTTTATAAGGCGTTACCACGTGCAACTGCTAGTGCTGCCTAGTTAGTTGCTATGACACTCCGCGACATAATAATGGTGTTCAATAAACCAACTAAAGTGCCGCTAAGCTAATAATTTCGAACAAAGAAAATGTTGATATATTATTTTGGTATTTTTAGTATATATTTTTTTTTTTTAGTATTTTTTCAGTATATTTTGAAAAATATAATATTTGGATGGTAAAATTGGGTGGCGGGTATCTCACAGTCGAGCAAACTCGACTGTAGCTTTCCTACTTGTTTTTTTATATTTCGCGTTCAACAATTAATTGAAAAACAAATAAATAAATGAGTTTATTGATGTTTAAGGCGTCAAGGAAATAAATGCGCCTTATTTAAATTTAATAATCTACCTTGAGAGGACGCAATTTGCTCTTACGCGTTCCTGAGCCCAATATTAAATTCTGAATGTTATCTAATGAACCGACTCAAACGCGCTAAAATATATGTGAGACAAATGAAAAAATGTTGTAAAATGGTTTAAATAAATAGAAACGGTTATAGTAGAGATTTGACTCTTAGAGGTCATGGAGTTTCGTAGACCGCGTGAAAGACAATTTACAATAAAAAGACTTAAGAAAGCCACTACTACTACTACTACTACTACTACCATTATAATGTCACTGAGTGATATACCAACTAAACAGGTGCAGTTTCATCTGACTTCGCATTATAGAAGTAATTCTTTATTTACTTCTGTGTGTTTTCTCCGATTGTAACAACATTTTCAGGGATCATTAAGATGGTGATTAGTATTGTGTGTACCAAAAACTTTCAGAATTGTCGACTCGGCTTTTGATGCAGATCAAGAATATATACACTTAATGAGGTCGCAGATTTCTCCTTATGCCTATAACGCACATTCCGACATACGCAATAGGTCATGAGTTTTTTTAAAATCCATGACTTAAAAATACGATTAGGTTCGAGTGTTATTGTTAATAAGTCTTTTTGTTATTTATAACTTAACATATTTATAACATTAACACTTATCGACTTCTACATTCTGCTAATAAATATCTTTTAGGAATAAAAATGCAAATATATTCACTGTTGTGAACATCATGAATAATATGATAATTTCTTTTCAATTGCGTGGAAAGTTATTGCAATCTCTCAAGTACTTCTTTAATTCTGAATAATAATATATTGCATTCATTTGGATGTAATTGATGTTGTGATTGGTAAAGATATAGTGAAATATATTAATGTCAGTTTCCTCACTATAATGCAGCTAATTCAGAGATTTAATTTACTCTTAAGATAAAGTGCTAGGACGTGGCTGACGTGGAACTTGAGCGAGTAATTTCGATTGCCAATTCAAATTATTTTGTGTGTAAATATATAGACCAACACAAACATATGTGTGAAATGTGAACACAATTGGTAGCTCACAAAACTAGGGCTGTTTTTATATTTAGCCAATCGGGAAAATGTAGTATATGTACTTTGGAATAATGATTGATGCTTGCGTCTTGGAACATTTAGCAGCATTTCAGTTGAGGCAATCCTGTTTGTATGAACACCTTAATCTAAGATAAATCCTAGATCTTGCTATAGAATCAATACAAAACAAATACATGAACATAATCATACATTCACGTGCTACCAGTTTGTGTATTTTAGCTTGAGAACACATTCGGTGTGAAATTATTTCTTAAGATTTTACATTTCTTATCCGATTAATACGAATGGGAGATGTCTCCTCTCTGATGCCAAAAACCAATATATTTCTGCGCCCATTATAATATTGACAATACACTTGACGACAAACGGAAAACAATTTCATACTGAAATATGTTCCCCAGCTGAGTTTTTATACCCGCCTACCCAAAGGGTAGAAGGGTATTATGGCTTTGTGCCGACCGAAAATGTATGTAACAGGCAGAAGGAAGCATCTCCGACCCCATAAAGTATATATATTCTTGATCAGCGTCAACAGCCGAGACGATATAGCCATGTCCGTCTGGCCGTCCGTCCGTATGAACACCTAGATCTCAGAGACTATAAGAGATAGAGCAACAAATTTTTCGGGACAGTATGTCTTATTGTTGCACGCAGATCAAGTTTGTTTTTGCCACGCCTCCTCCCGCCCCCGTAAATCGAATAAAACCGAATGGCAAGCGTCGTTATAAACCTAGAACGTTCAATTTTGGTAGGCACAATACTAATCACTATCTTAATGATCTCTGCGAATTTGGTTACAATCGGATAAAAAACACAGAAGTTATTAAGATATTACTTTTATAAGGCGTTACCACGTGCAACTGCTAGTGCTGCCTAGTTAGTTGCTATGACACTCCGCGACATAATAATGGTGTTCAATAAACCAACTAAAGTGCCGCCAAGCTAATAATTTCGAACAAAGAAAATGTTGATATATTATTTTGGTATTTTTTAGTATATATATTTTTTTTTTCCAGTATATTTTGGAAAATATAATATTTTGATGGTAAAATTGGGTGGCGGGTATCTCACAGTCGAGCAAACTCGACTGTAGCTTTCTTACTTGTTCAAATCAGTATCAAGAATTTTGAGTAGTACAGGGAGTTCCTTGTCGAACCATTTTTTATTAGGCTTGATAATTATAATTTTTCGGACTTTTTAGACAACATATGTAGAAGTTCCAACGTAAAGTGTGTGATTTGTTAATAGTAGGTGTTTATATTGCTTACAGTATAATATTATTGTATTTATATTAGAAGTGTGTTGGATAAATTCACTTAAGTTTTTTGGTCGAAAATTTGATTTTATTCCTTTATTTTTGAAAAACAAGATGAGTAAGGTTTTAGAGTCGTGTTACGTATATTCTTATATATTTTCATGAGTTTAGTTACATTTTAATACCACAGCAAATAATTGGCGGATTTTCATGTTTTATAATAGAAACATTCTTGAATATCTTCGAAGTTTTATATCGGATTGCATTCAAATTGCAAGAAATGGTTGAGAATATGATAATTACTATATACACTGCGCGACAACCGATTAGCACACTCTCTAACCTACCAGTTTAAAGGAAAATAACTCCCTACTCTGAATATGTTTCATGCGCCTTCTATTTTTCCTTGTATTCTGTATCATTTTCGCTCATTCTAAGTATTACTGTGAGTTCTGGAAGTGTACCGTTATGTTGCTTTGCTTTTTTCTTTGAAGTGCGACAAAAATACATGCATGTTTTTTGCGACAGCCGATTAGCACATTTTCGTTTTCATGTCACTTTTTGCGTGTAAGCTGCCTTGATTGGGTGTTTAAGTTTATTATTTATTTATTGGGAGTAATTATCAATAAAATAAAGTAATAATGGGCAAAGGAAAACCGTTGGACAAGTTTGAAAAAGGCAAAATAAAGGCTTACAGGGAGAGCGGGCACTCTATTCTTCAAATATCAAAAAATATTAAGCGCAGCCGTAAAGTTATTACCGCATATTTAAACAATGAGGATACATATGGGAAAAACATGAAAGGTCGGCCATCATCAGTAATAACAGCAGCTGACAAGCGAATCATAATACGACACGCATCTAATTCCCACGACTCAGCCGCCAAAATAAAGGAAAAAACTGGTGTTAAAGCGTGCGTTCGGACTGTGCAAAGAGTTATTTCGAATGCTGAACATATAAAGCATCTAAAATTAAAAAAAAACCACCTCTAAATCAACTTAGAAAGATGCAACGACTCAATTTCTGTCGATCAAATATGACCTGGACTAAGGAGTGGGAGCGTGTAGTCTTTTCAGATGAAAAAAGTTCAATTTGGAGGGTCCTGACGGCTATGCCTACTACTTTCATGATCTCAGAAAGGAAGAGCATACTTTAGATCGATTGCACAGCCGTGCGGGTGGTGTCATGGTGTGGGGAGCTATAACATACTTTGGCACTATAGAACTGCAGTTTCTTACCAGCCGTATGAATGCCATTGCGTACAAAGGTGTACTGAATACGGCTTTCCCTGCAATCAAGGATATTTTTGGACCCTTGAAATGGAAGTTCCAACAGGACAACGCACCTATCCACACAGCCAGGATTGTTAAGTCCTGGATTGATGGTCAAAACGTGGAATTACTGACTTGGCCGCCATACTCTCCCGACCTAAATATTATAGAAAATGTTTGGGGATGGCTGGCACGAAAGGTGTACGAGTCCGGCAGGCAGTATTCAACTGAAGCAGAACTCATTGAAGGAATAAAAAGGTCCTGGGAGGCTGTTTCACTCAATTATATAAAAAAATTATATGACTCCTTACCTCAGCGGATGTACGAAGTCATACTTAACCGTGGAGGCTCAACACATTATTAATTTGTTTTCAAAGAAAGTTAAAAATATTTAAATTAATATTAAAAAACAATTTGAATGAAGTTTGAACCCATTTTCTTTTGTTATTTTAAGTTTTCATGTGACTGTGCTAATCGGCTGTCGCAAAAATAATAGTGAATTTTGTATGTTATGTTTTTTTACATTAATTTAAAATGTTATTAATAAAGTAAGTATCCTATCTTCTATTAATTTTCGTGTGAAATTATATATTCTTTTAAGGGAAAAAAATTTATTTAAAAAGCTTTTTTAATTTTCCTGATATTAAGTTTCTAAAACGAGCAGCATAGGGTGTGCTAATCGGTTGTCGCGCAGTGTATAACATAAGTTTAGTCATAAACATGTATCATCTCAAAATTTGGTAGCTCCATGCCCTCTTGAACCTATTGCATATATTTTGGGTTTGCTCTTATTTATTCAAATTTCGTTATTAGGACAAATAGCGCATTAAAATTACGAAGCATATGAATTTAAATTTAGAATTATTAACTCTCCGTTTGTTCACTAAATCAATAACACGACACAATGCCTTAAAAAGTTGTTGTCGATTAAGATTTGTACCTAACATCAGTTAGACGCAACACAACCGCAAAATATTGACTTTCTCACCCTTCAACTAAAGGGCGAAATGCAAACAAATTATGAAATAATAATTGTACATGATATGATGTGTATATGTACGGTCGATTATGGCATCCTTTTCATTCTGCCAAATTTCCCTCATTGTGTTTGATTGTCGTATTTCAATTCTATGGGGTTGCGGTGGTTGGCCGTTTAAGGGTCTGCTAATGGTAATAGTCGGCTGCGCGGCCTTAATGGGAACCAGCGGCGTAAATAAAAGGCATGCACTTAAGAGCTGCTTACGGATTACATGGCATTATAATCCATAACAATGGTAGCATACTAATAATTGAATAACACAATAAAATTCCTGCTAGATGGTTTAAATTCTGATGGTCGGTCATTTTCCATCGTTTTAATGATGATGCAAAATTGATTGCATTAATATTTTACATAGATGGGAACTTGGTCTTTCTGTTACAAATAAAGTTGTTCATGTTATAATAAATAATATTTAATACAAAAAAAATGAAATTTTTTAATCCAAGTGCACTATGATCGAAATAGAAATTGTTAACGACAAAAATTCATATTTTCTGGATATAATAAATTTTTTTATATCCGCAAAGGTTGAAGGGTTATAAGAAGACAGAAGGAGATAGAATTATATAAATTTACTGATAATATGTCTTATTATTGAGTGCAGATTAAATTTGACTTATATTTTGTATACGCGAGACTGACGGACGTTTATCATTTTAATGATTTTTAAAAATTTAAGCTTATGCGATCATAAGTATGAACACCTAGATCTCAGAGACTATATAAGCTAGATTAACAAAATTTTCGGGACAGTGTGTCTTGTTGTTGCACGCAGATCAAGTTTGTTTTAGATTTGTGCCACGTCTCCTTCCGCCCCCGTAAATAAAAAAATAACGAATTTCAAGCGTCATTTTAAACCTAGAACGTTCAATTTTAGTACACACAATACTAATCAACATCTTAATCCCTGAAAATTTGGTTACAATCGGATAAAAAACACAGAAGTTATTAAAGAATTACATTTATAAGGAGTAGTCAGGTGCAGCTGCACCTAGTTAGTTGTTATGTCACTCCATGACATAATAATGGTGTTCAATAAACCAGCTAAAGTGTCGCCAAGCTAATAATTTGAAACAAAAAAAAAATTTTTGATATATTTTTAGTATATTTTTTAAAGTATTTTTTTAGTATATTTTTGAAAAATATAATATTTCGATGGTAAAATTGGGTGGCGGGTATCTCACAGTCGAGCAAACTCGACAGTACCTTTCTTACTTGTTCTATATATTATTGAGTATAATTTTTGGTGTGTTGTTCAGATTGAATATTAATACAGTAGTATCTCGATTCTTGAGCATGCTTGATACTTGCACACCTCGATTCTTGCAACAAAGCAATTTTTTCAATTACGTACTCTGTACTCCAGAGACTCAGAAGAAGTGTGGTGCTGAAAAAACAAGTTTGCACAAAATAAACAAAAATATTACATTTTTTCAGTTCCACGTAAAATGTGTACTTTTTTTGAATGGAAATATTAAACATAATAAACTTGAATGCTAAGCAGATATGTACGTAAAATTGTATGGAAAATAATAACTCGGTTCCTGCGACAACCTCGAAACGTGCACCGAACCTGGTTTTCATTACGTGCAAGAATCGAGGTACTACTGTATATATTTTTCGTATTTTTCTATCAAATTATTACATTTATAACCTGTACCCATTGAAAAGGGCAAAAAAGGGTATAATAGTTTTTGTGCTAATGTATGTAAAAGGCACATGGAGGCATCTTTGACCCTACAAAGTATATATATTCTTGATCAACCGAGTCGAGTGCGTGGAGCTATATAAGTGTTTAGAACTCAGAGACTGTAGAATCCATATACTTTGTAAGGTCAGAGATACTTCCTTCTTCACATGCTTTTGCCCAAATCTATAAATTAATTTTTGAACATTTTTAATTGCAAGTGGGTATAAAAACAGTTTATATTGCTATTCTTAAAGTGTTTGTGATGTTTTCAAGGGTTCAAAAATATACGACCAAGGGGTTTGAAAAAAAATGATTTGTATAAAATCCCATTAGCAATGAAATGCAATTCCATGTTAATATGTAACCAATCGAAAACGGAGACTTCAGGTAGTCTCTCGGACTGTCTCCGGAGCTCAATGTATGTGTATGATTATATTTTTTTTTCCAACCGAAAATGTGTGACCTAGGAAAAGGAACTATCTCCTAATCTATAAATTATTTATAGTCTTGAACAGCTTCAACAAATATGTCTAATTTTTCCAAATCATCATTTTTTTTTTCTTCAAATCGTATATAATTTTAAAGTTAAATAAAATATGCCTTTTTGTATGTATAATGATAACCACAACCTAAACGATTCCTGAATAACAAAATATTGATGATATTTAGGAAATGATTTTGATATACACAATAATAACTACACATGTTTCCAATGATTACTTTTGTCACTTCCAAAAAAAATGGCCAGTGTATACAAAAATTATTCGTAATTATTTTACTGTTTAAATAAAAATGAGAATAGTCGTTTGTTTTACATTGTAAAAGTTAACTCATAAATATTAAAAAACAAATGTATTTTGACATAAGTTTCTGCTGCAATAAAAACGCCTAATTGCTGGTCTATTAGTATGTACTGAAAAGGGGCGTTTTTTTTATACACACGATGACAAGGATCCAAACGCACAGTGCGTGCCTGTCTGTACTATACTTAAAAGAAATAAATGCGCATGGCCTGAAGCAGCGGGTTGTCATCAACCCTCGTGACCCTAAACAACCCAGCTCGTGCTGTTCATCAGGATCGGGATTGAGATCGCAATCGTCATCATCATCGGCACATGCCTCTTTAGATGAATGTAATGATATGCGCAGCTTAAGTACACTCAATACTCTAAAATGGATGCATTGACAATGGGACCTTTGTCCCAGAAAGAGGACCGGTTTGCTTCGTTTTAAAGCAAATAAGCTTTAATAAGATATTTACAAGATAGACGGGGTTGACACACTGGGACTGTGAACTTTGCAACTATGTTGACGATTTTATACTCTTTAAAAATTATCTGCATTGAGGGTTTACGTTTGAAATTCTTTTTTTTTATTTATTATTTACTTTAAAATATATATCATCGATATTAAAATTCAAAACAGAAAATAGATTTAATATTTCAATTACAAATGATTAATATTAAATTTTCAATTGACATATTATATAGTATTATTTAAAAATTTAAAAAAAATATAAATAAATGAATTTAAATTTATTTATTATTTACATTTTACAAAAACGATACCTATGTTCAGCCCACATATTATTTATTTTACTATCTGAATTTAATAATAGATTTATTTAACTCAATAGGGAGTTAAATGAATTTTTTTAAAGTGTTCAATTTCTGAAGAGCGATTTGGTTAAGGGTTGCATAACAGACCCAAAAGAAAATATATCCGTATCACTAATTCGGAACGCATTCAACTCGAAATCTAAAAAATAAAAAGCCCCTAATGAATAAAAACATGTTGCACAACCACATAATAATGACATCCTTTTTGTCGCTAGATCTCTTCGTCACACTGCCACCCTCTGAACTCAATGCTACACACTCGCCGGCGGGTTATTACTTTAGCGGCGGCATACGCCATACACCCTTTCTCATTGCTGGTGTGCACATTTTTTTGATACAATATTAGCTTACTATAATAAAACTTGAAAATGACAACATAGCGGAGAACATCATTGTTACGATGGCCAGCAACAACAAAATGGTTCAAAGAAGGGCAACGTCGACCAAAACGTGGAGGAACGACCAATTTTCAATTAAAATAATAGTGACATGAGACGACAAATAAAAAATAAATAATCCTTTATTTATACGTTCATTTTTCAACCAAAAACATATAGGGTACTCTTTCTTCCTCTAAGACTTACAGAAGTTTTCATATAAGTTTCAATTTCATATATGTACTGTAGTATGGTTTAGAATGTAATGATAATTCAGTCACTTGGAACAAACAGTGTTTATGTATATATTTAGTTGTTATATGCTATAGTAATAAGTATGAAAGGCTACAGTCATGTTTTGACTGTATGAGGCCATGCATTTTCATATACATGTGAGTATACATAGTAAATTTACAGCTTAAAAAAACCAAGTAGGCTACTGTCGAGAGTGCTCGACTGTAAGATACCCGCCACCCAATTTTACCATCGAAATATTATATTTTTCAAAAATATACTAAAAAATATATTAAAAATATAACAAAATAACATACCAAAATTTTCGTTGTTTGAAATTATTAGCTTTGCGGCCCCTTAGTAGGTTAATTGAACACCATTATTATGTCACGGAGTGTTATAGCAACTAACTAGGTGCAACTGCACCTGCTGACGCCTTATAAAAGCAATTCTTTAATAACTTCTGTGTTTTTATCCGATTGTAAACAAATTTTCAGAGATTATTAAGATGATGATAAATATTGTGCGTGCCAAAACTGAGCGTTCTATGTTTAAAACTACGCTTGCAACTCCTTTTTTATTTCATCTTGCATGGGCGGAAGGGGGCGTGGCAAAAATCTAAAACAAACTTGATCTGCGTGCAACAATAAGACACACTGTCCCGAAAAATTTGTTGCTCTATCTCTTATAGTCTCTCAGATCTAGGTGTTCATACGGACAGACGGACATGACTATATCGTCTCGGCTGTTGACGCTGATCAAGAATATATATACTTTATGGGGTCGGTAGAAAGAGGCATCTGCGACATCATAAAATATAAATTTCTTGATTAGCATCAATAGCCGAGTGGATATAGCTCTGTTTGTATGAACACCTAGATCTCAGAGACTATGAAGTCCAGAGATACCAAATTTGGAGACAGCATGTAAGACTTTTCCACGTAGATCTAGTTTAAATTAGATTTTTACCACGTACCCTGTACCTTCTAGGCACTGACAACAAAATGTTTCAGCTTATGTTTTAATTATAAACAATTAATAATATTAACTGATATTTAAATTAAAATTATTGAGTATTAAAAATAAAATTGAATTTTCAGGTCTCGCTCGTCCTGCACTATATCCCTTTACTACCAGCCAATATCCATATCCGATGCTAAGTCCCGACATGTCTCAAGTGGCTTCATGGTAAGTATGGAAACATTTAAATTCAACGTAAGTAGAAGCGTGTTATAGCTTTGTGCCAATAAAAAATGTTCTTGATCAGCATCAACAACCGAAAAGATATAGTTGTGTCCCTCTATATAAAAACCTGGATATCAGAGAATATAAAATAATGGCTATTAAATGTCATGACAATATGCCTTATTATTGTTAGACGATTAAATTTTTCTTATGTTTTAAATCCGACGCCGTCCGCCCGGCAAATGGAAAAGAAAAAATAAGAAAGCTACAGTTTGCTCGACTGTGAGGTACCTGTCACCTATTTTTACTGAATGGAAAAAAAATTAAGAGCGACAATCGAAATATTATATTTTTTAAAAATATACGAAAATATACTAAATATAACAAAAATATATGTAGAAGTTAACTGCGTTCAAAATTATTAGCTTGGTAGCACTTTATTAGATTTATTGCCTATTATTCTGTCACTGAATGATATAGCAACTGAACTGGTGCAGCTACACCTGATTTCGCCAATAAATTTTTTTATCTGAGATCTAGGCCCACAGACGGCTGTTGATGTTGTTCAAGAATATACCTTGTGAGGTTGAAGATGCCTCGTTCTACCTGTTACATACATTTTTGGTCGGCACAAACTTATATTACCTTTCTATCATTTGGGTATACAAATAATTGCAAGCTTTTTAATCTATTTCTGCTAAACATAATACTAATTTAGTCTTATTCATATTCTTATTCTTATTTTTATTCTTATTCTTATTTTTATTCTTATCCTTATTCTTATTCTTATTCTTATTCTTATTCCTATTCTTATTCTTATTCTTATTCTTATTCTTATTCTTATTCTTATTCTTATTCTTATTCTTATTCTTATTCTTATTCTTATTCTTATTCTTATTCTTATTCTTATTCTTATTCTTATTCTTATTCTTATTCTTATTCTTATTCTTATTCTTATTCTTATTCTTATTCTTATTCTTATTCTTATTCTTATTCTTATTCTTATTCTTATTCTTATTCTTATTCTTATTCTTATTCTTATTCTTATTCTTATTCTTATTCTTATTCTTATTCTTATTCTTATTCTTATTCTTATTCTTATTCTTATTCTTATTCTTATTCTTATTCTTATTCTTATTCTTATTCTTATTCTTATTCTTATTCTTATTCTTATTCTTATTCTTATTCTTATTCTTATTCTTATTCTTATTCTTATTCTTATTCTTATTCTTATTCTTATTCTTATTCTTATTCTTATTCTTATTCTTATTCTTATTCTTATTCTTATTCTTATTCTTATTCTTATTCTTATTCTTATTCTTATTCCTATTCCTATTCTTGTCTTGACGCTGAATAAGAATACAAATGTATTCTTTCTATATGTTACATTTTTTAAAAATGTTCTGTGGTAATGGGAATAAAATCTAGGTTTACAGTGTACATAGCGCTGATATATTTATATGTATTTTTTTGTATTAATTTATGAAATTAACTTTTTTATAAAAGCTTATGTACTAAATATAAGTATTTTTTTATTTTTGTTTGTGTATTAATTTAGTTTATAAGGGTCTGTAATCTGACGTATTGGGTATTGCATTCTCACTTCTTTAAAAATGTTTATTTGCAGGCACACGCCGTCGGTGTACTCGGCATCTAGTTTTAGGTCCCCCTATCCCTCCTCTTTACCAATAAATACGACGCTATCAAGGTGACAATAAAAATTATACGTTTTAAATCATAATTTATATTTTCTAAATATTTTAATTTCAGCGATTTTCCATTTCGATTCTCACCAAGTCTTTTGCCTTCTGTTCATGCCACACCTCACCACGTTTTAAATTCACATCCATCGATTGTGGCATCCAGTTCAAAACAGGACGGCGGCATACAAGATACCACAACGAATCGATATTCAAGGTAAGGCACAATTACATATTAATTTATTGAGAGCTTAAAAATTTCGGTGTGGGATATGCAATGAGATAAACTAATAGTTTTGTTTACTGAATCTTCTTATAACTAATTTATATACCAATTAAATGGGGATCCATTTCAAAATCTAATCAATGAAATTTAAATTGTGAGTGTTATTCAGATTTTCAGGTTCATGTTACATTTGAAATTCAATTGTTTTCAATTTCCAATATTTTTTCTTAATGGAGGTTTTATTTTATAATCAACAATTGATATTTTCACACTCGGTGATTAAAACGGCAATAAAACTTGCGCAGTGGTTCATTAAGCGAGCTTTTCGGACGCCATATTAAATTTACCAACAACCCACTTGAATCCCCATACTCACATATACACAAAATCACACACATGTCCAAATATGTACACTCAGCTTACATATCCGCACACATACGTATATATTAATCATTCCTATTGGCTCTTTCAAATACTATGCGTCTGCGCATTGAATTTCAACCCCTAATATTCAAATTGCATTGCCCCTTAAATTTATAACGATTCTACAAGTACGATGGGTGTGTACACTGAATTATAACTTGCTTCAAGTAAATTAAATTAAAAAGGTATTTTAGATTTTTATACCCGCCTACCCAAAGGGTAGAAGGGTAATATAACTTTGTGCCGACCGAAAATGTATGTAACAGGCAAAAGGAAGCATCTCCGACCCCATAAAGTATATATATTCTTGATCAGCCATGTCCGTCTGTTCGACTGTCCGTATGAACACCTAGATCTCAGAGACTATAAGAGATACAGCAACAAATTTTTCGGGACAGTATGTCTTATTGTTGCACGCAGATCAAGTTTGTTTTAGATTTTTGCCACGCCCCCTTCCGCCCCGGTAAATCAAAAAAAACGAATTGCAAGGGTCTTTTTAAACTTAGAACGTTCAATTTTGGCACGCATAATACTAATCACTATCTTAATGATCGATAAAAAACACACAAGTTATTAAGAAATTACTTTTATAAGGCGTAATCACGTGCAGCTGCACCTAGTTAAATGCTATGACACTCCGTGACATAATAATGGTGTTCAGTAAACCAACTAAAGTGCCGCCAAACTAATAATTTCGAACAAAGAAAATGTTGGTATATTATTTTGGTATATTTTTAGTATATATTTTTAAAAATATAATATTTCGATGGTAAAATTGGGTGGCAGGTATCTCACAGTCGAGCAAACTCGACAATAGCTTTCTTGTTTAAATCTAAAAGCGTATGAGAGTGTGCACTCAGAAACTTTACGTTTGTTTTATAGCCAGCGTCTTAGTTGACGCTGACGTTTGCTTGACTATCGTTAGAAGCCATCAGAATCTAGTTTGCTATAATGACATACTATATAAACTTAAATTTTGCAATTTTTTCATAAAACTGACGACTCTCTCAATATGCTTTAGATATATACATGATTACTTCTTAACATAATAATGCTTAATCCGCACACGAATTTTAAAAAATGCATGACCTTTTGCATTTGTCCGAATGTGCGTAACAGATAGAAGGAGACGTCTTCGACCCCGTAAAGTATATATATTCATCAGGATCAACATCCGAGTTGATATAACCATGTATGTATACAGACGTATGAACATCCAGATCTCAGAGACTATAAAAGCTAGAGCTACCAAATTTTGGGACAACATGTAGAAACTCCGTAAGCAGATAAAGTTTATTTTAGATGTTGGCCACGCCCTTTCCGTCTTTGTAAACCACTGAGAACACATTCACAGTTAAAACTAAAGACATACAGCGCTTGTTGTACGACCCACATGTGAAGAATCCTAGCGCGGACGTTTGGTGAAAATCGGACGATAAACATGGATGATATAGAAGTAGTAATACAATAAGAAATAGTAATAGTCCCGATTTCAAATACCGGACAGTTCAGTCCAGACTTTTTTTTACAATTATTATTTTAATGTAATATATTATTTTGCGTAATTAGAATTGTGTCATAATGCATTTTTACACACCTTCATCAAAGTGAGATGTTGTCGTGATTGGTTGAGTAGCGGAGCTTTGATCGAATGTTCGCGGTTCGAACCCCGCGCGGGCTAATTTGAGACTTGACATTTCTCTAATTGCTCCAAATATTTATAATGCACATAAATATACATTTTTAAATTTAAAAGTTTGTTTTTGTACAACACATAATAACATAGGACATATCATAACATTTAAATGTTTTATGTTTTTTCGAACGAATATGAAAATTTGACTTAATAACACAATTTGTGCGGTCATTTATCAAGATGTTTGAGTGGTTCGGAGAGGAGTTGTCCAATTCGCTGATCGGTAGACCACGGGTTCGATTCTAGGTCGGGGCGATGTCAAAAATCATTTTTTTTAACCTAATAATTATTCTAATTTTTGTTCATTTAATATCTTCTTTTATGCTTTAACTTACGCATGTAAACTTAAAATCTATGAACTCGTACAGTCAAAGCTTGACTGAGGCCGTTGTACTTGTTTTAGTCTATGATATACATGGATTTTCACGGATGGATGACACTGAATTCTAACAAATATTATTTGTAGAGTAGAGAAGAGAAGGCAGTCCAACATATATATAATATGATCTTCACTTCAATAGCTTTGTTGTTATTTTATATACTGTCAAAGTACTTATATATATATAATATTTAGAAGCGAGGACCTCTGATTCTTTAGTTTGATGCAAAGTTTAAGAAACTCAAAAACAACGTAGATTTCAGACAAAAGACAAATTTACGTAAAACATTCGATGTTATGAGTAGTACAATAACACACCATTATTTTATGTTGTACAACTACACACTATTGGTATTTGTTGCATAAACATTTTAAAAATTTATATTGATATACATTATAAATATTTTTAACAATTAAAATAAATCCGCTAACAATATGATAAATTAGACAAATTTATTTTTATCAGGTGCAGTGACATGTGCACTAAGTGACATAATAATGGTCTTTAATAAACCTAAAAAAGAGCTACCAAGCTAATAATTTTGAACAAAGTTATTTTCTGTGTATTTTTTTTAGTATATTTTTGAAAAATATATTTTGATTGTCGCTCTTAGAACTTATTTGCCGTCCTCTGTAATGTAAACTAATTAAACCCAATTCTGTTTTTACAAAAGCTAGTAAGAAAAGAAGAATAAATTATTCCATTGTGTGGCGGGTCTCCCACAGTCGAGCAAACTCGATAGTAGCTTTCTTACTAGCTTTTGTAAAAATAGAATTGGGTTTAATTAGTTTACATTACAGAGGACGGCAAATAAGTTCTAATATTGATAGGAAAATAGAGATAGTACTTGATAAAAAAAAGGAATATCAAGTAAAACCGTTCCACGTTCCCAAAATCATGTCTCCTCCTATATAGCCAAATCTAAATTTGAACTCAGTTGCAATACTCTTCTACCCTATTGTAGCGAGCTTTAGGTAAACTAACTTTTTAGGTCATGATTGAAAAAAAATTATGACCTTTTGCGTTTGTCCGAATGTGCGTAACAGGCAGAAGGAGGCGTCTGTGACCCCATAAACTATATATATTCTTGATCAGCACCAACAGCCGTGTCGATATAGTCCTGCCTGTCTGTATGAACATCGAGATCTCAGAGACTATAAAAGCTAGAGCTACCAAATTTGGAGACAACATGTAAAAACTCGGTAGACAGATGAAGTTTATTTTAGATGTTGGCCACGCCTCCTTCTGCCCCCGTAAATCAAAACAAACTATTTTTAAGCATCATGTTAAAGCTAGAACGTTGAGTTTCGTCACACACAATACTAATCATCATCTTAATGATCTCTGAAAATGGTTACAATCGGACAAAAAACTCAGAAGTTATTAACGAATTACTTTTATAAGGTGAAATTGGGTCCAGCTGCACCTGTTCAGCTTGTTGTCACTCAGTGACATAATAATGGTGTTTAATAAACATAGTGAAGTGCTACCAAGTAATTATTTTGAACAACATTTATTTCGTTATATTTTTGGTATATTTTTAGTATATTTTCCAGTATATTTTTGAAAAATATATTATTTCGATGGTTATTGGTTATGGTTATTCTTCCTTTCAGTAAAATTGGGCGACGGGTATCTCCCAGTCGAGCAAACTCGAAAGTAGCTTTCTTACTTGTTTTACCCAATAATTATTATAATTTTCATAATTTTATAACATTATTAAACGCTGCATTTCAAGAATATCTTCTTTTATGCTGTAACTTCCGCATGTGCACTTAAAATCCATGACCTCGTACAGTCAAAGCTTGACTGTAGCCGTTTCTACTTGTTTTTAATTGATTTTTTGGTATTACTTTTTAAAACTATATAAACACTAAAACAAACTTAATTTACTTGTGATAATGATAATAAGTAAATTAATTTCAAGTACATATCATAAAGCTTTAGATGCCTTCGTCCATACATATTATATGTATGTATGATCAATGCTAGCTTTAACATAAAAGTTACCCATTTTTAATGCAAGGTATAAAAAACTAAAACAATTTGTTCATCCACTTCATTTGATAAGGTATTGTGATGGGTACGAGTATAAATTGCACATGTATGTATGTTAGTTACGATTTTGTACGGTCCACATATGCTGAAAAATATAAAAATAAAAATGTCCTCCAATAGGTGGCGTTATGGTTGAAATACACAACAGTTGCACAACCGTTTAAAGTCCCGAACGATGATATGGGTACTGAAATTCAGCTTAAGTGGTTCTTGCTTCAGTGTAAAACGTTCGGTTTGCGACCAAAGTGCGTTATCATAAAGTCAAACTTTTCTCAGGAAATGTGCCATATTCTTTTTGTGCCTTGTTAAAAAGCTTTATTAATAATGATGAATATTACTACTCTATAGTTTGAAATCAGGACAAAAATCTTTGCTGCAGTCTTTTTTGGTCAAAAAATCATTTTAATTAGAAAAATAAAAAACTTCCTCGAATTAAAAATTCCCAAAAAAAGGGTATTATAGTTTTGCGACAGGATATAACAAAATAATCCTCGGTCTGTGACTTTAAAAGCTAGACACCAAACAAATACAATTTTATTTTTTATGCCACGCCCCCTTTGTTTACACTTTTTAGACCCGCCTACCCAAAGGGTAGAAGGGTATTATGGCTGTGTGCCGACCGAAAATGTATGTAACAGGCAGAAGGAAGCATCTCCGACCGCATAAAGTATATATATTCTTGATCAGCGTCAACAGCAGAGACGATATAGCCATGTCCGTCTGTCCCAATAAACACCTAGATCTCAGAGACTATAAGAGATAGAGCAACAAATTTTCGGGACAGTGTGTCTTATTGTTGCACGCAGATCAAGCTTGTTTTAGATTTTGGCCACGCCCCCTTCCACCCATGCAAATTAAAAAAAAAAGAATTGCAAGCGTCGTTTTAAACCTAGAATGTTCAATTTTGCGCACAATACTAATTTCACTAATCACCATCTTAATGATCTCTGATATGTTTATAATCGGATAAAAAACATAGAAGTTATTACGAAATTACTTTTATAAGGCGTTACCACGTGCAACTGCTAGTGCTGCTTAGTTAGTTGCTATGACACTCCGCGACATAATAATGATGTTCAATAAACCAACTAAAGTGCCGGCAAGCTAATAATTTCGGACAATGAAAATTTTGATATATTATTTTGGCATTTTTTAGTATATTTTTTTAAGTAGTTTTTCAGTATATTTTTGAAAAATATAATATTTTGATGGTAAAATAGGGTGGCGGGTATCTCACTGTCGAGCAAACTCGACCGTAGCTTTCTTATTTGTTTATTTATTTATTGAGAAATTCCTGATACTAGATGTTAGTTATTTAATGATAATATACATTTTCCGTAAGGTTAACACCCTATCTTACTTAAGCTTAAGAGGTTATCGTTATTTCTTTCATCATGAAATGTCGCAAATTGTCCATTACCCGCAAAAAAAATATATTTTGATGGTTAACGAAAATCTGTATTACCTGACACATTTTATATGATCTATACTCCTAATGTAACTACAAATATTTAGAACTAGTTTAGCACAAATTTGTTATTAGCCTATTTTTCCCTGATGGTGGGACTCTTAAGCGTTCTGCTATCATCTGAAATTTTTAGTTTATATTTAAAGGACTACAAGTGCTAATTTCCCCCTTTACCATAAGCATGGATACGGAGAAAAATCTCAATTTAATTTATTGTTCAAGATAATATATTTTTATATACAATATTACAAATTTTATTTTTTTAAATGAAATATGTGGATGATACTGCAAAATACTAATAATGGAGTATTTAAATATGAGAGACAACAACATTGTGTTTTTCCCAGGACTGGTATTCAAACAAATAAATAAATCGCACATTTCATTTGTTCTCAGAGAATGAAAGATGCGCTTACGCTCTCAGCGCGCATTGACTCTTTTTGACGCACGCCGGTTCTCTGAGAGAACTGTATAGCACAAGAGAGACGAGAACGGCGCTTTGTATTCGACCATCTCTGAAAATTGTTAACTTTGAAGCCATGAAAGTTGGAAGTAATTCGTCAAATTGTTGAACGGGCAGTATATCCTTGTTAGAAAATCAAAGATTAGGGTGAAAAAATCGAAGATGTATTAAATTCAATAAGTTTATTTTTGAATAGAATGCGCTTGAATCCTCTCGCTTTGGCTGGAGAGTTCTAGAATAAATATTTGTCGCGAAACACACAATTTAATCAACTACGGAAAATGTGCTCTCAATATATATTTGGTGCAAAAGCAATACATTAAATTATGTTCAAAAAGTGATGTGTATTTGAAAATGAAGCTTAAAAACAAAAAATAATGACTGATAATTATAAAATAAATATAAATTAAATTTGTATGAATGTATATCTATAAGTTAATGTATATACATATATAATAAGTATATGGCTGCTTAAGTATATGTAAATTACATGTTGTATATGTGAAGTATATTTATATTTATATGTATGCAAGTTTATACATATGTATATATGTATATTTATTTGAACACATATGAATATCGGTATGTGTGTACATACAATGAAATAAAAAGATAAATTTTAAATTCGGTCACATTTGCAATTTTCACACCGCAACAGGCAGGCAATTTAACTATTATTGTGACTACTGCGACTGATTAATAGGAGAGAGAGATTCAGAGGGACAAAAGAGAAATAGAGAATGAAAGGCAAGGGAAATAAAAACTGTGAGAACGCCTATACAAAACAAAATAAAATATACAAAAAATAGTTTTATGTAGTAGGTCAAGAGTAAAAATTTATGTTTATCGTTCCATAATGCCAAACAAATACAAGAGCATTAATATATATGAAATATGAATTCTGACTCATATTGAATCCATTATAGTATTCTAAATCTTTTGCAAGTATTCCAAAATAATTTGTTATCTATTTGTGTATTCTGACATTTTTATATTTTGTTGGAAATGGTGTCCAGTGGCCTAAAATTTTTTGTGAAAATAATTCTCAGGCATTTGTACAATTTAAAAAAAATAAATAAATTCATTATATTTGTATATATAAATGGATAGTAACATTAAAAGTGGTCAATACATTAGAACTTTTAATGTACAGACTTGATATATTGTGTAAAAAAAATAATATAAAGATTAACAAAAATATTCGGGTAAAACATTTAAAACTTAAAGTGTTTATGAACTATATGGACCAGATTATTAATAATAATAATACATTAAATATCATCTTTAAACAGGACATTAAAGTTTTGATTGCCATAATTGATAATCATTTGGAGTGGCTTAGAAGAACTTAGCATCAAATTGAATACCAAGAGCAGAGCTCAAAAGCTAATTTGAAGCTGTTATGGATACTGACTGCATTAGTGATATTACAAAATTATCATCGGCAATTGAGAAATCTACTGGTTATAAGAAACTTTCAAAAGAAAATGAAAGTATTAAATCTACCAAGAACAATGAGATTCCAGAAGGATTTTTAATAGAAAATTGTCCTCAATCTACTTCACAACTTCCTGAGAAAATTCAAGACCATATTCAAAGTATCGTTGGCGAATACAATAACCATCATCATGATACAGAGAATGCAGTGGATAAAAATCCAAACTTCAATATTATGGAACATATATTAAATACCTCTTCAAACAATAATACTATGACGCCGACAACAAAATCCACACTGATGGCAGAAAATTTGTTAAGACAACAACAGTATCGGGATTTCTTCCAGCAGTGGTCGAAATTGGACATTGAACCACCTGAACAAATTTCCTTGGATCGCAACCGGAATGCTTTATTGGCTCGAATTTATAATAATAATTGTCCTTCACAACAGCAAGTACAGCAGCAACAACAACAGTTTATGGCAACACAATTTCTGTATGCACAATTTTTGCAGCCGCCGCAACCACAATGCCAATTAATAACATCGGATGCAGCTGTGGAAAGCGACCTTAAAGCAAAACTATTAAAAATATCTGAAATGAAAACATCATCTTTGATTACTGATGAAGCAAATGAAACTGAATCATCATCTTCATTATCGATGAAAGTATCTCAAGATAACAACAATAATTTGAAAACCTTTGGCGATATTGCCCCTGATGATAGTCACCACAGAGAAAAAAAATTAAATCATATTTTTGATGATCACAGTGGTATAGTTTTTCCAAACGCAAAAATCAAACCAGCAAGAGATCGGATCAGCGCTTTAGACTCGAAAAGTTATTTTTTCCGAGAGCAAAAGAACATTCTTTTTGATATAAAGAAAGGATTGGAGAAGTGGGCATTGCTGTGCGGTCAATTTCAATTAAATTTAAGTGCACCTCGACAAGAACCTGAGTTTAATGAAGATCCTGATGAAAATATTGACGCGAATAAACTAGAAGATTCGAGCTCAGCACTTGAGCTAACTGTCCAAAAACAATTAAAAAGCAATTGTAAAAAAATTGAGGACATGATATTACAAGTGAGACGACTTTATCATCAATGGAGCAGTGCTGAACTGTATTATATACGGAGCTTACAGCGTCATGGTCTTTCACCACACATAGAAACTTCTTTAAGCCATGGGCACCGACAAAACTCCGCCACTCATGATACTATGGCTCTAGCAGCAATTGCATTATCTGCTGAATGTGATTTTACTTCGGATTATCCAAGGGATATTCCAGAAAATACTTGGAATTATTCAGGCGACATGGATTCCGATATTCATTCGGAATTAGACAAGCAACGTACTTTGCAAGGCATCGAAAATATCATACTAGGACAAGCCGCTAACGTCGTAAATCAAAATTCGTCACCTGGTTCCCGCGTCCGTTGCGAAAGTACAGGGGATAGTGACAGCGAAGTCGATACTAAACCTAAATGTATTTGGCATCCAAGATCCAATCACCAAATTCAACTTGGTTGCAGCACTGCTGCGGAAATTATTTTGGAATTCGCTTCGCAGTCTAGATTAAATGCCGTAGAAAGTGGTCCCAGCAGTCTATTTCAGACTGACTGTGCAATAACTTCTTCTAGCCTTACTAATGTTCCAAAAATAACTGATTCTATAACAGACGAATATCCCATACTGAATTTATCGCCAGTTACTTCGCATTCAATCAAACCCGAGACAGTTGCCAGCACTGTAAGTGATTCAAGTTACTTAGTTGACATTCAGTTCCCACCGACTCCTTCGACACCTCCAACCAGCAGCAATAGTAGTTGCTCAACAGGTCCACTTACTGCATCGCTTGTCCCAAACAGCAGTAAATTTCTCAATCGTCGCAAGTCTCGATTTGCGCGTCGTATCGATACTCCTACTATATCGTCATTGTCAAACATAAACTCAAAAAATCAATCGACAAATTCTCTCAACGATCTTAATGGGAACTCATATACAGATGCTGTTATAGCAAGTATGCCAATGCGTTCAAGAGTTGTATCTGCATCAAAAACTTGTGCAGCTTTTCAAGCATCGTCTGTCTCTTCATTAACGGTAGCTGCATTCAAAGAACGTTCTCTTACGGATATGTTGAAGGCCCAGTTTAATGCTTTAGCAACGGGAAACGCAAGTAGAATTACAAATAGTCATGGACAAGCATTTGCTACTGCAACAAGAGATGTGCTAAGAGATAACTGTGATGGTATTCCTGTTTTCGACGTTCCTTACGATTTAAGCATTGGAAGCCGACTACAAAAAATGTAATTTTTTATAACAAAAAAAATTAAATTTTTACGGGGTGCCGAAGATTGAACATTGTTTTGTCAAGCATTAAAATTAAATGCTTTACATTTTATAATGTCAGTTTTATAATGAATGACATGATCCGAAAATATCCGATAGATCTAAAAATTTATTGCCTTACCTGTTTAGTTTTCTCCAATATGTTTTCGTGTTAAAATTACATATGAAGTAAATTTTATTTTATATCAACAGTAATGTTCATTTTTTATATTTCTTTTTGATGTTTACGTCTGAATGGCAAACTGTATTTAACAAACATTCGAGTATTTGGGATTTTTCTCTTACGTCTATTGCACACCTATATCATTCATACTTTAATATTTTATAAAATTACTCTTGACAATTTCAGAAACTTGGATAGTAAAAACTCATCGAATTCGCAACCAAACGACTGTAAAGATAGTTCGAGTGATAAGAAGAAACCACATATCAAGAAACCCTTAAATGCATTTATGCTATACATGAAAGAGATGCGTGCCAAAGTTGTTGCCGAATGTACACTTAAAGAGTCAGCGGCCATAAACCAGATATTGGGGCGACGGGTAAGCTATTTCCATTGTAAAAAGGGGTCTTATAAATATTGATACTTGGTTGCTTTTTCAATTATTTCTGAGATAAACATATAAATAAAAATCTGCCCTTAGGATTCGGAGAAATATAGTTTTGGCTCAAAGCAGACTTTAAGTTATAGGTTTCTATTTTATTTTAATTATACAGAAAAATTTGACGTATTTAACATACAAACTTATATTAAATATTTGACTTATGACTTATATTGGCTGTTCTTACTCTATATACGTATATATGTAAATAAATTACACATATACAAATTTGCATAAATAAAGAAACACTCGGTAAGAACTGCTAATATAAAAAATAAATTTTCGTACAACCTTGATTTATTTACAAAAAGAAAATTTTTCTTTATAAATTATTAATTGTTTCCAACATTAATGATGCATTTTTGTAGTGGCACGAACTATCCCGCGAAGAACAAAGCAAATATTACGAAAAGGCGCGCCAAGAGCGTCAATTGCATATGGAGTTGTATCCGGGGTGGAGCGCACGAGATAACTACGGTTACGTGTCAAAAAAGAAAAAGCGTAAAAAAGACAGATCGACTGCGGATTCGGGAGGTATTGCACAAAATTGTCAAATTTGTTACACTCTCTCTTATTCTTATCTAACATCTGCATTAAACATTTTTTTTCTATTTTGATTTCGTTTTAAATTTGTTCATTAAAAGTACATGCATTATTACATACTACACATTATAATGATAACAGCGATATACAAGCACACACATTTAACAAGAGCTACTAATCCACCAAAATAACAATTAGAACTAACAAATTTAATTAAACAAGTACCAACTATCTATGTAATTTGTGTAAATACTTAGCATACATTTTACTCTCGTACCATACTTTATCTTATATTATTTAACAAAAAAAAACATCAAAATCTATTAAAATAACACCAAGTACGACCGCAATAAATTAATTATTGAATATATTAAATAGAATCCGAAGTGTTAGACAGCAGATAGATTGCTTCGTACTTGCCATGTTTATTTAAAGTTGAACCTCTAAGATTCAGCAATAGCAATTAGAAGTGTATTATTAACCTGATATAAAAAAAAAAATTAAGTATAACATGTCCCTTAGAACTGCACTTTCCAGTAAGCCGAAGATTAGCTTTTGTAGATTTCTGATTTGATTTTACGGTATATTATTTAAACATTAAAGCCTTAATTATAAAGTTGTTTAATATGATTATTAACATTAAATTCTTCCCTATTCAAGTCTTTAAGACTTCGGCGAATGCCTATCTATGATACAAATTCCACAGACTCCAGATTCCACCTTCGAAATTTACATAAAGTTTTTACCTTGATGGCAGTTTTTCCCAATTGTAACTGTCACAAATTCACTTACTGATATTATCGAAGTATTTATCTTTAATTTAATGTGAGTTATTAAATTAAAAGTTTAATTAGATTTCAAAAAAGTTAACATTTCCATTACGTATAAGACTCCCTTCGTATGCTCCAAACTTTATATGAAAATGCTTTCGGACTGAGGGATCTGTTTAGGGTTGAACCTTGAACTAAAGAGGTTCAAAAAAAATAATTGGCAACACAATACACTTACGCTGACACGAACACAATATATTTCTTTCCATAAAATTGGCAAGCAAAGTTTCGAAATGAGGAGAAAACATCCTCTTTTTATTTAATGCTTTCATTTCCATAGATTCTTGAGTGAAAGAATTTAAAATATATACACATACGAATTTAGTTAACCTAAACGTGTGGACTCTAAATTGGCTAATGCATGCACCCGAAACCGTCTATAAGATCGATCAGTCAAAGCTTTTCAACAATATTTACGCAGATTGAATTCTGATTATATATTTACGAATGTTCTCGTGTTAATTTCATTGACAGTACTACATTTTTTGACATTATTAATATAATAATAATATACACAAATATATATTATATTTATATATATTTTATATATTGATATTATATTTTATATACTGTCTTAATTTTTCACATTTTTTATTGGCGCATATCGCAATAATATATTTAAAAAAAATCGAAAAACATAATTCGAATATTCGCCTCAAACTAAAAACAATTTACTATTAAATCAAAATAAAAATCAATCCACATCGATTGAACACAACTACTACCCACAATTCTTTCCGCGACACCTTCGCATATATCCCACAATCCCAGTGGCATGCATTGGGGCGTGAGGAGCAGGCCAAATATTACGAGTTGGCTCGACGGGAACGCCAACTGCACATGCAGATGTATCCCGATTGGAGTTCACGCACGAACGCCACACGCGGCAAGAAGCGGAAACGGAAGCCAGAGGCAAGCAACGACGGAGGAGGTTAGATTTATTTTTTAAACTCTTGTACGACACATATGTACTATATCATACCAATTTAAAATCAATAAACCGTAATAAAAAAAATGGAAGTCAGATAAAAATGTGATAAATAGTATTAAAATTAGTCGAAAATCACATGCCAACCAACACTCACAGACTGATTTACAATTGTGTATGTACATACATATATGTTTATTATAAACATATAAATATTGTGGATTAGGCTTTGTAACTGAAGGGAAGTTAAGCAATGTTGAATATATGAAATAAAATGATTTTGAAACATAATTATTATTGAGACAAACGAAAATCTAATATTTTGGTTCTAAAACAATAAATGCTTAGATGTAGATATTATATCTCTGTTTGCTTTAGCTGTTAGCACAACAACAAAATACATTTTAGACAATTTGGCAATGTTGATGCTAATGTAATATGTATATTTTATTTCACCAAGTATAGTAATCTCATTTCCATCCATATCATTGGTGTTGTCTATCCATCGGGTATTATTGATTGTTTCATTTGTCTGATTGTCTAAAAAGCGCGAATCAAGTATTTGTCGACAGTTATTTAATAGTTTCATTGTTTAAGTATCTATACTAAATTTGTTTGCATTGATATGGCATTTATGTATGTATTACAAAGATTTTGATAGTAATTGTTGATACTCTCTTATTGCATGCATGTTGCTCTAGTTTTTGTCGATGCGGACAATAACGCACGCTTGTTTAAGAAATACCCCCTGTATTTCTATCACATTTCTTATTCTCTTAATTGAGCTGATATTCAGGATCTTGCATACTAGACAAAATATGTAGTACCATTGCAACAACCTCACTAAAGTACTATATTAAAAAATTATTGCTTGGCAACTTTTTCCAACAACTATCCCATCAGGTAAAAAAGGTGCGTGGTAAATTCCAATTGGAAATATTAAATGTTTTTACACGCCTTTAAATCGTATTAGGACTTAATGCGAATTTTTCTCACACTTTTTTTTGTTAATTTATACTATATTCTATTTTTACATTTATAGTCAGATATTATTTCCGTCATTTAAAAATAAATTATACAAGGATATAGTCCACCCATTAAATAAATTAAAATTTTCCTATCAAATAGGTACATTTTCTACATGTCCTTTCTTTATAGCGCATATATAGATAATTGTTAAGTTCATCATTCCGGGAGAAGCTATATTGTTTATTATTTTATTACTGCCAAATTTATTTTTAATTCATAAAACCGCTATTCGTCGTATATCACTTACATTTAAATATTATTTTAACGAATGCTTCCAATATTTCCTTAAAAACTAACAAATTACAAATAAAATATTAACTTTTTATTATTATTAATATGAAAGCAAACAAACAAATTAAAAACTGTTTCTCCTTAGGCAACAATATGAAAAAGTGTCGAGCACGGTTTGGTCTGGACCAGCAGAATCAATGGTGCAAGCCCTGCAGGTAGGTTTTAACCCAATATACTGCATACACTTACTATACATACACATACTCTCATAATATAGTATATATACATTCGTGTAAGGACGTGTTCGAAAAACAACAAAATACGTGAAGATTGAATATATTAAATACATTTATTATGTACGATATAACAACTTTTTTATAGTCACCACCCACAATAATTTCTGACATCCGTAAAGGTAACAAGCTGAAAATGGTAATTATTCTTGAAATAGCCTATTAAATATAGCCATGTCCCATCGCCATAGTGATTTATATTTAAGTGCATTTGATAATAGCCACTTAAATATCCATCTGATTTGTCCCTAAATTTTGCGGAAATTAATAGAGATCCAGTGGATTTTACAAAAAAAGAAGGCAACAATCTACATGATTTTAATTTTTAAATATAATCAGATAGATTTTAGTGCGTAGTTTTCGAAATATTAATCTATAAGCTAAATATATTATAATTATATACATATATGTATATATAATATATTGACACCAAATACAAATTAATTGATTACCTTGCGGTAATCTGAAGTTTTTCTCAAATTTTTTCCGGAAGTGAAAATTATAACAATTCAGGAAATTTAACTATCGCTAGTGTCTTACTGAAGTGAAAATTGGTACAGGTTCCCTACTACCATTAAGCTTACAATATATGTTCGAGAGTAATGCGTAGGCATTGCACGAAATCTAGATCAGTTGACAAAATCACAGCAAAATGATGAGTGCGCGTAGTTCGGCAGTGTTTTTTTACTGTGTAAGTGACTATGTATACATATAAATACTCATACATATATGTACTTACATACTCGCATATATACAAATATAAGCGGGAGCAATCATTCACATATCAAATATATGAATTTTATTGCATGCAACCAACTCGTCACATCGGTCATTTTAAATACTAGATACTAAACATGTTGCATGTTGTATCGAGCATCGCAGTGCCTGAAAAATCGGTTGCAATCGAGTCCGATCAGCGGCATCATACGAACGTCCAAATGTTTGCAGTTTAGGATTGAAACCAAAATGAAAATCATGCACTGTCGATTGAAGCTTTTCCTTTCAATGTGCTGGTAAATAATAAGTATATGCCTCTTATATTTGAACGTTGCTGCGTGCTGGATTCGAAATTCGGTTTCAGAAATGAGTAAAAACAATGAGTTGACAGAATATGCTTCGCCTTGTTTATGCCCAATTTTCATTATAAATAAAATTCAATTTTTCTACATATTATCCCTTTAATTTGTAATAAATAATATGTTGTAACTCCACCAGCCTAAGGCAAATAAAACTGCAGCAAAGCTAATTAATTTTGAATGCACATCTGGCTCCATGCAAAATCCGTTACTAAAGGACAACTAAACATTTTCAGTATTTTTGGCTTACTAGTTACTTTTGTCTATCGAAAACCAAAATAAAGTTCCCCACACTAATCGACTAATGCCAAAACGTAAACAATCAAGTAAGAAACCGACAACCAATTTCTAAAAAATGCTACAAAAATAATAAGAGAAAATTGATACAATTTACCAAAAATACGTGTATACTAAAATATATTTTGAACAGATTCAGCTACACGCGATTTTAACCTTAAAAATATTTTGAATAATTTCTTTATTTATTGTCCGATTTTAATTAAATTGATGGTGATTCGTATTGTCTGTACTAAAAATGACCGGGGTAGGGGGTGTGGCCAAATTCTAAATTTTGGTTGCTCTAGCTTTTATAGTCTCTAATATCTAAGAGTTCATACGGATGAACGGCCAGACAGACAAACGGACATGGCTATATCGTCTCGGCTGTTGACGTTTGATCAAGAATAAATATACTTTGTGGGATCGGACATGCCTCCTTCTGTCGGTGCATCCATTATCGGTAGCCACAAAGTAATAATAATTTTTGGGTAGACGGGTATAAAGATAATGGAAATGCCAAATTGGGTAAATTTGCAATTGTTATTAATAATTTATTTCATTGTTTTCAAATTGATTGATTGATACATTTAATAGAAACCGATGGTGCAAGCATAATATAAATAAAGGGAAAAAGAGATTCAGTAATATGGGCTTAGGAAATTAAATTTTCACGTGTTCTTATTTTTTCAAACATTATTCATAAGTATATACATATACATATATGCATATATATAAGAATATTTATAATAGTAATTATATATTACTATTATTATTTTTATTTGCAGTATATATATAAATATTCATTTACATATATGTACATATATGTACACATTCATATATGCATATGTATATGTACATATACACATCCATACACTACATGTCTCACATTGTCGAGATAGGCTATTGGTTACTATTCAAATCTGTTACAAACATTACAATCGGTGCAACTATGTTTATGCGCATGCCAAACAAAATGAAGCTACCCCCTGCTTCGTAACTATCCTTTGCCTGTACCCTGCAAAAGAATAATTTTATAGATATGTATGTATTTTCTGGGCACATTTAATTATATTCTATTTTTATGACTGGCGTACAAACTTGTTGTGAAAGTTAACAATTTTGTATATTATAGCAGCCATGTGCAGGATGTCCCAGTACCAGAATAGAATTATAGTTTTTATAATTTGTTAAACATTTTGCATTTCCTCTTATAGAGAATTATTTTATATATATACATTTTTCAACTTCAGTACATCAAAATATTATCATAAAATTTAGTCACTCAGTCCCCAATTTTTTTTATGTTGCATGTTTATAACAATATGAGATGCTCATAATAATTTTGGAGAGGTCTATTATAGATTTGAGCAAGGCAATGATAAAAAAATAAAAAACAAAACTAGGAAAAAATGATGATACTAAAATGTTTCACAAGTCTCTTATATAAGTTTTTAGTTTTTTACAATCACTGTCAACAAAATACATGGGATTATATAGTATGATTTCCATTTTGTTTAAGCCAGTCCTCGATTTTCAAAATATTAATAATTGTTAAAAAAAAATTATATTATATTAAATATAATATTAAAATAGAGATGCTTCAAGTTTGGGAAATAAAGAATATAAGTTCTTGCGTTAGCTGTGACTGCCAAATTTCAAACAACATATACTGTAAAAGATTTCCAAGTCGTTTTTTGTAACAAATCTCTTATTTTCATAAGAGATGCAATTAAATATTATTTTTCAATTACTTTTGTTATATTCGAAAACCTATAATTTAATCCTGGAAAAAAGAGTTGTAGAATCAAAGGAATTTCTTATAAATTCGAAGTAAATTAGTTTTGATTACAAATTAATTAATTTTGATAAAGGTTTCAATTATAAATAAATTAAAATCAAATAAATTAAATTGAAAACCAATTTGTAAATACTTACCTAAGACAAAATGGCCGGCAGTTGCGCCTGCGTTTCATTTTAATTAAATGTAACTAGTTTTATTAAGCTCCTTTTGGCTTTCTTACTCATACACATACGATAAAAACTGTAACACGCTAAATTCTCATAAACCTAACGGAATTTAAAACCTCTACTCTTTTTCTTTGTCATTTATCCTGCACTCTTTTTAATATATGTACATGTGTAATTTGAATACCCGAAATAGAAGTGCAAAAAGAAAAATTTAACAGTTTAATAACCACTTTTTTAGGAAATGGATTAACCATTTTGATATTTTGAAATCACTTAAGCGATTTGACATACTTCGTGTGTATTTCGTAAAAAAAACCTGGCATAATGTCATCCCACACGTCTCTTCGCATTACAATATAATGCCATTGGGAGGGCTTGTATGTAATGGGAGTTATTTAAAATGACTTCGTAAAGTTTTTAGTGGGCTTACGTCAGGAAACTCTGGTTTTTAATCCATTTTTGGATCAAATGTGACGTGTGTTTTCATGGTATAAATAATTTGAAACAAAGTTAATTTGGGAATATTTTTTTTTGGTGTATTTTTTGTATATTTTCCAGTATTTTTTTTTAAATATAATATTTCGAAGGTCGCTCTTATTTGTTCTTTCATTTAGTTAAATTGGTGGTGGGTATCTCACAGTGAGCCAACTCGGCAGTAGCTTTCTTTCTAGGTTTTTTTTTTCGATTTACGAGGGTATGGTCAAATGTGTTCATATGCACATTTAAACTTTTGCAATAGGTCCCTCATTTTTTTAAAACCCAAAAAAAATAAATTAAGCCTTGGGTCCTTTAGTAATGATTAGGAAAATAATGAAATGAAACAATATTTTATTATTTTGCAATGAAGTCGCCTTAAAGTTGTTTTTTATTAATAAAATTACCAGAAGTAAACGTCGCACTTCTTCGAAAATTAAAAATGTCAAAGAATAGCTCGCACAATATACAAGTTTATTGACATGGTGGAATTGAGGGATCCCCAAAAGACGTGTAAGCGGCCATTTCACAAGAAGAAGTAAAAAACATATTTATAGTATGCCACATAATCTTCGTGATCTTAAAAAGTTCAAAAGGATTCTATAACCGTTGTCAAAAAATATATACAATACAAATTTTTAATATATAAATAAGCGTGTAAAAAAAACTGTAACATTTGAATTTTCTTTCATTTTATCTTTGCAAATCTATTTTAACAAGTCGAAAATCTTTATGTATTATCACTAAGCAATGAACATAATAGAGTCCGCATATCCAAAAAAAAATACGGTCTGTCGCATTTGGGTTTTCAGAACCCTCGTGGCAGAGGCGCAGCGCTCTCTCGCGTTCGGCGAGATTTTGATTTTTATTTACATTCATATTTTTATTCATTTTCAGCAGTGTTTAAGCAAATTCATATATATATATTTTCATGCATATGTATGTATGTACATATGAATGTACATACATATGTAAGATAGTATCAATTTGCTAAATTTTAAACACTGCTGAAAATGAATAAAAATATGAATGTAAATAAAAATCAAAATACTCCTTTTATATGTGCCTATATTATTTTCAATAAAAAATGCTGAAATTTAAATATAATATGTCTATACTAATTATTTAAACATAATAACATAATAAAAAGTCGATCAACAGGTGCAGTCTCCGCATGCAATCAAAAGTAAAAAGTAAACAAATTAAAAACAGCAACATCAATGCAAAGACGACAAAATCAATTGAAACAAACGAACGAACAGAACAGAACAACAACAAGGTCACAGGCAGAAACGAAGAATTCAATACGTCATGCAAGCACCGCACCGTTGATGTCCTAGACTAGAATTCCTTAGTTATTAGTGATAAATCAATATATGCAAATAAAGAAGAGTATTCACTTTTCCTTATCCAAGCAAAACACATCAGAAATTAAATTCAGTTTGAAATCTGAAAAATTAAAATTTAATCAATCGGACAAGCAGCAACTGCATACACATTATGTTTCTTCATATGTATGTGCACTAAACACACATACACACATATTAAAACAGCGTAGTTCTACGACTGAATTGATGCTCGGTTCTCTCTGTTCACTTTTTCAAGTTTCGTGCGAAGAGAGAGTGAGAGCCGAACGCGAGAGAGCGCTGCGCCTCTGCCACGGCCTCTGCCACGAGGGTTCTGAAAACTCAAATGCGACAGACCGTATTTTTTTTGGATATGCGGACTCTATTATGTTCATTGCTTAGTGGTATTATTCAAAGAGTATACAATAAATAAACGAAGAAGAGACGAGTAGATGCTTTAAAATCAAGCACGGATTTTATATAGGGGACCAAAGAGAAGGATGGTTTTGTAATAAAAGTTTACTAAGATACACTGCCAATCAACCTATTCCAGTTAAGACTATAAATAACAATGATGAGAAACAATGAACCCCATATTATGGACAGCTGCTATTAGGTCCATACTCAAGTATAGGACGAACTGATGAGATGTAATGGTTTTTAGTTATGTAGCAATCGTTAAAATCCTTTGACCTACTGGTATTAAATCCAAGGACACCATGGCTCTATTAGAAGCTTTAGTTTTAAATTAATGAGGAAACCAGAAATTATCTCTTTCAGTTATGTGACATTAAGACATTAAGTTGTTAAAATGGTGAAAACCCTTAAAGGATGACATAAGTTTAGATTCATTGCATTAGATTTAGCATTCAAAATAATTGTTTTTTGTTAGCTTTCCTTTAAAAATGTCATTCAGTAATTGAGAAAATTTGGAAATCATCAAAATATTTCAAAATAAAATTATGTCAACGATAAGTTAAACTTAACCGTTATCTTCCGATAAGATAATGTCACAAATTCCTTCCTTTTTTTAATTCCGTGGTGTGTTTCAGCTAATGAATAATCTAACCAAGACCCAGCTTGATTTTAATTAATTAATTTTATAAAATGTCCAGAATTCAAAAAAGTGAAGATACACCTGATTTTTGGTCACGAAAATTCTTTCATGAATAGCCTTCCAAATATTTTAAACAAACTTGGTCTTAAACAAAAAAAGGATATTTCTTAGATCTATGTCATAATTAGCTGATTATCTCGCGAGCACTCTCAATTTAAATTTTACAAATTACCAAAACCCAACGAATTCAAATAAGGCAGCTATGGACCTAAAGATTTAAATGATATACGATTCTATACTCTTGCAGGTTACATTTTCATATTTTGTATCAATCGGATAAAAAATACCAACCTTTATTTTCAAAATAATTTAACAATTAATTTTCTAGAAGCAAAAACTTCCAAAATTTATTTCTGAACGAACAGGCAGATTGAGACAATCGATATAATATGAATATAGACAGATGGATATATACATATATATATATATATACGAGGTGTCCTCCACTTCGCTCCGCTACGCTCGCTTCGTTCGCTCACCTCTTCCGCCCCCGTATCCCTCGTAACCTCTTTGGTATTTTTTAATATATTTTAAAATGATGCCCGGAGGAGGAGGAGCAGAAAACTTTTATATATAATAGAGAGATATTCCTAATTGACTAGAGCGTCTTAACTTGTTTTCTTTTTTATAGAAAATGGTCTTGTTAGGGTTTTATTAAACCTACCTCTATAATTTAGAACAGAACCATATCATGATTTGGTTTAAGAACTCCAAAATATGTATAGAGAATGGTCCTTCAAGGCTTGGCTCTGAACAGTGTTGCGCCGTAGCAATAATTTGTTTATATCGTATGTAAAAAAAACGTTATATGCGGACGGAGACGATAATCGTACATATACAATTTGAAGCCTACCGCTTTGAAACTCTGAACTCCACTCACACATATGTTTATACATACTAACAAGTCCAAATCAAAACATTTAAGAATATAAATTCTTTTTAAGATTAGATTCCTGCTGATCCATTTTTACTTATATATAATTCTAAACTTTTTATGTATTATATATTCCTGCAACCAATATAAAAATATTAAGTTTATGATAATAAATAATATACAAATTTAATTAAATAAATGCAATTTTCATATTATTACATCATTGAAATTTCTAATAAATGTTTAAAATGGATAAATTTGAAGCGATCCCGTCAGGTTACTCAAAATCTTAAATTTCCCCCTTTTTTAACAATTATTATGAGATGGCATTAATGAACGACTCTTATTCAGCTCATGAGCAAAAACATAGATGTACCCCATACACATTCTCACAAAAATATACTTGAATTGGGATTAAAATATTAGTTGATAACTATTATCGCTTTTTTTTCCTAATGCTTGCCAAATCATTTTTGGACAATTAAATTAATCTGAAACTAAAAATTTAAAACATGCGCTTTTACCTTAGTCCAAACATGAGTTTGGGCTCAATTTCATCAGTGAGCAACAACAACGTTGGCGGCATTATCGGGGGCACAGGTGTTAGTAACATAAGTGTCGGAATGCTTACCCCTGGCATAGTAGGAGCCACAGTGATGCTACCAAATTCTTCATCGAGTTCTTCGTCGTCATCAACATCGTCGTCCCATGCGCAAACTCATTTACAATTGCTGGCCAATAGTAATGGAAATGGATCAACAGTACCTATAAATGGCAGCGCATGTACACAACAGCCGGTTGGTTCTGGTGTCGGTGGTAGTAGCAATGTTGTTCCTTCCACAACTATCCAACAGTTATCACCCCAGGCGCCTCCAACTTATGTAAACTTGTAAAGTTCAGCGATTGTCAGAGCGTATATCGATGAAATCAGCAGGCAAATCCCAGGAACACAACAATAAAATTTGCTCAGGCTACTTACTACTTGGTGCATACGAACCTCGAGCCACTCTGCAAAATATCAGTAAATAATTTACAATAACATATTTAAGTCAGTGTATGCTATAAAATTACTGATCGCATTTGAAAAAAAAAAGCTTTTCTAAATTCAGCATACAGCCGCATTAGCATTGTTTTCCAATAATACTCATTATTTAACAGTATGTTTTTTGTTTTAACATAATAAAGAAATAAATAAAATTGCATATTTTTTTTCAATTTGCAAAAATCAGTATTTTACTTATGTTATTGTTCCATAATACTTACTAATGCTGACTTTGTTTCACAATACTGTTACATTGTCGGTAGATTAACTAAATTCAAGTTTGTCTTTATTTAATTATGTTAGTGAGGAAAAATTTGCTAATGCGGCGTAAAAACGAACAAATTAAAGACAAAGTTATATGTACATAGAATTTGATTTTCATAAACAATAATAAGTAAAATTCAAATATTGATTTCTTTATTGTAATGTATTTCTTGCAGTTTTGTGTGTTTACAATTTTAAATATATGTAATATGTAATATACATATTTACAATGCATATTACTATTACTTTATATTTGTTAGAGTTATTTATTAATGCTCTTATTGTTGTTGTTGTTGTTGTTTGCGTTTGATTTGAGTATCGAATATCATGCGTTTTACAATTCATATTACATATATTGTTAATAATGTGTCGACTGTTATATTGCTCAATAACATTATTTATTCTTAAATTTCGATTAACAAACCAATATTTTATTGAAATTTAATTAAAGTTATACTTACAGTCCTTTGATGTTGTATAGGTAGCTTCTATATAATTGGGTTGCTCAAACCGTGATTATTAACATACATTTTATTATTTTTCGTGTGCATTCCGTTTATTTATTAACTATGCTTTATTTTCAGAAATATATTGTTTTTATTTATGCACGTTTTATATGAACGACTTGAAATTATGTATTATTACATACTTAAATTCAGAATCATAGTTTCAATTTTAAGACAATCCAAGAGGCTATGAGAGTCAGGCTATCGAAACTTTAAGTGACTTTAAAAAAAAATATGAAAGTATTATATTCTTAATATAATCGACATTTGTCAGCTATTTTTTTTTTAATTTTTGATGAAAAGTGTGTTTTGGACCCAAGCCCTCACAAAAAAAAAACCGTTTTTTTTATAATATATATTAATGTGTTTATTAGGTCATACGGGGTAGTAACCCCTTTGTGTCCTTGGTCTCTATTGATTCAGCCCATATAAAATAAAATAAATTAATTTAAAAAAAATAACAGTAATAAATGTACACTTGGATCAATTTGTGTGTACATGTTACTTATTTATTTTGTTTTTGGTTTGCCTATCAAGCTTGTTTTAGGCAACACATTACTAACATATGGTATAACTCATATTTATTTTCATTATGCTTATTTTACGGGTGATGCGCAACAGCTTTTACAACTAGATCAGTTTTCACAAAAAAAAATTTTTTCTGGTAGTCTTGACAATAGAGAACCCAAAACTCACATGTGTAAATTTATTACAAAATTTAATTTAATAATTAGCCGATTAATATTCGCTATGTATGTACATATTTTATGAAAATAAAATAATGAAGAATGTTGCACACAACAGTCAGTTTAAAAACAAAAACAATTTTTATGAAAATTATTATGCTTTTATATTCTTTATGTTTTAATAACATTTATTACAATAGTTACGCCCACATATATTAAAAACAAATATTATTAAGAATTACCGATAGTTTTAATGACCGTATTTAAACGTCATAACATCTTATTAAGAAACATTTCAATGATAATTTTTCAATCATTTTTCTTTTTTTTAGTTATGTTTTGCACGATCGATATTCTTACAAAGATATTTACTTTTTATTTATAATTTGTAGTGACGGGCATTTGCAGCCTGTGCATGTATTATAAAGGTTATAATCATGTGCATTTATTATGGAATGCTTTCGTATTTGTATTTAAGAAGATCATAACTCAGTTAACAAATGTAGCTCAAAATATTTTCTTATTTCTTTTCTAATTTGCACAGGCGTAAAAAAAAATGCATCAGGTACATGGAGGCATTAAACGGAAACGGAACGCAAGAGGATGGTAGTGGTTTAGATGATATGGGCAACATGAGTCAGCTAAGCGATGATGACGATGACGATGATGATCTAGCAGGTGCTAGTTGTGGCAGTGGTGATGAGATCGAAGCAAATAAAATTGCTGATAGTGAAGATACAGAGTCTATGAACCAGTCATTATCTAGCCCGGGTTGCCTTAGCGGCTTGTCGAGCTTACAAAGCTCAACTACTACGAGTCTCGCCAGTCCCCTCAACATGAATATGTTAACTAGTCCAGCAACACCTGTGCTGCCAGCTGCAAATGTTAATATGCTATCGCTGCCAGTCACTGCTGAACAGACAACTTCAAATAGTCAACAAATAAAAGCTGGATCAGGATCTGGATCGAGTAACATCTCAACATGTAGCATAATTAATACGCCAAATACCTCAAGCGCTTCATCACCAACAACATCTACGTCAGGTGTCGGTATCGCTACTACGATTGGTATGGGAACCAGTATAGCGCCGAACACAGCCAATGAGAGGGCCATGATGCTTGGTACACGATTCAGTCATCTAGGTATGGGAATAAGTCTACCGCTAGGTTCGAATAACACAGAACAATTTTTTCAATCGAATGCTCATCATCTTAACTCAGCTAACACGGGTTTGGGAACGGATACCAGCATAAGTAAACCCAGCACCTCTACCTCTCTAACAACAAATGGACTTAGCATTTACAGCGGGTCTGTTAAAACAATGACGGGCAAGGTAGTAACTACATCAGCTCCCGTTCCGACAAATACATTACATCGCAATCCAATTGGCGCTAATCCACGTGACATTAATAATCCGTTGAACATCAATCAGTTGACGAAGAGACGTGAAGATCACAATATTTCCTTAATTGACGCTAACTATGACTCTCAATCGGCTGCAGCTATTTCATCACTCCGTCACAATCCGTATATACATCCCCACGCACACCCACATCATTCGATCTTCAGCAGCAGCTTTAGTCAGCACTTTCAGCAACAATTAAGTAATCATCTTGCAGCTACGAGCAACAGCAGTGTCAGCGGGATCGGAATCCAGTCAGCTGTACAGCCAATGGATACACCCTCATTAAAGCGCCGTAATACATCCGATCCACCAGCAGCATCTGGAAATGCTTCTGCGACGTCCAATACCTCGGATACTGGAGCTATTAGTGTTTCATAGCAGTTTTGTAACATCAAAATACAAATGTAATCCAACAAAAATAATAATTAATAAACGTGCAATAAGAACCGTTTTTCGCCATTCCCATGCTAATGCCATTATTATAACATAACATATCGCCATTAATTGAAAAGTGCCAAAAAGTACTCTCTACACATTTATGAATATCATGTGTACCATAAAATATATCAATATTAAATGGTAATTAACATCGACAATTAACGAGAATTCGTTTTGAGTTACAATATTATGGAGTGTACCCTAGTCTCACAACTTCACAAATCGCAGAAAACGTTATTTTCATATATTTATTTATACATGCATAAACAATGAAATGCGAAAAACACATCGAAACGATTCATTCAAATTTTAGTGTAATTTTCTACTTGAAACCACTCAAAAAATTTATAATACATACATAATATGCACGCTAAAAAAATTGCTCTTTAGATATACTATGTAGAGCATTTAAGTCAAAATACTGTCTTAACTGACAATCACAATTGATGCTTTGATACACGTTTGAGCCACGTTCATAACTCATCGCAAGTTCTCGATAAAGGTCCAAACTGGAAATCAATCCTTCGTCGAAAATAAAGCAAAATATGTCGAATACTAATCATAGAAAATCGAAACTATCTTACATTTTTGAGACTAATTTTCATTTTTTTATTAACCGTTCAATGTTGCTTTCATCAAAGATTTATTATTCGATTTCACTGAATTATTACAAGATTTAAAAGCATTTACCGTTCTCTAATGTTGTTGTCTATAGATCTAGCAGTCTCTGAGATCAGAACGTACACAAAGTTGTAAAAACGGACATATCTAAAATTTTACATTAACATGCGTGTTCTAATAACATTATTTATGCATTTGAATAGCTATTCATATTTGTGTATACATTTGAATATATGTATGCATATACATAGGTAGCATCTTATATCGAAATAAACCGTACGAATTTATTGATCATTGGACCTGATAGCTACTATTGCAAATTAAGATTCCATGTTAGGTCTGTACATAACTATATATGTAAGTAAATTCATATGTGGAATAAAATATGTACACGACAATGTAAACAATGTAATAATTTACTTATACATATAAATATGTATTATACATACGTGTGTACAAATATGTCCATTACTTTGTTATAAAATTCACCCCATTTTGTACTAGTCGTCGACTTTGTCAAATTACCTAACTGCACATTGCTTAACAATTGATTTTATATCTGATACAAATTAATATAACTTAATGTAAAAATGTTTTTTTAGTACCGGTAAAAGATCATAAGTAAAAGTTAATAATTCTCATTCAATAAAATTTGTATTTATTTTAATTTATTGAGGTTCCAGAAATTGTATTTCTTAGTACACATGTATGCACATACTGATTAACGTAATTAATAACTTTACAGAGAATTTCGATACAAATAATACAAAAAAAAAGAAACAGAGAGTACAGAAATAAAATTAAAATTTTTGCGCGAAGAAAATAAATGCGATATTAATTTGGATATATAATGTTAGATTGTATTTTGTACATATGTATGTTATGTACATATTCGAAAAGATAGAAATAACAATAATAAATATTGATAGACATTGCCAATCATAAGTATACGTATGTATAATAAAAACAAAGACTGTTAAATAAATAGAATAATTATAAACATATGTACATACATACAAATATACACAATGTGTACACATACAAACTTGGGTATACATACATATATACTTAAAACTATGTTATAAGAAAATGCAGATATTCATGTATTTGATTGCCTAATGTAAATTCACATTCACTTACACACCAACTTAGAATAGTACAGGTATATAAAGTAAATACATACATATATGTATCTATTGAATTAATGCAAATTAACCAGCCATTCATAAATATGCAGAAACACATGCATATAAATAAATAACAAATTGCGATTCAGTAATGTAAAGATGTATTTAAGTTTGTTTTGAATGTTTACATAATTGAAATAAACATATGAATTCATTTGCAAACTATGAACTTAGTTTTAGTCAAATGTAATCTAATCAAAAAAAATTTATAGATTTACTTTAACTATGCTTCCAATATTTCTGTGTTTTTATTTAATATAATTTGTATCTCTAAGGTTAAGCAAGTAATATCTCCTGAAATGACTGCAATATTTTCTGAATTATTTATTGAGAACCATTAACCTTAAGTTATTAATTGTATAATGTATAATACATATTTAATGGTACTACAAGCAATAGAAGATGGGCACTAAAATCAAATGTGTTGAAAATCATTTTATTAAATTTTAATGTAACTTTCTGTATAGATGCGCTTATTTAATTCCTGCATACAAAAAAAATTCATTTAAAAAGTACATAATTTATTTAAAATGCCAAGAAAACAAAATTTAAATGTGTAATTCTTTGATGAGTTTTGAAATTTACGGTATTTGTTTTTATTCATATGGATACAAATCTTATGTGCTACATTTTAGAATTATTACTAATAATTTGATACATTTGAGTCATTGTGTCATCATGTTTCCTTAATTTTGAACATTATTAAAGTTAATTTTCATTGCTCAAAAGAAACAAAGATATACAGATAATATTGAATGTCACAATTAAAATTTAATTATTTTTATAAAAAAGCTTAGTTAATAACTAAACTGATTGGTTAATTGTTCCATTTAATTTTAGTAGGTTATCTGTAAGTAGAAGTATATTAGTAAATAGGTAATATTACATGCATCTAAGCATAACTAGAATTTAAAAGTATTTACATATAAAATGTTATACACAATTTAATGATCATTAAAATAAACAAAAATTAAATAGCATTCACGCAAAAACAGTAAACATAATTAATTATACAATCAAATGGATGTACATAAATGAATGTCACATACAAATAAAAATCATATGAGGTTTAATAGAAAACCCTCATGTTAACTAAATTATTTTAATCCTGTCTTAAACAGGGTGGGTTATACTTTATTTTTGATAGAGGAAGTTTTTTTTTACAAACAAGTAAGAAGCGTCGTTAATATTTATTAAAAAATAATATGAGATAAAATATCTTATCTTATGGGTACTATTTACTACTATTATTACAATACTTGTAACAATGTTTCTGAATGAAACCTGCTCCAACAATTCTATTTTCAATTTTTTGATATTTTGTGTTTTACTTTTACTTCAACAGTTTGGTTTTAATGTCGACTTTTCGTTTTAAGCGACGGTTTCATAGATTATACCCTTATTTACCAATTTAGATTCCAACAATTTGAAATTGTTCCTGAACCGAATCAATTTGTTGCTATATTAAAGGAAGGGCCAACAAAAAGTTGATTTGTAGGGAAAGGGTCAAACAATTCATCAGACCATATCTTAAATATAAGTTCAAACTTTTTAAGAGAAAATGGCCAATACAATTGTCAAATAGGTGGGGCCTACAGCAAAAAAATGAATGATATAAGGAGATCATATTTAAACGACTTAAATGAAGTTAGTGAAGACTACGTAATTCATATAGTGCCGCCAAGCTAATAATTTCGAACAAAGAAATTGTTGGTATATTATTTTGGTATATTTTTCAGAAATGTAATGTTTCGATGGTAAAATTGGGTGGTACCTTACAGTCTAGCAAACTCGACAGTAGCTTTCTTACTTGTTGGAATTCAGATTAGTGGAAATAGAAAGTTTTTTAACTAAACCGTGGTGGAGTTGTGTGATCAACGGCAAACAAAAATGTTACAATTTTTAGGTCATGTCTGTAGGCCTGTCTGCCTGTCGGTCTGTCTGTCTGGGGACACGCCCCCTTCCGCCCCCGTAAACCCAATTGCTATCATCATTTTAAACCTAGAATCTTAGAATACATAATACTAATCACCATCTTAAGGATCTCTGAAAATTTGATTACAATCGGATAAAAACACAGAAGTTATTAAGGAATTACTTTTATAAGGCGTAATCAGGTGCAGATGCACCTGGTTAGTTGCTATGACATAATAATGGTGTTCAATAAGCCTAGTAAAGTGCCGTCAAGCTAATAATTTCGAATTAAGTTTATTTCAGTATAATTTTGGTATATTTTTTTAGATTATTTTCAAGTATATTTTTGAAAAAAAAATATGTGTCATAATGTATTTTAACCGCGTTTATGAAAATGAGATGGTGGTTGAATTTCGGAGAGCTGATTGAATTTTGGCGGTTATTATTTAGTATAACATACTCGTAATTAGAATTGTCTGATAGTGAATTTTTAGCCATAGTCATCAAAATGAAAATGGTGGCGTGATTGGTTAAGTAGCGGAGCGTTGATCGGATGTTGGCGGTTCAAGGCAAATATTTATAATGTACATAAACATACATTTTTACAAGTGTGTTATTGTACAACACATAATAAGATAATATTTAAATGCATTATTTTTTTCATACGAATATGACACTTTGACTTAATAACCCAATTTGTGCGGTCATTGAGCAAGATGTTTGAGTGGTTCAGAGAGGAATTGTGCCATTCGCTGTTCGGTAGACCACGGGTTCGATTCATGGGCGGTCCGGTATGGTATGAAAAATAAATTTTTTTACCCAATAATTATTATAATTTTTGTTCATTTAATATCTTCTTTTATGCTCTAACTTACGCATGAACACTTAAAATGACCTCGTACAGTCAAAGCTTGACTGTAGCCGTTTCTACTTGTTTCAAACAGCTTCTGAGTAGCAAAAAGTTTATAAATTTCGCGATAATTAGAAATGTCTAAATTATGAAGGATATTTATTTATTTTTTTTGGAAAATTATCAAGGTTATAGGAAAAATTAAATAAAATTAGTAACGGATTAAAGAGGAAGACTTCACAAAGCGAATAAATACGTTAGGAATCAAAACAGGTCCTGCAAACAGCACACACTTAGAAGAGGATGTAAAAGCGAAGAATAGGTGATGAACATAACTGAAAAAAAGAGTTAATGAGATCAGTAGGGTCACTATTATTAACGGACTTAACATGATTGTAGTAAAATGGTGAAGGAGATTGAGAAGATTTACGCTTAGAATAGACAAATCTAAAAGCGGCTTCAAATCCTGTCGAAAGCTATGTTTACACTTTTCCAAGTATTCGTTAATACAGACAACGGATAATCAAACATTAAATTGCTTTGCAGAAGGATAGAGTTGGAAAAAATTGAAAGGGAGAAGGGAAATTGACATTCATATTAATAAGTTAGATGATATGTTTGTATCCTTAAGGGCTGTAAGTGGACGCACCTTAGCCCTAAGGATATCTTTGTCATGCAGAAAACTTATAAATGACTGGAAGTTGGCGGCAAATGTATATACGCTATAAATCGAAATATCAAATATAAGAGGAATATAAGAACATGATATAAAACAAATATTAATTCAAGGTCATCGACAAGATTCAAGATATTATTTCTGATGGCAGGTACGCAAGAACTTCAAACTTAAACACCATCACCTCGACTTCAAAATATTCCCTTTCGGTAAACTATGTACTATGTACTCAGTAAAACGAGGATACTTGATTTTTTGAACAGAACAAGAGTGGGTTGTGCTTAAACGGTTGTCCAAAAATGGTCAAGCAAAGAGTTAAAATACTGAGCTAGAACATAGAATCTTAAAAGAAGAAATACAAACTTAGAAAATCTGAAATATGAAGCTTATGCACAATATACTGTTTCACTAGTTATTCCGTAGCATATATGACAAGATATAAAAATTAATATAATTGAAACAACATCCGTTAAGATATGTTTAATATTGTTAGTAATGTTGATAGCAGGTGAGGCATTAAATGTTTTTAAACTTGTGATTGTCGGAAGATTTATAATGGGGTCCAGACATGAAACTACCGGAGAGGGACATGCATGAACAAGAGTGGGAAAATCAGTAGATAATCTACCAGCAAGGATGGAGTATATCCAGGGAACTCAAAAGTATCATATGCTGGAAGTGATAAAATTGACAGGACAGATAAAGGTGGCTCTGTTTCTTATGTTTCAGTGAGTCACTTAGATCTTGAAATAATTTGTAGTGTTTCTCAATTTCCAAAAACTTCGCTGAAGATCGTGAAAGCCTCTTTCTAATGGTATCGAATTCTTTAAGAGTTTGCTTCATAAAGAAACTTATGTCGGCTTCAATAACATATGGATCAATAAGTCCCGAGACTAACAATGAAAACAATATTTTTTTTGCAAAATTGTTTTTGTTCATCAACATAATCACCTTTTAGGGTGATACAATCGTTCCAACGCTTTTCCAATTTTTCAATACCATGTTTAAACAGCTTTCTGAATCATCGACTCGTTGCTGTTTTTGTTCCATCGAAAGCAATCGCGTCACCCACTTGGAAAGAACCTTTTTCATTCTCAATTTTTCATGAAGGATAGTAAATACACTTCCATCTTCCGTCATCTCAGCAATCTCACGGAGCTTCACTTTACGATCTTTCATAATAATTTTTGTCACTTCATTCACATTTTCCGGTGTAACGGCTTCCACAGGTCTACCCGAGCATTCCGCGTCGTTTGTATCGGTACGACCACGTTTAAACTCGGCAAACCACCGACAAATCGTTGCTTTGATGTTGTTGTTTGATGGACAAGAGTCCGGGTAATATTTTTCAATCCATTGCTTCGCTTGCACGGTGTATTTACCCATTAAAAAACAATGTTATATCAGAACTCGAAACTCGGTTTTTTAAATTTTTTAAACAAACTACAAAATGACTTTACTCCAACCTCGATAACTTAGCTGTTTCTGGTTCGATCGACTTGAAATTTTAACATGTCTTAAGTAAAGGTTAGTACTCTAGAAAGACCTGGTTACTGGGTTACTACGAGCACTATCTCTGGGTTAGTCTCGGGATTTATTGATCCATGTGTTGTGCTTGGAACTCAAGCAGGTCCAGTTAAGTCCATCACGACCCTTAATTAAATCGACGACTAGCAAAGTCAGCAATAAACCAAAGCTGGGCGAGATTTAATTTTTTTATTAAAAACGAGGTGTCCTCTACTTCGCGATACATTATTATAGTTATTATTTGTTTTGTTACAATTCTGCTCTTGAGACACAATTTTATTTCAGCTTGGTTTATTTATAGTTGTTCGTTTGTTGAGAACTGGTGCGAAATGTGAATGTTAATTTACGAGCTTGAAGGCCCGCTGCCTTATTAAATGTTTTGACATATTCTATGGGAATTGTATAACTGTCGCAGCACCTTGTCATTCACTTTAAGACTTTATCTAACGCTATGTAGCTGGTGTAGACAAACTTTAACATTATTTCCATCTAAACCTCTTTGTGATGTACTAAAAGTCTTAAAAAAAACCTAGTAAAATACAGCCAAGCTAAAAATTTAGACAGTTTTTTTTTATTTTATTATTTATTATTGAGTATATTGGCTAGTGTATTCTCAATAGATACTATATTTTGGAGCTTGTTTTTAATCTTTGTTGCATTCAGTTCTTAATGTCTATGAGGTGTAATGCCAGGTGTGCTGTAGCTTGGATTGGGGACCTTGAACTGCTAAGGATAGCGTTCGTCGGCAAACGCGGATACCGTTAGACGACTGTTTGTAGGAATGTCGGTTGTATAGATGAGGTATAAAGTAGGCCCAAGAACGCTACCTTGAGGAACTCCAGCCTCAATTTTATGATCAGTGGAAGTGGCAGTGTTGCACCGCACTGTAAACTTTCTGTCATAGAGGTAAGACTTTAGAAGTTTGTGTGTGCTTTCACTTGTTCGATGGTTCCGTGGCTTTCGCGAAATCCAAATTGATGGGCTGGGATTATGTTGTGAGTGCTCAGATGTAGATTAATTCGGATCAGCAGGAATTTTTCGAATAGTTTCGAAATACATGAGAGTAGACTTATTGGTCTGTAAGATGAAGAAACTGTGTGGTCCTTACCAGGCTTTGGAATCATTATGATGATCGATCTATTGCATCGTTGTGGTAAGTAACCAAGTTTGGTGATGGCATTAAAGAGCTGGGTTATGTAACGAACTGCAGGATGTTGCAGCTCGATGATCATTTCCGGTGTTATAAGGTCGCAGCCGGAGGATTTTTTCGGGCTGAGATTGTCTTTAATTATTTTAGTTATTACGTTTGGACGAAATACAATTGGGGTGTGTTGCTCGTAGCAGTTTACGGGTGGGGACGGTAGCGCGAATGTGCTAGTAGCCTCGTTTGGCGTGAATACATTTTGTAGGTGAGCGGCAAATGTGGTGGCTCTGTCTGCATCACTACGGGTTCAGCCGCCTGAGGAATTCCTTAACGGCAGTCGGTGGGCGAAGAGTTGAGTAGGCTCTCCACAGAGACTTATGTTTTGTGCCTGTTGGTGAAAGTTGCTCTATATATCGGCGATGAGCGTTTTCCTCCTCTTGTTTCAGATCGTTGGCCAGTTTCCGTGTGGCTATGTTTAGCTTTTGTTTTGCAGATGGGGATCTGGACGATTGCCATTCTCTATGTGAGCGTCTTTTTACGTGGACGAGTTGCTCGATTTGAACGTTGGTCTTATTCGGATTAGTTGTAACGTTTGTGATTTTAGATGTTGCAGTAAGAGCTGCTGCAGTAAGAATGGATTCAAGTGTACCTGTGCAGCTCTCAATGTCAGATTCAGTGTTGAGTTTTGGGTTTAGCTCAATGTGAGAACTTATGTATTTTTTATACCTGAGCCAGTTTGTTTTGTGTGAAGTCAATCTATTAGGTGGTTTCATGTTTTCTGCGTACCGGCGGAGGTGAATTAGTACAGGCGAGTAATCACATGACAGATCTGGCAGACATTCAGCAGTATACGGCCGCTAATGTGAGATGAATGTTGTCCTCTAGCTGTATGTTGTACTTTTTATAAAAGTGGTGCTTCATACGGTTCCTTATGAGTATGCCAGTCCCACCGTGTGCTTTACCATCGGGAGGATTTATACCATAGAAGTGGTAGTCGCTCATTTGAAAATTGTATTTGCTTGTAAGATGAGTTTCCGAAAGAGGTAGGAATTGAGTTAGCTCAAGTTTGCGCTGTGAAACGCCATTGGCGTTCCACATAGCTATGCGTAAGGTAGCCATTATTTATTTTGATTGTTGGGATACAAGCATTTGTATCAAAAGGTTTTGATTACGCATCATGTCTTGAATGGTGTTTCGCATAAATGTCATAAACTCAATCATGCTCTGTTGCAAGGTTTGCATTATAGCTTCAGTTTTTGTTACTTGCTGCTCAGATGGCCTATAGTTTTGTTGAGTGTCCAATTTTGTGTGCACTTCATGTGGGATTTGGGAATTTTGGGTTGGAGGCGTCATGCCTGTGGTGAGTATAGGCCAAGGAACGGAACTTTCTGCTTTCGAAAAAAGTACTTCAGGATTTGTTTCTGATGGTGTCAGCGTAGCTGTTTCTTGGTGTGCCCGCACCGTGTTCATTCTTTTGTGAAGACGGCTTTTCAGCTCTTTGTAGATTGGACAGCCTCTGTAGTTTGCTGTGTTATTACCCATTATTATTATTATTATTTGAGAAAGGGAGTCTCCCAATAGAGAAGGTGCGAGGCACTGCGACCATGGAAGTCATTTGTGCCTATAGACTCTTTTTAGCTAGACAAAAGTTGCTCTGCTTCCCTAATGAAGCAGAGCAGATCTTTTGTCGAGGAAAGCACAATATGCTCGGGACCTGCGGTATCCACGTGCAGATGTTTCCTCCTAGTCCACACCAAGGCTGGACAGTCGCACAGAATGTGTTTGGTTGTCTCGTCGTCCTCTTTGCAAAGTCTGCACTCAGGATCAGAAGACAGACGCATTTTAGTGAGGTGATAGTTCACCGTATGATGGCCACTAAGATAGCTAACGAGGAGGTGAAGATCCCTCCTGGAAAGTAAGCTGGTTTTCCGGTCGACCACGGGATTGATAAGCTCCTTGGCTTGCCGCATCCCTGGTTGGACCGACCAGTAGCGATCAGTCAACCTAACATCCCAGGTTTTAACAATAGCTGAGATGGTTGACCAACCCATGCCACAGAAGGGCTCAGGGCCGGAAAAAGTAGCTGACGAACCGGCCCTAGCAAGTTCGTCCGCCAGCTCATTGCCCTGGATACCAGAGTGTCCAGGTACCCATAGAAGGGTGACGTTGGTAGTAAGAGACAGTCTCTGGAGGCAGTTCCAGCAATCGGCCACCAGTCGAGAGCTTACTACCCATACAGTTACCGCACTTTTTCTCGCTTGCATTTTCTTTATTAATTTGACAGTGTATGTAGTCGTGGGGATCTCCACAGACTACGCAGTTCGTACATTGTACAGGAACGTTACGTTTAAGCGGTTCTTCTTTTGTAATCCTACGGTGCAGAAGGAGCTGGAGTTTATAAATTGGGTGAAACTCGTTTTTTTTAAGATTGTTTGTTTTCTGGTTCAAGCTCAATCTTAAAGAGTGGTTGCGGCTGCCTGTTTATTATTATTATTATATATTTTATTATTGTGTAAGTATTTTATGTTCAAAGTTACGTTTGCAACTCTCTTTTTTCCAATTTGCATAGGATATAATACTATATTTTGTTTGATTTGCATAGGATATAATACTATAATACTATATTTTGTCGCCAAATTGAATTGATTTAGCTTTTATAGTTTCAAAAATTCATTCTCATTCCCATTCGGACGTGTTTTTTTGCTGTCAAACTAGCATTTGTATTTTCACCCTTCCGGAGCCTTTTTATTACAAATTTTATTTTTCCAAACTAACAATATGTGTTCTAAACGTCGGTGTGTTTTGTCACAGTGTAATTATGTTTAATATTTTACATAATTTTGATGTTTTAATATATTAACAATCGGTGAGTCATAATTTTGTGTTTGCGCGAGCTTGCAGTAAATTTGTGTTCTCTTTTGAATTGCGACAGCACATTGTTGAACTATCATTACAAATCACGCTATTTCCTTTTTAATTCTTGTGATCTTGGGACATGTGACGAAACACATTTTTGTTTCTAGGCTTGCCCCTAATACATAATCTGATGACATTAGGACGTTTACTCGGTCCAAAATTCAAGCATCATTAAAAGTGGAAAAATTTAATTTTTCATATGAACGGGAAATCGCATCTTTTAAAATAAGTGTTTCCGCCAATCATTTTGGTAAAGTTTACTGCAAAGACTTTTGGGCGGAACACGGCAACCGATTTTACTTCCAAATGTTACCATTAATTCCTTTAAGTCTTAAACTACATCATATAGCTCCAAAAATTAACATCTTCTCTACTGCTTGACTACCAAAATGTAATAGGTCTTTGTAGTAAACTAATCAAGTAAGAAATCTACTATCGAGTTTCCTCGACTGTGAGATACCCGTCACTCAATTTGACCATCAAAATATCGTATTTTTCAAAAATATAGTGAAAAATATACTTAAAATTCTAAAAATATACCAAAATAAAATACCAAAATTTTCTTTGCTCGAAATTTTTAGCTTCCCGGTACTTTAGGTTTATTGAAAACCATTATTATGTCACTTAGTGACATAGCAACTATCCAGGTGCAGCTACACCTGATTACGCCTTATAAATATAATTCTTTAATAACTTCTTTGTTTTTTATCCGATTGTAACCAAATTTTCAAAGATCATTAAGATACTGATTAGTATTGTGCGAACCCAAATTAAAATGGCGCTTGCAATTCGGTTTTTATCGATTTACAGGGCCGGAAGGGGGCGTGGCCAAAATCTAGATTCTGAAAACTTGATCTGCGTGCAATAATAAGACACACTATCCCGTCGAAGCGGAAGACCTCAACATTCTCAAAAACATTATTTTTGAAAAAAAAAGTATTGCCGCTCTATTTGCTGATTTTTTACAAATGACCTATTCTACATCAACATTCCACAGATGACTGGCCTATCCGTATCAAGTAAATCAATTGAATTCCATTCTTGGTCCCTTAATTTCTGAAAGTTTACTCTTACATGAACTTAAGTCTTGTAAAACAGTTTTTATACCCGCCTACCCAAAGGGTAGGCCGAAAATGTATGTAACGGGCAGAAGGAAGCATCTCTGACCCCATAAAGTATATATATTCTTGATCAGCGTCAACAGCCGAGACGATATAGCCATGTCCGTCTGTCCGTCCGTACTACTTGCTTTTTCCCTAATCTTTGAAAAGAGTCTTATATTATTCCTTTCTTGATAAAAGGAAATAAATCTAACGTTTAAAACTTTAGAGGAAACTCCAAGTTGTCTGCCATTCTCAAAGCATTTAAGAAACTAATAACTTCTCAACTGCAACACTGCTGTAAATCTATAATTTCACCCTGTCAGCATAGGTTTGTGAAATGTAGGGATAATATCACTATTATTTATTATTTATTAGAATTTTCATCAATTTTTATTGAAGGGTTCCATTCAAAAATGCAAACGGATGTCATTTACACATTTGATTTCGTCAACTATTGTCCCTTATTATATAAACTCAATCTTCCTGGATTTTCACAAATGAAGTCATTTAAGCCAATTGTAGTTTACAATATTCAAAAATGATCTACCGTCCGTTATATCATACTCTTGCATAATTATGTATGAGGATGATGCTAAGACTTGTCTGACTTTTAATGATCCCTTATATAGTCTCAGATTGCAATCTTACCTTGATTGTTATACCCGCCTACCTAAATGGTAGAAGGGTATTATGGCTTTGTGCCGACCGAAAATGTATATAACAGGCAGAAGGAAGCATCTCCGACCCCATAACAGCCGAGACGATATAGCCATGTCCGTCTGTTCGACTGTCCGTATGAACACCTAGATCTCAGAGACTATAAGAGATAGGGCAACCAATTTTTCGGGACAGTATGTCTTATTGTTGCACGTAGATCAAGTTTGTTTTTGATTTTGGCCACGTCCCCTTCCACTCATGCAAATTGAAAAAAACTGAATTGCATCGTTTGTCGTTTTAAACCTAGAACGTTCAATTTTGGTACGCACAATACTAATCACCATATTAACGATCTCTGCGAATTTGGTTACAATCGGATAAAAAACACAGAAGTTATTAAGAGATTACTTTTATAAGGCGTTACCACGTGCAGCTGCACCTAGTTACTTGCTATGACACTCCGCGACATAGTTAATTGATATGACACTCCGTGACATAATAATGGTGTTCAATAAACCAACTAAAGTGCCGCCAAGCTAATAATTTCGAACAAAGAAAATTTTGATATATTATTTTGGTATTTTTTAGTAAATTTTTAAAAAATATTTTTTCAGTATATTTTTTAAATTTTTGAAAAATATTTTTTCAGTATATTTTGAAAAATATAATATTTTGATGGTAAAATTGGGTGGCGGGTATCTCATAGTCGAGCAAACTCGACTATAGCTTTCTTACTTCTTTTCAATCGTGGTGTGCTATAAATTTATTAAATCTTAATTGCAATAAATGTAAACTTATATAATTTTTCAGGAACATTTCCCATTTAACAATTATCATCTTAATGATTAAGAAGGATACCTATTCTTAATTCAAAATAAAAGTTTGAGAATCATAATTTGTCTGCTTCTAATAGAGCCATGGGTGTCCTTGTATTTATTAAACGTTGGTCAAAGGAATTTGACGATCCCTACATAACAAACCATCTATACATCTCACATCGTAGTCTTAGCTGGAATCCTACTATAAGATTGCTTTCGTATCGTAGTAGAATTTTATTACTTAACCTTCCTTCTATTTCTCACCGTAGAACTATGCTAGGTCTAGTGTTTCTATAATTATTATATAATAATTAAAATTAGTCTATAATTATTGGGGAAACTGACTCCTTGGAGTTGACAAGCCAAATTAGCTTTTCCGTTCCGATTAGAACTAGAAATTTTCTTCCTATCTCTCTTTCCCGTTGTTGTACTGACTATGCTAGTCACAAACCTTTTCGTATTTTGTGTGTAAATTATAATTTATTTTCTAATGTGAATTGCAATACTAACACCTTCCAAATTAAAAGATTACTTTTACAAGCTTTAACTCGTAGTTAAGTATAGTTTTAACTATTATTATTATTTTATTCTTATTATAATTATTTTATTGTTTTGTCTGTATTGTCTGTGATAATTGTTCGCGACCCCAGTTCCCGCATGTTATGTGTGTTATGTGTCCAAGAATGTAATAAATACAGGTTGTCGAACGGATATGGATGGAGAGCTATTTCACAACTGCTGACGCTGAACAAGAATTCATAAACTTCATAGAGTCAGATATGCCGCCTTTTGCTTATTGTATACATTTTCCGATGGCACAAAACTATAGTTAAGCGGGTATAATAATGCGTTTCAGTGTTCTGCCGATTGTGGTTAGCATTTGCTGCATATTCATACATTTATATTCATTTATGAATAGGTGGTGTACATACAAACTATAACAGGTATATGTACATATATAAGTAAATAACCGCAGGATATTAAAACGATAATTTGAATTTAAGACAGCTGAGACAGGGAGGTACGATGGTGATATGGAGCTCGTTTGTGCTGAAAAAATTATTAATTGCAACTTTGTGGAGCTTATTGTGCGATTAGAATTTAATTAGACTCAAGGTTCCTTTAATATAACACACGATGCAATGGATGACGTCCAATTTGACGATATTGAAAGTGAATTACGAGTTCAATTTGGTTTGTCAGTAAATCTTAAGTCGCGTTTACGGAAATAGATGTTTGCAAAGAGTATGCACCGAAGTTGCTGGTGATAGTGACAAGGTCAATTCACACTTACTAACTTTACAGACACTCGAAAACTCGGAGCAGATTTCTGATAGAATGTCGTCTTGGGAAGAAAGCACAGACTAAATTACTGACTTTAAAGGAAAAAAAGTGTTTGTTCTTTCGCATGTTTCGTTATGGAATCTATTCCTGTCCCAGTCTTCCCAATCTGTCTTTTAATCTGCGTCGTAAAGAATTGGAGAAGTTTTCGTTGCGTTACAACTGTGTTAAAAAATGTGTGGTAAGTTCTGATAATTGTCAAACATCCACTCTTACATATAAATGAGTCACAGGAGGCATTAGCAACCAGTGGAGCTAACATACTGTACCCCAATCGTACTTCCGTTGGTCCAAGCTTTCACCTCTCTTACAGCTCAGTTATAGCGCTCTAATGCTGAGCTCTTGGCTGGATGTCACTACTGTCGTCATTAAAAATTGTCAGTTATTATATACCCTGCAGAGCGATGTTGAATTCTGTCTCGTAGCTTCAGTTCCAGCTATAGGTAGACGGCCAGAATATACGATCTCAGGATGACATATATACGACAACTCTTACGATTCAATCGCAGATTGTTAACCTAGTGTGGATTTTGATACAGCATGTTGTCAAATTCAAACAAATTTAAATTGGGTTAATATTGTTGGAGAGATGAAATAGGACCCGCCCTTGGCTCTCCTACAAAAGATTTATCTTGGTTGGGTCGTATCTGGTGGATCACTAAACAAGTCATACCTAGTCGCAGTGAATCACTCGAAGACACTCCTTCAATTGCCATGCGAATGGATGAGTTGGTTACCTGATTTTGGAATCTTGGAGGAAGCTGTCGTCATGGTCTGTGTGATAATAATTTCTTTTTTGCCGATCAAGATACATGAATTTGTTGGGTGTGATTTGTCAATATAGAGTGTAGGTAGGTGTAGGCAAGGCATCCGCAATTCAAAAATCAATATTCTCACATTACACACCAGTGTATTCAACTAACCATGTTTCGTGCTTATACTCACCGTGTTGTCCATTTATCGTCGGCAAACATAGAAGTCGTTAGTAGACTGCTTGTGGGTATGTCTGCTGTGTAAAGGACATATAGCGTCGGTCCAAGTACGCATCCTTGAGGAACTCCAGCGTTTATAACGTGGTCATCGAACATGTAAGAGTTGCTTCTCATAGCAAAGGCTCTGTTGTAGAGATATGACTTCGAAAAGTTTCAAAAGACAAGACAACAGGCTTATAGGCCTATATGATGAAGAAACTGAATGGTCTTTCCCTGCCATTGGTAGCATTACTATGATCTACTATCTCTGGAAACAAACCCAAGCTTTGTGATAGCGTTAGAAAGCAGGGAAATAGTGCATACAGCACAGTATGGTGCCTGGTGCCTTTTTCGGGTTTAATTATTTTATTAGGTCGAAACTAAATTGGCTCATGTTTTACTAAATTAAATACAAGTAAGAAAGATACTGTCGAGTTTGCTCGACTGTGAGATACTCGCCACCCAATCTCACCATCGAAATATTATATTTTTTAGAAAATATACTGAAAACTATAATTAAAAAATATACCAAAATTTTCCTTGTTCGAAATTATTAGCTTGACGGCACTTAATAAAAGTAATTCTTTAATAATTTCTCTGTATTTATCCATTGTAACCAAATTTTCAGATATTATTAAGATGATGGTTAGTATTGTGCGTGTAAAAATTGAATGTTCTAGGCCTAAAATTACACTTGGAATTAGTTTTTTTTGATTTACGGGGCGGAAGGGGGTAAAAATCTAAAACAAGATTGATCTGCGTGCAACAATAAGACACACTGTCGCACAAAATTTGCTGCTTTATCTCTTATAGTCTCTGAGATCTAGGTGTTCATATGGACGGACAGACGGACATGGCTATATTGTCTCGGCTGTTGACGCTGATCAAGAATATATATACTTTATGGGGTCGGAGATGCTTTCTTCTGCCTGTTACATACATTTTCGGTCGGCACAAAGTTATAATACCCTTCTACCCCTTGGGCAGGCGGGTATAAAAAGCATGAAGCTAAGGCATAAGTTTATTGAATACCATTATTATATCGCAGAGAGGCAACGGTGCATCTCAATCGGATTTCACCATTAAAAGTACATATTGGATAACTTATGTGTTTATTGTTTCCCGGTTACATACTTTTTCGGTTAGCACAAAGTTATATTATCCTTCTACCATTTGGGTATGCGGGTATAAAAATAGAGCTTCCACCATAATAAACATAGCGCTATCCATAAAAATAAAAAAAATCAAGAGGTTGCTGCAATATAATAGCCGTATTTTGATTTTTTCTGTAGTTCACCCATAATAATACAATTAAGATCTAAGTTTAATTCGCATATTACATTAATAAACGTTTTAATTTGTGTGTACATAAGTTAGTTTTTTAATATACGTACATATATACTGTTATACTCAAATGCGCTATTGCGTTGATGAAGAAACGTGCATATAAATAGAATTCCATTAATTAATAAAAATGTCATTATATATATATTCAAGAGGTAATAATGTTATGCTTATATAAATATTGAATGTTTTAACTTCACAATAAATTATGTGTAAAATAAACTCAGATAAAGAAGCGTATGTGTGTGTCATAATATGTATAAAGAAGAACTCTAATTTTAAATGTACATTGGTTTTTACCTTAAGTCAATCCATATACTAAGATTGTGTTAATGACTGCTTTTTAGAATCGTTAATAATTAATTATTGGAATGCATTTCAAAGGCTATTCTATACATATAGTAGGTTTGTTTTGTTTATTTCGTTTAAATTGATGTTCCATTTTGGTGTTAGATAAGCAATCATGTGCCTGTGGACTTGGCTCAGAAAAACTACGAAGCTACCTTTAATTACCGGACGTCAGGATTGAAATAAGCCAGAAATTACCGAAGTTGATCATTTTTAAAACCAACCGCCACTTCCTAGCTTTGAGCTAAGTCCACCAATGCCTTTGCCAAGCAAATTGCCAACACGGCCAGCAACAACGTTGGTTACAGCCGCTGCTTGAGCGGCTGCTATTTTTGGCTTTGGCAGGCTTCGCGATGCATGGGCACCAGATTCATCTCCACCATCCTCCAAATCACCATTATGAATATCGCCACAGTTTCTAAGTTATTAAAATATTAGTTTATTAATAATAAGTTTATTTTTATAAGTTTGACTTACTCATCTCCATCAGCAATATCAGGCATTGAAAGCGCACAAGTTGCTTCCTCAGCGGTCATTCGTTGTGCAACTGTTTGATATGCTTTAGAATTTAGTTTATCTTCCAGAATACCCTGCAGCTCGAAGTCCGAATAGATTTTCTGATAATTCAAATAATTTTTATAACATCCAATCAAGTTGTTTAATGTATGCAACCTTTATTATATGTGAGATAGATGTAACCTGCGCATAGTGTAAAGCGTGATCCATTCGCTCCGTTAACCAATTCGAGAGCATATTTATTTGCTGAGCATACCACTGCTCGAAAAAATTCAGGGTCCATAGATCATCTCCAATTTTCCCTCGTATTTGATCCATATTGTTCCGCAAGAAATTTACATAACCTTGGCCGAGATCTTTTCCTGAGCTCGACACGTTTGTAAAACTTAGAATTGAGCCAATCAAACTACCTTCATCATAACGCGCCAATTTAGACAAAGTCGACTCTAGCACTGACATAAGTTTGCCACTCAGACCTTGTGTCATTGCTACATTCGCTTTGTCGATTTGATCATCGATTTTGGAATGAAATTTATACTACATAAAGTAAAAAAACATCATGTTTAACAAGGGAAAGTACGTTTGTAGACTATAGACAATATTTAATTACTTACCAGATCAATACCATCGATAGTAGTTAATTTAAAGCTTTGATTTTTAGCATCTAATATCACATTTACCATAGCGCACATCTCTGAAGGTATTATATAATCGGTTGAAATAAAGGCAACATTTTTCTTAAGCCATGATTGAAACGTTGAGTCCGTTCGCTGTATGCACTGCTCAATCATATCAACTGCCATCATTTTTAATCGTTGTTCCAAATGTTGGCGAAATTCCGCATCTGGCCAGTGCAAATCTCTTATAAATGATTGTAATGCATCTAATTTCCAGAAAAGGTCTTCTGAAGTAGCACAACCATTTCTGAGTGCAAAGTAAGAGCAAGAAAAATATCTCATTAAAGGAGATCGAAAAACTTGAAACATTTTTTAGAAGCAATAACTAATTAAATAACTTAATATTTTTACAATTACTAAAGTCTTGTCTATGAAATGTCCACATACATTTGTGATTGTGATTATGACATATTGTATAATTAATTAATTATTATATAATTAATTTTCAATAACATTCAAGTTCACTTTAATTTGAATATATGCTGTTGTTAGTAACATTTAGCTAATTGTTTTTTATTAAATTATGTATACAAGTCCGCTGCGTTCCGCGGAACAAAATTAGCATTAATTTAAATTTCAAAAAAGACCTTGTTAATTATTGATACACTTTGTCAGAGCTGAGGCATTTTAATTACCACGAACCTAGTTTAATAGTAATAATTAAAAGTATCATGAGTTTAGTTCTTTTTACGGTTTTCGAAGTCTGCTGTACGAAAAACAAACGTTAATCATTTAGTCAACCCACATAAATAATGCCCATATAAAAATATAATATTAAAATCATATTAATTTAAAATACTAAAAAAAATTTTTAGACAATAAGTGTAACTACGAATAAATTCAAATAATACATTAGCATTGTTTCTATTAATTAAAGCTCGAATATTTTGTACTTACATACATCTGTATCAATAAAAATTATCTAGTTTATTTTGTTCACGAACTTTATATATATTATATACTTGAAATGTTATAATAAAAAGCTAATGACAAGGATATAAAGATCGACGAAGATTAAAACCATTGCATAGTGATATCAAATTATTATTATTGTAAAGATAGATATCTCCAGATACATTTGCATACTACGTATTTTTTTTAAAGCGTTCATTACTACTGAAGCTATTAAAAGTAGAAATTTGCGCGATAATGAACATCAAAATTGTAAGCTTTATTAAAATGATAAAATAACCAAAATTTTCAAAAACAATTACGTGTATTCCCTTTTATACGATACATAAGTAATTGTGAACAAAATTAATTTTCCTTTTACTATTGCAATGCCAATGTTCGTTAAGTATTCGATCAACTTTATGATAGGCAGAAGGAGCCATCATCTCTCATCAGCATCAACAGCCGACACGATATAGCCATATCCCCCTGTACAAATACCTGAATTATGTATGCCTTATTGTTGCACGGAATTTAAGTTCAAGTTTAGTTTAAAATTTGCCCATGAAATTTTCCCCTGAATATCGAAAAAAATGGCAAGCGTTAACACTGAAGTTATTCAAAAAATACTTATAAAAGGTGAAATTAAGTGAAGGTGCCTTCAGTTGCTATATCACTCAGTGACATAATAATAGTATTCAACAAATACAAATAATGGTATTCAATTAACCTAATGAAGTGCACCCAAGCTAATAATTTTAAGAATAGTACATTTCAGTTTATTTTCTGGTACATATATTATATATGTATTTGTATATTCTGAAAAAATAGTATTTTTCGAATGTCGAAACTGGACTGTAGCTTTTCTACTTTCTATTCATTTAAAATAATTACTCATATCGTACAAACAGTACATAAGAAAAAACAATGAAGAAAGACTGTAGTCGTTAATTCTTATTATTATGATCATTCGTGTTTACAGGTAGAAATAATTTGGACTGCGTTATTCCAGTCAAAGGATTCAGAAGAAACTTTAATTTTAAACGAAAACTATTTTATTTTACACTCCTATTTTTGAGAAATAGTTAAAAACGTACACTATAAAGGATGTCCAATCATGAAGGCCAAATTGAATTTTTGGGGTAAACACAATATTTTTTTAATTATGTAAACATAGATACAACATCAGAAAAAATGGTAGCCCCAAATAATCAGCTACAATGGGGCCAACATTAATCGAAAAATCAGGAAATCATGCGGCCTGGAAAATTGGTCTCCTGTCTTCTTGCAAACTCATTTCCTCCACATTAATAACATTCCATACAGGACAAAACCTATGTTAATATTATATTTCGCGATATTCCGTATCATTAACAATTTGTTTTCCAGCCATATTTTCAATTAAATACGGCAAGACTTTCATCATTTCACAAAAGGTAGAAGGGAATAGCTAACCTTGGAATCATTTCTCCGTCTGTCTGTCAGTACGACAACCTAGATTTCAGAGTCATAAGATCTAGAGCAACCTAATTTGATGACAATATAAAGTAATATATCTACAGTTGGAAATTTGATTTAGAATTTGGTCACGCCCCTTTCCGCCCCTGCAAATCGATATAAACTAATTTAATCGCGATTGTTAATCTTTGGTACTGATTTGGTAATGATTTCTATAAGTTTAGTTACGATCGGATAAAAACACAGAAGTTATTCAAGAAATAATTTTAAAGAGCGAAATCGGGAACAGCTGCACCTGTTCATTGGTGTAATCACTGCACCTGTTCTGTGATGTAAAAAAACCAAGATTTTTATTTTGACAGTGGAACATTGCAGTATATTTTTTAGTATATTTTCAAAAAGTAATGTATTTTGAGCTTGTTTTTAATGTTCACTGAATTCAGTAAAAATGGAGGGCGTGTATCTCACAGTTGAGCAAACTCGACTGTAGATTTCTGACCTGTTCTTATAATGTGTTTTTAGCATTATTCTAATATCAGGTTTATTGGTTGCAATTTCCAAAAAAAATTGTTCAAATCAGATTAACAAAATAAAAGCAAATTTAAATACATGGATTTTGTTGCGACACCCTTTAATTCAAAAAGTTAAGATTTTTAATATATTTTTATTTCAGGTGATATATGTATCAGAAAAATCAAACCATTAAAGATGACAACATACACAAATATACCCACCGATTGATCTCTCTAGAATTCATATTTATCATATATATATATATTTATAGATGGGCAGAGACTTTGTCTGTACGAAAATGTGAATTTCAAACTTTAAGACAAGGTGTAGTAATAGATCCACTAAATCAAGTTTCTTTTAGAATTAGGCCACGCCCCGAAAATTAAAAAAAAAAACCATTGTATCCATATTTTTAAAACTAAATTGTCGATTTTAGGTACTCATAATAATAATTACCATCGAAATGTTTATAAATGTAGTTATGATCGGACAATAAAAACAGAAGTTAATTAAGAAAAAATTTTAATTGGTGAAATTATAAATGCACCTGTTCAGTTGCTAGAATGTTTTAAAAAATGGTCATATAATATTCAACAAACCTAATAAAGTGCAGCAACCTAATAATTTTGAAGAGTGGTATATTTACATTTTCTGTATATTATAGTACATTCACGAAAAATTTTATATTTTGGTGCTCAATTGAATATTTGCTGTATTCAGTACAAATGAGTAGAGGGTATCTGTCAGTTGAGCAAACTCGACATTATCTTGCTTCTTATTAATATTTTTAATCACCGAGTTCTAATACGGCTAAATGCTGCTTTCACTTCGCACGTAACCAAAAAATCAAAAACCCAATAAAAATTACATCTTGATAAAATTTGAAAGGCGTAATTTGTTTGGAGTTTTGTGATAACGTAAAGTTTTCTGATTAATATGTAAAGCATTTATTTCCGATTGTAACAGACACCTTACCTCGTTATGCATATTTGTATACTTATTTACATAAATATTTAAACTGGCTTTTTACAAATGCATCTAACATGAATATTATGTCGATTTTTAATGCATTCAAACAAAAATATGATACAGCAGTCTTACAGATGCACTTAACTATAACAGCTAACCCTATTAAACTGTACTAAAATATCTAATATTGGTAACAATTTACTACATATTGTGTAGTAATTTAATTGAAAACTATTTATGATAACATGAACTGCATTATCAAATAAATATGTATTTCAAAGTATTTTTCTACTGGGTTTCCAATATTTTTTATTTTTTACAATTCTATTTATGTATTTTGTCATTTTTCTCTACAAATGTGCAATAGTACAAAAATTAATGAACTAGCTGTTAAATAAATTTGATTCAACAGTGTAACATATTCAATGTCATAATAGGCAGATTTTTATATCTGAGCATTTTCAAAAGACATTCAAGACGTGAAAAATAAATGAAGGATACAAATATATAAATAAATATTTGCTATCTAGAGTAAATAAACAGGAAACATAAATTAAAATAATAATACTTACAACGTAATACTTATAACATATGTAAAAACAAACAAGAAAAAAAAGTATCTTCGGTATACCGAATATTAAACAACCTTGCAGAATCTATTACTGAATAAATAAGATTTTCTAACTTATTAATAATCTACATACGAAACGTACCAATTACACTTCACCTTCTAACATGTATAAAAAATGTAAAATGTGTATATATAATATTATAAAAAAAAAATTAAGGAAGTATTTAAATATTGTTTTACCAATGATCTATTTTATTTGGAGAATATTAAGCAAGAAACAGTTTCTTCGAAATTACTATGAAAAAAACTTATTAGCTCCAGAACCTTAAATATGATAGTATGTTTTGCAGAGCAAATAACGGACGGAAATCTGCAAGGTTATATATAAATTAGATAAGAAATGTGGCAAAGCTGGAGTGGAATAAAATTTCTGTAGAGACATGTCAAACTCATATAAAAAAAGTAATTAAAATATTGGTGATATGCATACATGTAAGTTATGCTGACAAAATTCTATGAATAACAATTCTTTTGCAATACATGATGCCATTGGCAAAACACAAAATGCAAAGGGAATAGACATATTTCAGTGGAGCTTTGTAAGCATTGTTGTAACAGGTGAGCTAAAAACCTCATTTCATCACCGGCACCAGCTGAAGCTGTGCCCCTAGGTAGCTTCGGCACATAGAAATTGACTTGATCTTTCTTGCCGCTGAGCAATGCCGCCGGGTTGAGAGCTGCAGTATTCAGGGCCTGGGCTGCATTGTTTAATGCGGCTGGGTTCAAAGCGGCGTTTATCCTAAAGTTTTACAAAAATAGGTAAATAGTATATGAATATATAAACGGCATATTGCATTTCTATATAAAATGAGTCGAGAATGAGGGAGAAAGAGTTTATAAAGAACGCGCTGCTCATCTACTCACTGTACCAAATTGCCAAGTATATATTTCGGCTAATATATGAGATATATATGCATATATAGATTCAAACATACAGTTCGCATCACTAGAATAGGTTCAATATAAAATGTGATCTCGAGTTAAGCAAAAAGTAAATTAACAATAAGGCTAAATTAACAATAAGGCTTTAAATAATTTCATTCGTAAAAGAAATAAAATAATTTTTTACAGGTTTGGTTAGAGATTATGAAGTACCGAATCCCTTTTTTGGTCCTAACCGTCCGAATTTTATACAGTTCCAATCGAACGCTACCAGACCACATTTTTAAAAAAAATTTTTTGAATTAAAAAAAAAATTCTATTTTACAATTAAAAAAAAAACAAGCAATTGCTTATATTTCAGACAATTATTATGATATGGATATGCATGGAGTGTATATATACTATACTTAAGAACATATTTCCAAATCTAAAATATTTGAATTTACCAAGGAACAAGTTTATATAAAAACGTTGCAATTGAACATCTGTTTTTAACAATAAGAGTATATTGTTTCCATGTTTATTAATTATGTATTAATTTATCTCATAAAAATTGTGCAGTTCGAGGGTCGAGTAATAGATGCATCAGAGCATCATCCATTCAACAACCCACCGTTAAGCGAGTGAAGAAAACAAGGCACAGATGAAAGTGTTCGAGGTCCCCATTTGCTTTCTCCACGAAGTGCTTAGCGTAAAGAACCAGAATTAAATAGTAAGCGAAACATATATAATATTTAGGCGAAAAGAAGCCGGAAGAGCTCTCCCATTTGTTGGGATCGATGGTGTATAGTAAATTTGGAAGTAATTTATTAATACCCTCATATGGAACTCTAAATAAACACAGCCCTCTCGTTAGGTAGAGTGGCGGCAATAACTTAGTCTCAGAGGGATCCATGTTGGATCATAGCTTATAAAAATGAATAATTTAGTAATTAACTTCTCAATATGAGCAATCCCAGGAAAACAAATTGTACATACATAGAGACGATTCAATGAAAACCTTAAGAATGACGTTTTGAATGTGTAAAATTTAAGTTAGTCCTTATATTCATAATCCACATCGTGTGAACATAACATATAAAGCAACTGAGTTGTCACCCACAAACTTTTCATTAACCTGATAAAGTCGAAGTAAATGTCAATACCACAAAAAGCCGCGAAAATACTCCATCTCACCTCAGCTGAAGTAAAGGATACATAGAGGATTCAATCTGCCAAAAGAGGAAATCCATCACAAGTGTCGCGAAGGTTTCCAAAGAAAACCGAAGGAGCGGCTGAGAGTGCGGCTCGTGCTCTTTTCTATTTCTGTCATCGCTCACGGCATGTCACATTCAATGCTCGCGAACAAGTTAAGTAACAGAATGATGAGTGTAGTTCTGTGTATCATTAACGGAGGGGATATAATGGATTAATTTTGTGACTACCTGTGGCTACTTCAATTTTTATTGTTTTCATCTTTGCTTCTTTGCAGCTTTTGCTTAGTGAAACAAGTTCTTTTAATACCCATCTACACAACGAATAGTAGGGTATAAATTTGTGTCAGGCATCTTCTATTTATTTATATATGATGATGATCGGCGTCAACAGTTGAAATGATATAGAAATGTCCATCTGTCCAAAAAAACTGGATTTAAGAGACAATATGTAGTAATATAGTCACAGAATCAAGTTTGTTTTAGAATTAAGCCACGCCGCGTTCCGCCCTCACAAATCAAACATACGAATTGTAAGCGCTATAATGTTCATTTTTGGTATACACAATCATTGTTACCATCTTAATGATTTCTGCAAATTAGTACCGATGGGACAATAAACACAGAACTTATTCAATAAATTCTAATAATGGGTAAAATTAGGTACTGATGCATATATTTTGTTTATATGCAACTCGGTGATATAATAATAGTATTTAATAAACCTAATCACCTACAGTCAATTTAATAATATAGAGAATGGTAAGCTGCGGTATATTTCCTGGTATACTTTTTAGTATATTCTTGAAGAACTCGCTCTTAATGTTTGTTTCATTCAGTAATAATGGAAGGCTACATGCCTTCGCCGCAGTCGAGCGAACTCGACTCTAGCTTTCTTACTTGTTACTTTTGTAAGCGAGCGTTTTTATTTTTAAGCAATTAGCATATTTTATTGTGAGTTAACATATGTACTTATATGAATACTAGGAAGTATATATAATATATCCAATGTTTCGTCAGTCTAACATATTCATTTGAAAAATTTATTTTGTTTAAGTTGTTCATGTAGTTTTTATGTAGTTTTATTTTCGTTGCTCATATGTACATACATATATGTATGCACATACATAAATTTGTTCAGGTAAGTTGAATAGAAATTACAGAAACAGAATTGCTAAATTACATAAACACATAAATAAGAAAATATATAAGGTCGGGTGTTATATATTCAATAATTGTTATCAGATCTGTTTGAAATGTTTCAATGAGAGATGAGAGAGAAATGGTATAAAGGATAAAAGAATTTATGGGATTTATTGTACTGTACGAACTTTAATTTAATTGATAGCCGGCTCTAAGTTAGTTTTAAGCAAAAATAACAGGTTACAGAGACCGTTTTGTCAGCTGAGGAGTTTGTCTCAGTTTTTGACAGGGTCTTCTGACTTATGTCCAGGATATCTCGATTTTGTCGTATACCTTATTGCATATATCGGTTACGTCACCAGAGATTCTGATTATCAAGTTGTGTTTGTCATTGTCATATTTCTTTTTTAATGTTCTCACCATTTGTTATTATATTTATTAAATTTTGTATGAGTTTGTTAGGAATCTTGAAAGCTCTGTGTTAATTTTAACTCTCATCGGGCAAGAAAAGATAATATTTCACCTTGTTCAATTTCCACAGTGAAAGAATTAAATTTTTCTAATAGTTGGTAAATTTTATAATGTTTAACTACGTCATTTACATATTTAGTCATAAGTAAAAAAAAACAATTAAGAAAGCTACTGTCGAGTTTGCTCGACTGTGAGATACCCGCCACCCAATTTTACCATCAAAATATTATATTTTTCAAAAATATACTGAAAAAATACTACAAAAAATATACTAAAATTATATCAAAATAATATACAAAAATGTTCTTTGTTCGAAATTATTAGATTGGCGGCACTTTAGTTGGTTTATTGAACACCATTATTATGTCACGGAGTGTCATAGCAATTAGCTAGGTGCAGCTGCACGTGGTAACGCCTTATAAAAGTAATTTCTTAATAACTTCTATGTTTTTTATCCGATTGTAACCAAATTTTCAGAGATCATTAAGATGGTGATTAGTATTGTGCGTACATTCTAGGACTAAAATGACTCCTGTAATTCGGTTTTATTAGATTTACGGGGGCGGAAGGAGGCGTGGTCAAAATCAAAAACAAACTTGATCTGCGTGCAATAATTACACACACTATTCCGAAAATTTGGTTGCTCTATCTCTTATAGTCTCTGAGATCTAGGTGTTCATACGGACGGACAGACGGACATGGCTATATCATCTAGGCTGTTGACGCTGATCAAGAATATATATACTTTATGTTACATACATTTTCGGTCGGCACAAAGCCATAATACCCTTCTAACCTTTGGGTAGGCGGGTATAAGAAATGTAAAATCTACAAATCCATGAAATATATATATACTTTTCACTAATCACCATCTTAATGATCTCTGAAAATGTTGTTACGATCGGACAAAAAACACATAAGTTATTAATGAATTACTTTTATAAGGCGTAATCACGAGCACCTGTTCAATTGCTATGTATGTCACCAAGTGGCATATGAATGGTGTTTAATAAACCAAATAAAGTGTTGTCGGGGCAATAATTTTGAACAAAGCCATTTTCGGTATATTTTTTCGGTATAATTTTAGTATATTTTCCAGCATATTTTTAAAAAAATATAAAATTTCGATGGTCGCTCTTATTTTTATTCTTCCATTCAGTAAAATTGGGTGACGGGTATCTCCCAGTCAAGCAAACTCGACAGTAGCTTTCTTACATGGTTTTGCTTAACATTGCAGTTAAGATTGCAAACTACAATATCTATGCTAGACGTCTGTGTATTTTGTCACAGATAATAATATTTAATATTTTCTATGATTTACATAATTATGGTACTTTGATGCAGCAACAATTAGCGTGACTTGGTTCCTGTTTGTGAGAGGTTACAGTAAATTTCTGTTTTGTTTTGAATGGTTACAGGACTTTGTTAGGATATCAATATATAGCTGGCTCTTGTCATCTTACTCTCTTGTGCTCTCGTCCTATCGCTAATTTGCATTGTTTTGTTGTTGGCTGACCTTGTCATTCTATCACTATTTTCGTTGCGGCCACGTTTGTTAGTTCGTGCTTGGTGTTTTTCTTATTTTAATTTTTAGTTTCATTTAAATTTTACTTGCTTGTAAAACTTACATTATGTTTGTCTGCTATAATAAAAAATGCTGAATACCAGCAAATATAAAAATGGGTTTCGTTTGCTGCTGGCAATGTTTCACATCAAAAAATTTGACTTAAGGTGGACATGTGGGTCATGCAGAAATGTTAAAAGAGACGTTGCTGGATTCAGACAAAAAAATTCTTTGGTGAGTTAATTGCAAGATGTAGGAAACTTGCAGATAGTTTTGCAAATTTGGACTCTAGGTAGGGTAGGGTATGAAGATCTTGACTTGGAAACACAAGTATAATTATAGCATAAATACTGTAGAACATATGATATAGGCTAGAATATAAGTTAGTTTAAGAAAAAATTAAAAGCTTGGGCGGTGACAGAACACAGACAACATACTGAGAGCACATGGGCAGTAGTGAGAGTTTTACCAAAGAGCACCCGAGAGGCTGTAGAAGCTTCAGTTACGAGCGCACTAGCGGCGACGAAAGCCTTAACTAAAAGCGCTTTCTCCGCAGTCTGGGCGCATATTGCGAGAGAGGTCAAAAACAGCGGGCCAATGCGGGTCGACCTTCGGCATCCGCTGATTAGCATAAGTCATCCAAACGAGATGGACGACCCAGAGAAGGGTGCGACATTGGTGGCCCAGGACAATGAAGGAGTTATTTAGTGAGTGACTTAGTAATCGTTTAATCTAAGGAAAGGAATACATTAGTAGGTGTCCCGCCTATGTCAGAAAACCTTTATTTCTAGGCTTGTCCCTAAAAAATAACCTCATGAAACTAGGACCTTTATTCGGTCTAAAAATTATTCGTTGTAAAATTTAACGGTATTCTTATTGTCTAATAAAAGTGTTATTGCTGTTCATTTAAGTAAAGTTTGCTTTAAAGACTTGTGACAGTAACACTTATAAAGGAAAATCGGCCAGCGGTTTCTAATCCCAATGTTGCCACTAATTCCTGTAAGCCTTCAATTACATCTGATAGTTCAAGTTGTTTATCTTTTCAGTGTTATCTCGTGACTCGAATCGAAAAATGGAAGGGGTAGTATGTCACACTTGTCTACAAAAAAGATTACCAATGTGTCAAAATTTTTCTTCTTATTCGTTGTTTAAATAACGGAAAGAGCATTGGGAGCAACGAAAACATTAGCCCAACGCTAATGTAGACCATCAGCAAGTCCATTGCCAAAAAAATTGTGTGCTAAAAATAAACCTGCTATAAAAGCAGACAGTTATCAATTGAAAAAATAAATCAGGAATATTGGAATTATTTAAAAAAAAATGTTTTGTATTCAGACACATTCGTGGTCTCGAGATATAATGAACCTATTAAAGTAACACGAACGTAATAATTTAGTAATAACAATTTTCTCATGAAAGAAAAATATATTTAATCCGCAGCAAAAATAAATTATAAGTAATAAGAAGCTTAAATCAAAAGTTTAATGTTGAATTTAATAGAATATTAATGTAGATAAAACAGATTTTTTAATATACTTGTATAATTTGTTATTAAATGTATGTATGTAACGTAATATGTAAATACATGATAGTTTATTCATGTCACCGTAAGCTCTTTGATAAAATGATACTTTGGATATGATTTTTATATTATATTTTTTAAAAAAGCTTACTCTTACCCTTTGCTCTCCCAACGTTCTTTTTCAAATCCTTTATGAATGGATTGTGCTATCGACGATTCCATAAGATCCACGTATCGTACAACCAACGGAGCAAATGTTTCACGCAAGTGCTGGTGGAAACGTCCATTTCTCAAGTTATCTAGACATATTTGCATATCAGATATAAAACTTGTGCAATATATTCAATAGATCTTACCGTCAGATCTTAAATAGTCGTTCAGAATTTGAAATAATGGGAACGAATCCCATGTATCTGGTGCCTGCTCAGATAGTACACGATCCATGTCAACTGCGAAAAGAGACCAAAATATCTCTGCGTGCTCAACCAGAAGATCGCTAAACCAAGCAAAAGCCTAAATAAAAGAATAAAAAACTAATTTTATGTCAAAATAGTAAAAAACATTATAGTAAAAAATTGTGACAAAGTTAATCATTTATTTGTTTCATGTTGCAATGTTTCTTGCTGAAAACCTTATCAAAAATATGTAGTTTTTAAGTCGCTTCAACAAGTTGTCAAAAATAAAAAAAAAACAAGATCCTAGTCAGATGGAAAGTTCCAGAATTAAGTATTTTTTTAAGCTGATTAACAATCGAAAGAAGGGTATTCTACTTAGCGCCAACCGAAAATGTATTAAATGCTTCGTCAATCCCATAAAATTTGTGGACGTGACGTACAACAAGATTTTAGAGATTACAAACGGTAGAGCTATAAAATATGAGGATAATATGTCTTATTGTTGCAAACAGATCAAGCTTATCTTATATTTTATAAATGCTCATAACGCCCATTTTTGAAACATATAATATTAATCATATTAATTTGGTTGAATAATACAGATTGAAGTTTGTCGAGATATTATTATACACACCTATCCAAAGGGTAGAAGGGTATTATAACTTTGTGTCAACCGAAAATGCATGTAACAGACAGAATGAAATATCTCCGACACCACAAAGAATATATGTACTTGGCCAGCGTCAACAGCCGAGACGATATAGCCATGCCGTCTGTCCGTATGATTGGAATTGGAATTTGGCTACCAAAATGTGAGAGAACCTTGAAACCTATCGTTTACTTCAATAAATAACTTTCAATTTTTTCATTTCTTTTATAGAAAATTGGTTAGGGCTTGATATCTTTAACACTAAACTTTTTTCTTTAAGATTTTCGGTATATAGACGTGATCGATGCTAATTCATGGTGATGGTGTGTTTATTGAAATTTAATTTATTGCTGTAAAATTAGTTTGACAATTGCTTGTTTTTACCAAATTAAACAAATTTTTATTTAATGTTTGATAGCGAATTCTTGGTAGTTCTTTAAATCAAAATTATCAAATTACAGTAGAATCTGGTTATAACGACTCCGCTTATAGCGTTAGTCCGGTTATCATGACGGAAACTCGATAGCTTGGTTGGTCCCCATACAAAGTTATGTATATGAAAGGACCTCCGCTTAGTGCGTCTTCCGGGTATAACAACGTAAAAACGTCGGTCCCTTGAAAGTCGCTATAACCGGATTCTACTGTATGTCTTTATTATTCTGAAGTCTCGTTGCTTCAATGATGATGCAATTCACTCCCATCTCTTTTCTCGAAGATTCTTATCATACTATTCTGGTGTTTTTGATCGACCTAGCAGTATGAATGACGTCCGAATGTTTAACTGGAGGACTGAGTTCAGTGTTTTTGGAGAACGGATTTGAAGCTTCTAAGAAGGATTCATTCTTATAATAATTGGATAGATAAAACTTACTGATTTGCCAACTGGAAACTAACCAAATTAAAGAATATAAAGTCAAAGCTGAATTCATAAGTCAAAGCTAGATCCTTAAGATAAAGAATCTAGATATACGACTGACCGTTTGACAACTCACTTAACGACTGAAACATTTTGATTGAAAAATTTCAAATTGTCTTTTTTTGTAAAACCAGAACATTGAATTATATATATATGTTGCACGACAACACATTATTTCATATATTATATAATATATACATTTTCAATTTTGTTAATTATAAAAAGCACATCATAAATGTTCCCAAGTAGGAATTGAACCCACGATCCCTTACAGGTTACAGTCCGCAATCCTAACCATCAGAGAACTATACCACCATAGATCATTTTGGACAAACTTATATTATGAGACCATTCAGATCATCTTATGTGAAACTAACTAATAATAAAAAAAAAATAATAAAAAAAGTTGATTAAACCCGGGTCAAATTTGCTGAGAACCCTATTTCTGGAATACATTCCGTATATATTAAAATTTTCACCACACGTTGCGTTAGACAATATCATGTGATTCACAAATAAGTCCCTATAGTTTTAAATGAATTGAAGAGGCGAACATGAGCATGTCACATTTTAATATAAGCCCGATCTGTGCAGAATATAAATAAATATTGACTGCAAGTTTGGTAGCTTACGTTCATAAAACAGACAGATTCGGAGGAACACATTAGTCTACGAATTTTTTTAAATCTAGCACCTAAGAACAATGCTAGAATAGTAATCATTGTTTTGTCTTTAGTGAAAGACTTTGTTTATATGTACATATATTAAAGATTTAATCAATTCTTGATTCATAAATAAATATACTATACGTAAGTATTCCCAAATTATATTTCGAGTTCTCCATATTGTTTTCAGCAAAATACGAATGGATTATAAACAATCACAATAAATATAATTAATAGTAGTGTTACATTTATATTGAAATATTCATTAATTGCTATGAATAAGAAGATATGACGTGCATGACGGATGCTCATGTGTTCATATGTAAATAAATGTTAGTGTTACTATAATCAGTTAGATATAAATAAATTTGTCTTATGCACTTATTGCTCATCACATTTGTTGTTTTTAACCATGTACAACATTTAAGAGGAAACAGAAAAGATCATACGACACACATGCATAGGGGAGAAACAACTAGCAATATTGACGTAAAATATCTTCTAATTAAATACACCAAATCAGATTGTGTTAAAAGGAAGAAAAGGCACATACAGCGATAACTTGAAGGAAATTAGCAAGAATATTATTAATGAGAACACATTCACTGAAATACATAGAATAGTGAAGCATAATGTAGGATTATAAGCCAAATACATTTACACTTCTGACTTATGATCTTGCCCTGGCTCAGCATTTTTATATGCAATTGATATAATCAATCGACACTATTGAAATACTTGTTTAAAATATACGATAGGGCTCCGACACCTGCACAATCGCTACGTTCCTTCGCCAACTTCTTTTTTTGACAATGATATTAATATTTTCTATTTGTTGTTTTTGACGTGAGATAACTTCTTGAGATATTATTTATTATACATTTTTCTAGGAGCGGCGGCCACAGAAAACTTTTTTATAGAACATAGAAATGTAAATCGATAGCAGGCTGTGTTTTGTATTATATTTAACATGAGCGGCTTTTTTTGAATTACTTGTATTATAAAATAACATATCGCATATAAATATAAAAACAAGTCAAAACGCTGTGATCAAGAATGCTCGCTACGAGCAACCCATTTATCTAAAATTTATAATTTACTTGTAGTGAGAATTGAATGAAGCATCTAAAATGCACAATCTGGACTCGTTAGCTGTTATTGTCCCAGAGATTCATGATCTGGACAGACAGACGGACAAGGTATAATCTCAACTTCTGTTAGTAACATTCTTCACACAGAACTATAATATCCTTATTTGACAATTTTCATTAAAACAAATCAACAAACCCGTAGTAGCAATTACTTATTAATTAAATATTCACCGAAAACTCTAAATATGAATGACGACATATGTATGTAGATTTCACCTTCGTAATTCGCGTAACACAAGAAGAATTTTCACCAAAAATTTATATTTTTGTCCCTAAAATCGGTTCTAGTTAATTTTTTCGAGCGACTTAAGTGAAGTGTTTAAAGTGATTTACAACGTCATTTGAGAAGATAATATATCTTAATTAATTCAGTTTGAACAAAAACTTTATTTTTGGAATTTTAAAAGCAAAAAACATTCCAATTAAAAGCGCTTGGGAAAGGCACAGAAAATTTTTCACATTAATTTATTATATTTAATTAAAAAATTAATGTTATTGCAAATGAGTATTAGAACATGCGTTGTAAATTTGACCCAGTGCTTTTATGTGAAACTTGACGGAATAATAATCATATTCTGTTTTCAAGAATTTTGTTTTCTGGGAACAGGTCTTGAATGCTATTATAACTTTGTGCATACCGGTAAAAGGGCAGTGGAAGGGGTAGCTATCAGCGTGCACGAAAGTCAGGACAGTCATGATGAAGTAATAAGGTGTTTGATGAGTGCGAGCTTCAATAGCAAGAACAAGACAAGGCAGCGAGAGTGCGCTAGAAGCATTAGCAGGACAGGGACGGGAAAACACCCTCATGTACTCGTAGACTCACTACTTTTTCATAATTTTAACCAGAAAAATGTTCTCAGAGTTTTATGTTTTTGGACGTTTATGGCATGTGCGATCAAATGGCCCAGCAAGTTATAAACTATTTTTGATTAAAATTTAGTACGAAAATTAAGTGGCTCAGTTCAAAGACTGCTTCGAGTTTTCTGATTTCCACTAATTTTTAGAATACTATACAGCCCTATTCGTCTATTTGTTTGTAAGAAAATATGGATTATAGGGACTAAAATAGTGACTGAAATTGGTGACAATTTGCTCACGCCAACTTCCGCATCCCGGACTGCAAGACAAACATTTAAAGGATGAGGTGAACCTTTTAGTGGCTATGTGAGTGATATAATACTGGTATTCAATAAACATAATAGAGTGCAATCAGGCTAATAATTTTGATTATGGAATATTTCGTAACATTTTTTTTAGCATTTTCCCGAAAGTTATTGTCGCTCTCAATTTTTGATGAATTGACAAAATTAGGTAGCGGGTATCTAACGGTCGAGCAAACTCGACTGGTGCTTCTTATTTTCTTTAATCAAAGTCTTCATTTTAAATCTTTGTAAGTGGTAGTGATAGATATGTTGATGAGTGTGCTATGTTTTGAATATAACATATTATTGGCAGTTTATACGCATATAAATTCTTGTCTAAATGTATGCAATAATTTATATAAGTACTTTACATTAGTACTCATATATTATATTAACAATACAAAAATGTTCTGTCTTGCTGGGTTCGTAGAAAAATTAACTGGGATTCTAGAATACATGTAGTTTTAAGAGTACGTGCCGTTAGGGCTGGCGATGTGTACACTGCATGTGTGGGCATACAGTATCGAAATGGGGTAGGTCCGTCGGTAGCAACGACTGCGCCAGCATCCAATAGGGCTTTTGATGTTTCTTGGTCCATGCTTGTGGAGACCATGTCAATTGGTGCAGGGACGTCAGTATCGTAAGAATATTCGTCTCCCGTGTCTTCCTTTATTGATTTAACCTTATCCTTTTTAACATTTTTGCGCAGCTATATATGTAAATTAAGTATACAAATGCAAATGTACTACATACATAGAAGGGTTACATTCACATATTGAGAATTAAAAATTAAATGGTCAATTACATATATGTAAATTCGCAATATATGTATAAGTTTGATAATTATCTTGATAAAACATAAATCGTTTGTTTCCAAATGAGAAATTTTTAATGTAAAATAATTAAGTTATTAAACAAACATTTAAATAAATTTATAAAGAATTGAATGTAAAGCTTAAAAAAATATAATTGAATACTTTGAATTAAATCTATGCGTTTATTAGTAAACACTTTTGTATGCAATCAAATTAAATTCTTCATTTACAATTAAGAAACAAGTAAGAAAGCTACTGTCGAGTGTGCTCGACTGTGAGATACCTGCCACCCAATTTTACTATCGAAATATGATATTTTTAAAAATATACTTGAAAATATACCAAAATTTTCATTGATCAAACTATTAGCTTGGCGGCACTTTATTAGGTTTAGAGATCATTAAGATGGTGATTAGTATTGTGAGTTCCAAAATTGAACGTTCTCGGTTAAGATGACGCTTGCAATTCGGTTTTATTCGATTTACGTGGACGGGAAGGGCCGTGGCCAAAATCTAGAACAAACTTGATCTACTATCCCGAAAATTTGTTGCTCTATCTCTTCTTGTCTTCTTGTCATACGGACGGACAGACGGACATGGCTATATCGACTCGGCTGTTGACGCTGATCAAGAATATATATACTTTATGGGGTCGGAGATGCTTCCTCTAAAAATCAATCAATTAAATCAATTTTGGCATGCGCAATACTAATCATCATCCTAATGATCTCTGAATTTGGTTACAATCGGATAAAAAACACAGAAGATATTAAAGAATTACTTTTATAAGGCGTAATGAGGTGCAGCTGCACCTAGTTAGTTGCTATGTCACTCCGTGACATAATAGTGGTGTTCAATAAACCTACTGTAAGTGCTAATAATTTCGAACAAAGAAAATTTTGGTTTATTATTTTGGTATATTTTTAAATATATAATATTTCGAAGGTTAAATTGGGTGTCGGGTATCTCACAGTCGAGCAAACTTGACAGTAGCTTTCTTACTTGTTTTCAAATGAAAACCTTGCTTTCACAACACTTGTCTCATAGTTAGTATAGTTCTTATTGTCTTGTCTGTGTTAACTGTTCGCGATACGGAGAGCCCCTCGGCCGGCTGGGCGAGAGGTGGGTTGCGTCTACCTGGATGCGCGCGTTAACAAACGCGAAGTTGGTGTTTCTGGATTACTTAATCGTACGGCCGTTATATACGTATATTTTTGAGTATATTTTTTTTGTATGCCAAAATTGCAAAACAGTTTACTTTTATTAATTAGATAGTCAAAAGTTGCGGAAATGATTTCGACATATTCTGCTGTTAATGAAGAAGGCCTAACTATATACTATAAACATAATTTATACACACACATACATACCATGTTTGTTCTTTCAATTTTCAAAATTTTAACATTAATGGCATTTACAATTACAAAAAAAAAACAATTAATAATAAATTGTAAATTAAAGCGTAATCAAGAACATAATTAAAATAGTAAAATTTTGGAAGTAGGTAATAAAAATAACATCCACAGTAAATTAATTTGAAAATCTAAGCGAGAAAATGGTTTAAATTCTTATAATATTAAATTTAGTTGAATCTGTCATATTAAAATGAAAACAATTTGTACATAATTAATTTCTGTGTTAAAAAATACGAAGCGCCCACACTTATATTTTTCAAAATGCAAAAGTGCGTGACATCTGAATGAGTACATTTAAATAATTAATTTGTAACATTTTCCAAAAATAGACATTTTACATAAAATGTTAAAGACACTTAAAAAGGTATACAAAATAGGTTATATTTATACTTACGGACATAAATAAAAATTTATTTACAAATAGTCCGTTGCACACTACATAAGTAATACCCTATACCCGAGCAAAGTTACTATAATGTAAACGCAAAGTCAAAGATATTTATACTATGTTTAAACAATTACTTGTACTTCCCTTGCTTTGCATTTAAAAAAATAAATCTATTATTAACTAATATGTAATATAAAGAAATTAGGCCCGGGTTTATTAGCATTTATTAGAAAATTAATCTAAAAACAAAACATGTTTGAAAAATATCTCTTTGTCTCAGAGACCAATGCGGCAATATAGACGGACTCAAAGTATAGCTTGACTAAACTGTGGATGATCTATTACACATTTTAGTATGATCGCATTTGTAACCTTACCTCGCCATAGTGCTCCTCATTTTGCTGTAGCAAATCAACACAAAGCTCGGAAAGATGAATAAGGTCCTCCAGTTTCTTGGGTGGTGGTACAATCATTTCCCCACGTAAATCCTCTAGAAATTAAATACAACGAAAACTTGTATAATGTTTTATAAAAATTAAGCTATTTTATTTAGAGAGTATGTCTTTTATCACTAAGTAGAAGAATACATTGAGGCTTCACAGATAAAACCGATGTATCGGATGGTACATTTTCTCTTGCATCTCACTTGAAGCATGGTAAATTCGACGCTCGAGTACAAGTTAAATCACAGAATGTAAGCGGAACTAATAAGTAATGGTGTATTTTTGTTTATGTGTTATGCATGCATATGCCCAAATTGTCATTGTGGGCTGTTTCAGCTTTTCAAACATTGCCCATCAATTTTATTAATATATATTAGATGATGAGCCTTATTTCACGGATGAGTGTTTTTTTTTTGCTCTCTATTTAACAATTGTATTTTTACCTTTTCCTGCGCCTTTTTATACCCGCATACCCAATTTAATTAATATATATTAGATGATGAGCCTTATTTCACGGATGTGTGTTTTTTTGTTTTTGCTCTATAGTTAATAATTGTATTTTTACCTTTTCCTGCGCCTTTTTATACCCGTCTACCCAAATGGTAGAAGGGTATTATGGCTTTGTGCCGACCGAAAATGTATGTAACAGGCACAAGGAAGCATCTTCGTCTGTCCGTCTGTCTGTCCGTATGAAAACTTAGATCTCAGAGACAATAAGAGATAGAGCAACAAATTTTTCGGGACAGTGTGTCTTATTGTTGCACGCAGATCAAGTTTGTTTTAGATTTTTGCCACGCCCCCCCTTCCGCCCCCGTAAATCGAAAAAAACGAATTTCAAGCGTAATTTTTAACGTTTAGGTTTGGGACGCACAATACTAATCAATTTTTATCTTAACGATCTCTGAAAATTTAGTTACAATCGGATAAAAAACACAGAAGTTATTAAGAAAATACTTTTATAAGGCGTTACCACATGCAGCTGCACCTAGCTAGTTGCTTTGACACTCCGTGAAATAATAATGGTGTTTAACAAACCTACTAAAGTGCCGCAAAGCTAATAATTTCGAACAAAGAAAATTTTGGTATATACTTTTGGTATATTTTTAGTATATTTTTCAGTCTATTTTTCAGTATATTTTTGAAAAATATAATATTTCGATGGTGAAATTGGGTGGCGGGTATCTCACTATCGAGAATACTCAACAGTAGCTTTCTTACTTGTTTTAGTATATTTTTAAAAAATATAATATTTTGATGGTAAAATTGAGCGGCGGGTATCTCACAATCGAGCAAACTCGACTGTGTGATACCCACCACCCAATTTTACTTTATTGATGAATAAATAAGACCGACCATCTGAATATTATATTTTTCAAAAATATGCTGGAAGATATACTAAAATATACCCAAAAAATATACTGAATGACAGCAACTTAACAGGTGCAGCTGAACTTGAGTACAAACTTGATCTGCGTTCAACAATAAGACACACTATCCCGAAAAATTGATTGCCCTATATTTTATAGTCTCCGAGACCTAGGTGTTCATACGGATGGACAGACGAACATGGCTATATCGTCTAGACTGTTGACGCTGATCATGAATATATATACTTTATGGGGTCGGAGATGCTTCCTTCGGCCTGTTACATACATTTTAGGTCGGCACAAAGTTATAATACCTTCCTACCTTTTGGATAGGCGGATAAATAAATCGGCTATCGATTTTAGCTCCAAATGTTACCACTAATTCGTCAAAGCCTCAAATTATATTCTTATTGCTTGATTATCAAAAAGTAAAAGGCCTCCGTTGAAAGCTAAATAATATCTACTTAAATAGTTAATCTTTCACCTTCCTTTACACAAACTTGGTTTAGGCATAATATTCTTAATGCTGAAATCTTTACTATAAAATGTTCCGTCTATAGACGTGATCGCATGCGACACCGTAGTGTTGGTGTTCCTATGGCTGTCGTTGCAGATATCTTGTCTGAGCTCATAGATTTATTTAGTGATACAGATATCGAATTTCTAGCTGAAAAATTAATTTTCAGTAGCCATTGTTCTTAAATTAATCGCGTTTCCGAAATGCTTTCAGATCATAATTTCGTAATAGTTCTTGGTGGTTTTAATATTTCTGGAGTTTCATTGCGTTCGTTATGTGAATGAATCCAATATATTTATTCCTTCGTCAACGCACGTCTTTGCTGATAGCCTTATTGAAATAGCCTTGTCTTAAACCAATGCTATACCAAATGGTCAAGATTAAATACTTGACTTGCTTTGTGTTTTCAACCCCAACCTTTTTTCCTCACCTAAGGATTCTTAGCACCCTACTTTGGAGTGTTGATTGACCTCTAAACAAGGGTTTTGGGTTCAGATGTCTTACCAGAGAAGCGTATTCGTTGTGTTCTAAAGACCGATTTTAAAGGCTCAGCTTCTTTCCCAAACTGACTGATCCGAACTTTCTACATTAAATTTATCGTTCGATATTTGTGTTAATTTCGGGTTTCCACAATTGTGGCTTACTAAAGAACTAACAAAGCTTAAAATTAAGATTAAAAGCTAAATAAAAACAAGAAAGCTACAGTCGAGTTTGCTCGACTGTGAGATACCCGCCACCCAATTTTACCATCAAAATATTATATTTATATAATAGTATAAAACTACTGAAAAAATACTTAAAAAAAAAATACTAAAAATACCAAAATAATATATCAAAATTTTCTTTGTTCGAAATTATTAGCTTGGCGGCACTTTAGTTGGCTTATTGAACACCATTCTTATGTCGCGGAGTGTCATAGCAACTAGCTAGGCAGCACTAGCAGTTGCACGTGGTAATGCCTTATAAAAGTAATATCTTAATAACTTCTGTGTTTTTTATCCGATTGTAACCAAATTCGCAGAGATCATTAAGATGGTGATTAGTATTGTGCGTACCAAAATTGAACGTTCTAGGTTTAAAACGACCCTTGCAATTCGGTTTTATTCGATTTACGGGGGCGGGAGGGGGCGTGGCCAAAATCAAAATAGGACATACTGTCCCGAAAAATGTGTTGCTCTATCTCTTATAGTCTCTGAGATCTAGGTGTTCATACGGACAGACAGACGGACAGACGGACATGGCTATATCGTCTCGGGTGTTGACGCTGATCAAGAATATATATACTTTATGGGGTCGGAGATGCTTCCTTTTTCCTGTTACATACATTTTCGGTCGGCACAAAGCCATAATACCCTTCTATCCTTTGGATAGGCGGGTATAAAAATTAAGGAAACTGACTCTCATAAAAATTTAAATCTAAACTGCAACAAATGTCAACTTATGTCATTTTTTAGGGGCATTCCCAATTTAAATAATTATCATGTTAATGAGATACAACTTGAGCGAAGGGAGTCAGTAACTAATTGGTTCTATATGTGTATCAGTATAAGTTTCTTGAAGATTTATTAATGCATATCCAAAAAATTTCTGTCCTCAATTGAGCAAAAGATGCTTTAAACTCGATATCAAACAACACGTTTAATGAGTCTAGCTTTCTGTTTTTTAGTTCTATCTGATATAACTTGCTGTCCGTGTTACAACTTATATTGACTTGGTCCAGTCAAGTCGTATAGAATATTTTCCAAACATGCACTACCATATAAACATATGTATAAATAATCATTATATATCAGTAAATATGTAAGTTTAAGTAACTAAAATAATGACGTCGCACCTTCTATTTTTGCTTCGGCCGATAGTCGTGTATAGTTTACAAGTGCGGCAGTTTCCAGACTCTTTTTAATCATTTGACGCACTTCTTCTGGTGGCACTGGAGTCACTATATCCTTCATCAGAACACGTTCTAGTAAGGACAATGTTGCTTTCAGTGCTCCTTCAGGGCGGCCAAATGGAAAGCAATATCTGAAATTAGTTATTTGAAATTCAAGGAGTTGTCGAAGACGTTCTTTAATTTCTGAAAATTTTTCCTTTTCTTCTTGAGTAATGCTCCCAACTCCATCTGGCCTATAAGTAAAATTAGTAGTCAGTTACGGTACACATTTAATGCTTTTCATGAAAATATTCATTACCTATTTCCATGTACATGACTTGCGCAGAATGCAAATGAGTAATGGATCAACGTGGGATCAATCATGTGATGTTTTTCAGCACGATCCAAAAGATCCGAGAGATAGCACAAATGCCTATAACAGCCTCGGACACCATACCGCGCACAATATTCATCTAACACAAATACTTGTCCTGGGCTAAACCATCCCTGTAAATGAACAGGTAAAGAAACTCAAATTTTAAAATATGCTTACCTTGATTCAAGCCAACAACTCACCAGAGACGCATAGGGATCATTTAGTCGATATTCAAGTGTTAAATTTTGTAAGGTTCTAAATAAATTTGCATGATCGAATGTACACGGGTCCGCACTTATATAATCCTCCATGCCATGCTTGCGTGCTTTATCTGCATCTAAATTACACAATTGTTGAGTATGAAAATATTATTATAATAAAACCAGTAGGAACGGCTACAGTCAAGATTTGGCCGTATGAGGTCTTGGATTTTTAGTGTACATGCGCACCGTTTAATAATGTTATAAAATGATGAAAATTATAACAATTGTATAATAAAACAAAGAAAATATAAACAAAGAAAATATAGAATATTAAAAAATACAATTGTTAAATAATTATTGGGTAAAACACATAAGGCTACTGTCGAATTTGCTCGACTGAGAGATACCCGTCACTCAAATTTACTGAATGGAAGAATAATAAAGAGCGACCATCGAAATATTATATTTTTTAAAAATATACTGGAAAATATACTACAAAAATATACCAAAATATATGCCGAAAATAATTTTGTTCTAAATGATAAGCTTGGTAGCACTTCATTATGTTTATTGAACACAATTATTATGTCACTGAGTGACATCTAACTGAACAGGTGCAGCTGCACCCGATTTCGCCTTATAAAAGTAATTCGTTAATAACTTCTGTGTTGTTTCTCCGATTGTAACCAAATTTTCAGAGATCATTAAGATGATGATTAGTATTGTGTATGCCAGAACGTTCTAGCTTTAACATGATGCTTGAAAATCGTTTTTTTTCGGTTTTCGGGAGCGGCAGGGGGCGTGGCCAACATCTAAAATAAACTTCGTTTGCCCACCAAGTTTGTATATGTTGTCTCCAAATTTGGTAGCTCTAGTTTTTATACCCGCCTACTCAAAGGGTAGAAGGGTTTTTTGGCTTTGTGCCGACCGGAAATGTATGTAACAGGCAGAAGGAAGCATCTCCGACCCCATAAAGTATATACAGTAGTATCTCGAATCTTGCACATGCTTGATACTTGCACACCTCGATTCTTGCAACAAAGCAATTTTTTCAATTACGTACTCTGTACTCCAGAGACTCAGAAGCAGTGTGGTGCTGAAAAAGCAATTTTGCACAAAACAAACAAAAATATTAAATTTGTTTAGTTCCACGTAAAATGTGTAGTTTTTTTGAATGGAAATATTAAACATAATAAACTTGAATGCTAAGCAGATATGTACGTAAAATTGTATGGAAAATAATAACTCGGTTCCTGCGACAACCTCGAAACGTGCACCGAACCTGGTTTTTATTACGTGCAAGAATCGAGATACTACTGTATATTCTTGATCAGCGTCAACAGCCGAGATGATATAGCCATGTCCGTCTGTCCGTCCGTATGAACACCTAGATCTCAGAGACTATTAGAGATAGAGCAATAAGTTTGTTTTTGATTTTGGCCCCGCCCCCTTCCGCCTGAATTGCAAGCGTCGTTTTAAACCTAGAACGATCAGTTTTGGTACTCACAATACTAATCACCATCTTAATGATCTAACGATTTGTTACAATCGGATAAAAAACACAGAAGAAATTAAGAAATTACTTTTATAAAGCGTTACCACATGCAGCTGCACCTAGTTAGTTGCTATGACACTCCGCGACATAATAATGGTGTTCAATAAACCAACTAAAGTATTTTTTCAGTATATTTTTGAAAAATATAATATTTTGATGGTAAAATTGGGTGGCGGGTATCTCACAGTCGAGCAAACTCGACTGTAGCTTTCATACTTGTTATATATATCTCTGAAATTTCGATCTTCGTACAGGCAGACAGGTCTATACCGACTCGGCTGTTGATGCTGATTAATAATATATATACTTTATGGGGTCGCAGACGCCTGGTTTGCCTGTTACGCACATTCGGACAAACGCAAAAGGTCACGATTTTTTAAAATCCATGACCTAAAAACAACCTGCGTGATTTTTAAACCTACCACCCATAGTGTAGAATGGTATTATAAGTTTGTTCAAAGCGAAAACATAAGTAACAGACAGAAGGGGAGTGGGAGTTACTATCAATTTATAAGCAATTTATTAGCAAATTGTTTTGTTAACTGGCTATTGACCTACTAAGCTTCATTATTGGATTATGAGGTTCAATCTTCACGGCCAAGTTGATATAAGCCACAACTCCATCTACCCCAAAAAGGCAAATTGGCAAACTTTATACCTTGATAGCCTCCAATCCTAACTCTACAAGTGAGATAGAAATTGCCGTTAATACGCTCCAAGATTAGCTAATCTTTTCCTCAAAAACAGTTTAGAATGGAAGACTCTACGAGGCAACCAAAGAGTTCCTTTGTGGAACAAAAAATTGGCTGTCCAACGAAGGGAGCACCGTTTTACTAAGTATACTACTACTAATCATGAGATGAATAGAAGAGTGCATTCACCTTTTACAGCAAGAACATTAGAAGCGAACCTACCGTGGAAGTGAATAAACACTTCCAAAGTCAGAAAGGCTTCAACAAAAATTGGTCAAATGGTTATCTATGACATATGACTTTTTAAGAGAGCAACTAGCTCTTTCACTCAAGACCGTAGGAAATCACTTGAATTTCTTCTTTAAGTTCACTTTCTTAGTTCAATAGTAAACCATGATTGTTCCAACCATATTACTTCATTAAATCAACTAATTCTACATAGGAAACCAAATTAGAGTACCCACATGAGAATCACCCTAACCAACACTATTCCCGTATTATGGGTATTTAGAAGTTTTCTTCGCACAATGTGGGGCTTCCACCCCAAAATCATTACATAGAACGTGTTGATCAGACCAATCGTCACTGACGCTGCGCTAGGGTGGTGGCCAAAGGTGACTCAGATCAACAAACGTAGTAGGATCCAGAGACTAGCTTAACCTCCTTGATGGGGGGTGGTCAAAGAGTTTTTCATTGTAGGACGCTCTTTGCTTATCTATTTCATCTTTTACTGCGAGAATGCCGAGGTCCCTGTGGATGTTTTGGTTTCGAATATACCATGGTGCCCCAGTGATAGATCTTTTGAGCATGACGTTGCTTTGAGCATGGCAATCTGCTGGTTTGCCACGCCCGTCGCAGACTACTCTTTTCCAGAACCAGCTGTTCAATTTGCAGGCTGGTTTGAACATCTTGATTTCCACATCCTTCCGTTTTGGTGCTGAGATTTTGGCAGCTGTGACGCGTGCCTCTTCCAGTGCGGCGGTAGAGCAGTCGATGTCCACTTTGATATTTAGTTGAGGAGTTAGCTCTATGTGGGAACTCATATACTTTCTGTATTTCAACCAGTTAGTGTTGTGCGACGCCAGCAAAAAGGGGTGATCCGTAATTTCTGGGCTTTGAAGAAGGGTTATCAACAAAGGCGAGTGGTCAGATGCGAGATGCGGTGGGGCCATGGCGCTTATTAGATTGCGCGGGATGTTTTTTTGTCACCGCGAAATCAATTAGATCTGGGATCTTTCTGGGGTCTGCAGGCCAATATGTGGGGCTACCAGGAGAAACGTAGTCCAATTTATTGCTCACTTTTATAAGTGCATTATACAGTTGCCTTCCCTTGGGAATCACGAGGCGTGATCCCCAGTGCTTGTGTTTGGCATTGTAGTCTCCTGCAGCTATGAAGCGATCCCCCAGTGTGTTGTAGAAGTCCATGAATTGACCTTCAGAGATAATAAATCCAGGTGGGCAGTAGACAGCAGCAATGCAAAGGTTGCCGTTTCCCGACTGCACATTTATGGATGTGGCTTGCAAGTAATTTGTTGCAAACCTTTGGTGAAAGTGGTGTTTGATGCGTTCTCTGATTAAGATGCCGGTTCCGCCGCGGACTTTGTCATCCGGATGATCTGTGCGGTAGAAGGTATAACCTCTTATATGGAAGTTATATCTCCCTGTGAGGTGCGTTTCAACCAGCAGCATGGGGTCGATGTGACTTAAATTTAGGAATTGCGTTATTTCCAGTTTATGCCATGAAATGCCGTTGGCATTCCACATGGATATACATAGGTTAGACATTTATTATTTGGACTGTTGTGCTACAAGTAACTAGTACATGTCCTGGTTCTGAACAAGCGTTTGCATGGTTGTTTTCATAAATGACATGAGTTCCATCATACTTTGTTGTATTGCTTTGCGGCTGCATTGGGACCTGATGAAGGTTTTCTGAGTGTGGCTGGAGTGGATTTTCCATGCCTGTTCATAGTGCTTCGGCGTAGGAGATGCCTTTAGTGGTATTTAGCGGACCGAATGATGATCTGGCTGCCTTGGCGAAAAATACGTCTGGCGTACTTTTTGAGTTATAATACGCATTTTGCGTATCTTGTTGACGCGTAGCTGTCGCTCGTTGCATGCGATTCTTCAACTCCTTGTAGACCTTGTAGCCTCTGTAGGTTGCTGTATGGTTTCCTCCACAGTTGCCACATTTTTTCTTTAAGAGGTCTTCTTTGTTTGCGGGGCAGTTTACGGAGTTGTGTAAGTCTCCGCAGACTACCCGAAGTGTGCAGTATATTTGGTGTGTCCATACTCCTGGCAGTTTGTGCATTGTAAAGGGCCGTTTCGTTTTTGGAGTTCTTCCACAGTGATCCTTCAATACAGTAAGAGCTGCAGCTTGTAGATCGGGTGCACTTCGTTTTTCTTTAAGGCTTTGCTATCTGGTTCGAGCTCGACCTTGAAGAGTGGTTACGGCTTTTTGTTTCTGTTAATAATGTTGCTAACATTTTTGGCACAGAATCTTCTTGAATCTCAGAAGGGGCGATGTCAGGTTCGATTCCTTTTAGTACAACTTACAGTCCCTTGCTGCTTTTTAGTTGGTAGGTGTAGAATTTCGTTTTTGGTTCCTCCAGGTACTTAGACGGCTCGGAAGTGTTCTTGGGATTTCGTTTGAACTTTGGTTTCGTGGATGTTCCCTTTAATAAGCGGAACAACATGGAAATTATCGTCCGGACCAGCGCAACAAATTTGGTTGATCAGGGCGTTTGATCTTTAATCCCTTATATAAGGTGAGGACTTTGGTTTCTTTTGGGTCTCCTGCCCCAGCTCTGCTTGGTTGTTCTCCGACTCTGGTAAGATGGAAAAAAGGTTTTAGTGGACTAAGCTTACGCTTAATCTGGATGTAACGATCCATACCGGTCTGTATAGCCAGGACCGCTTGTTGCTTACGGTTTTTGTTACCATTGTATTTTGCTCTGTAGGCGTTGGTACTGAATTCACAATATTGGTAATTAGTTTAGTTGTTGGTGGAGCTTTTGCTACGACTGCAGAAATTGTAGCGCTGCTAGTTGTTGGAGCTTCTTCCATCGAAGCGAGCAGTGGTGGGGTTTGGCATTGGTAGCTCCATGATGTAGAGGTTGGGGAGAGCAGAGTGGGTGAGCAAGAGCTCGCTCTCTTGGTGTCGGTGGTCAGTAGAGCCGGGTTGCTCTTTGTTGACTAGCTTTCTTCATCGATATCGCGTGGTGAGAAGTAAGAGTAACAGGCGTTTCTTGGATTTACGGAGCTTCTACGCTCATTCTTTGGAACGCTGCTCATTTTTCGAGCTTATTACGCGTGGCACTTATTAATAAGTAAATTAAATAATTGCAGTTCGACGTAATATTAATTAACGCACCACATTTATGGAATAAAGCTTGAAACACTAAGCAATGAACAGGTTCATATGTTCAATATGTTCATATGTTCATTACTTAGTGTTTGAAATCAATCTTATTTTTTGTTATCAAGAAAATTGCGATTTTCTTTTTCAGTTATTTCCGGAGCTTTGCTCAATTCTTGCGACCATTGCCGTTGACCTTTGACTTGCGATGTGACATCATTGTATATACAAATTATTGAAGTCGCTACTCTGACCCTGCTTAGAATCAAGCTCCAAGTATCTGGAAGTCAACTCAGGTCACGGCAGTCTTATCAAAGAAAGGGACCCAACGAAAGGGTTTGAAGTGGTTCACTAGTAGATGTCCAATGCAAGCTTGGGTCAACACTGCAACAAATCGTAGGGACGCGGAAATTCTAGGAAAAGAGAGATCAGCTCCCTCTTTAAGAGTGGCCTTCATCTCTTTGTGAGTTACCTAAGTAGTCACTACACGGTCAACTTTCCTCATTTTTAGATGTATGTATCTATCGGATAACTTAGAGTTAAGTTTTGCAAAGATGTCGAGACGACCAAGCACATCCTCTGGGAATGTCCAATCTTATTATGGGATAGGAGAAAAAACTGCACAAGGACACCACACTCGACGAAAGATCAGTTCGGATTCATAACGGATGCCGAGCAGCTTCTGTCCATTTAAGGACCAACCTTTGTCGCTCCTTCTCTCCTTGGGGAGACTTAATCTTAGTAATAATAAGAACATATAAGTCTGTTGGCTTAGATATTGGTCATGACCGCGGCAAAAAGAGAAAATCGCAAGGTAACTAATTTTGTATATTCGTAAGAGTAGCCACAATGCGAATTATTCTAGTATTAGATTATTTCATTCCAAATTTAAATTTCACATTTTCCTCTAAACGATCTTTCTTTTCCCCCGTATTTGAATCAGACTCAATGCCGTAAATACATTGCTTGTGTGCTAAATTTTCTAAAACTCTATCAGATGCCTAATACGAAATCTTATCCTTCTAGCTGAACAGGAAGTATTTGTGGCTGCACTTCCCCACTATGTAGTGGGGAGTACCTGCTGTGGTAGACCCTGGGGTCAATTATAAGTTATACACGACACAACTCGACTGGAACTTTCTTATTTTTTTCTTTTTTTTTCGGTTTTACTCAGACAGACTCACTGCACTATAAACGTAAAATTTTTGTACAGTGTATGTATAAAATTGTATAAAAGCAAATTAACGCATTCCAAAAATTCCTTATTTTAAGTAAAGCATGTCTGATAAAATTATGTTTTTATTACATAGCCTATATTTTGGTAATTTATATTTATCGTTTAGACTAATATAACAACAAATACATTTCGCTTTGGGTGTTGTGTATTTACATGCCATAAATGCAAAAATAGAAAGTATGTACACGAAAAATTAGTCTTTCGTCTTGAGTATTACACAAGTAGGAACGGCTACAGCCAAGATTTGACTACCGCGAGAGACTCATAATAATAACAAGAAAGCAAGCTACTGTTGAGTGTGCTCGACTGTGAGATTCCCTCCACTCATTTTTACTGAATGCAAGAAAAATTTAGAACACAATATTGTAATTTCGTGAAAATTCTAAAAAAAAGATAATAAAATATATAATACATATACTAAAAAAGTGTACGAAAAATATATCATAAATATACTGAAATTAGACGCCCAATATGATAAGCTTGGTTGCTCCTTATTTGGATTATTGAAGTAACATAGCAACTGACCAGCTGCAGCTGCACCTGTTTTAAAAATAATTCTTTGATAACTCCTTTGTTTTTTGTCCGATATTAACACAATTTTCAGGAATCATTTAGACAGTGATTATCAAAAGAAATATTCTAGGTTTATTGGAAGTGGATCGCAATTTGGTTTTTTTCGATTTGCGGTGACGAAAGTGGACGTGGCTAAAATCTAAAACAAACTTGATCTGCTTAGTAAGTTTTTACATGTGCCTACAAATTTGATAGCTGTATATTTTAAAATGTAACTGTTAGATACAGTCGGACAGACAGATGGGAGTAAAACGACTAGGCTTTTGATGCTGATCAAGAATATGTATACTTTATGGGGTCGCAGATGATTTCTTCTACCTGTTACGCACATTCGGACAAACAAAATAGATCATGAACTTTTTTAAAATCTTTCACCTTAAAAACAAGTAAGAAAGCTACAGTCGAGTTTGCTCGACTGTGAGATACCCGCCACCCAATTTTACCATCAAAATATTATATTTTTCAAAAATATACTGAAAAAAATACTAAAAAATATATACCAAAAAATACCAAAATAATATATCAAAATATTCTTTGTTTGAAATTATTAGCTTAGTGGCACTTTAGTTGGTTTATTGAACACCATTATTATGTCGCGGAGTGTCATAGCAACTAGCTAGGCAGCACTAGCAGTTGCACGTGGTAACGCCTTATAAAAGTAATATCTTAATAACTTCTGTGTTTTTTATCCGATTGTAACCAAATTCGCAGAGATCATTAAGATGGTGATTAGTATTGTGCGTACCAAAATTGAACGTTCTAGGCTTAAAACGACGCTTGCAATTCGGTTGTATTCGATTTACGGGGGCGGGAGGGGGCGTGGCCAAAATCAAAAACAAACTTGATCTGCGTGCAACAATAAGACATACTGTCGCGAAAAATTTGTTGCTCTATCTCTTATAGTCTCTGAGATCTAGGTGTTCATACGGACAGACGGACATGGCTATATCGTCTCGGCTGTTGACGCTGATCAAGAATATATATACTTTATGGGGTCGGAGATGCTTCCTTCTGCCTGTTACATACATTTTCGGTCGGCACAAAGCCATAATACCCTTCTACCCTTTGGGTAGGCGGGTATAAAAATTTATAATATGCTTAATATTAACAATCAGACTAAAATCGCATTTTCAATTGTTTAATAGTTATGTTGTTGTTTTTCCGTTGTATGTATTTTTGTATCATTTCATGCCCAAAATATTCGGAAAAATTGCATGACATGAGTCGATTGAATGCCAAGATGCTCTCAAAGATTTTCCAAAACTCTTGCTGATATGGTTGCAACTCCAGGACGTTTATAATCATCAAGTTCATCGCGGCTTTCTGTAAAGCGTTTGTATCACTTACGACCACTTTCTTGAGACAAAGTCGACTGGCCGAATTTAAGTCAATATGTGAAGTGGCTTGGAGCCTTTAAACGCAAAACTTAATAACAACAACAAACTACAAGTCTAAATTGGCTGACATTGCCAACATTTAATAAACATATGTGGACAACACATTGTGTAAGTGTATTTATTCCCTCCCCACAAAATCGAAACAATTTTGCAATCATTAATTATACCCTCTACCGAAAGGGTTGAAGGGTATTATAAGTTTGTGCCCACCGAAAATATATGTAACAGACAAAAGAAGGCATCTCCAAGACTATAAGGATTTCGGAGACTATATTGGATTCCACAGACTGCAAAAGCTAGGACAAATTTTGAAAACAGTATGTAATATATACATATATATATACAACATATATACATATATACTATATATATATATATATATATATATATACATATATACTGTTTCAAGTTTGTTGAAGAATTTGGCCATTCCCCTTTCTGTTCCCGCAAACCGATAAACACGAATTTAAAGCATTTCATTTTTGGTACACACAATATTTATTATTTAAAAAAAAAATATATATATTTATTACTATTGGATAAAAAGCAGAGATGTTATTCAGTAAATCATTTTAAAAGGGTGAGACCAGATGCAGATGCACCTTGTCAGATGTTATGTCACTCTGTGATGTAATAAAGGTATTCAATAAACCTAGTAAAGCGCAGCAAAACTAATAATTTTGATATTGGTACATTACGGTTTATTTTTTGATATATTGTGTAATAAATTCTCAGGAAATAATAAGCTAATTTTAGTATCCTTGATTAAAAATTAAAGTTAAAAAGCATATTTTGTCGACTTCTAATAAGCCATAGGTATCACGGATTTATAGCTTAACGGAGCATATTTATATGTAATTTGTTCGTCCTATACTTCAGTTTGTATTCAATATCTGCTGTCCCCAGTGTAGGGTGCTTCAATTAAGTCAGTGCATAAACTATTTCTTCTCTTTGCTCTTCATAGTCTTAACTGCAATTTTTCTATTAGATTGTCTGCGTGTTATAGTAGACTTGTATTATTAAATCTTCATTCTTTTCCCGGCCGTAGGTAGTGTAGTGTTTCTACATAAATTTTTGGTGAAATTGACTCTTCGGAGTTGAGAAGGCAAATTAGCTTTGACGTGCCGGTCAGAACAACTGTAATAATTAGTATGCTAGTTACAATCCTTTTCGAATTTAGTGTGCAAATATCTAAAATATATATTTAATATGTGATTGCAATACTAACAATATTTTTCAAATTAAGCCCATGCTATTACAATACTTAAGTTTAGCTCTTATTGTGTTGTCTGTGTTATGAAGTGCAGTCCACGTTTTAACAATTGATCGTATTGCTGTTCATATGACCAAGATTATTTTGTGTGCTTTAATGAGAAGATAAGTACATTTATATCACCAAAGTCAATTAGAAAATTCAAAAACAATACATATATTCGTTGCTAAAAAAAATGTTTGAAAAAAGAAATTCAAATTTTTTGTTTCTTTTCTAAGGGCTAATTGAAAATGTATATTACAGGCAGATGGCGTCGCCTCTCACACCACCTATGCACCTTCGTCAGCTAGAAAAAATTAAAAATTATGGCAGAAAATATAAATTAACAAATTTAAAATATTTCAAAATGTTTTATTTTCACAATACTAGCTCAATTACCGTTTACAAAAAAATAACCTTTGATATACTGTTAAGGTATTGTCTCAGAGAAAGAAAACCCCAGTTAGACTCTTATAGACTCTTATACTCAATGTAATCTAGTTGTTCATGTAATCAGAGGGACAACCTTTAACGTACATTTGCTGACGCTCCTGTTATTGATTTTTGAATATAAGAAGAAAGATATATAATAAATAATAGAAACTTACCACCTTGAATTTTGGACATGGCAGAATTTTTATCCTGGGTTATGGGTGGTGTCGGTTTATGCGATTGGCCTGTGGCTCGATACATAGCCATTACCCAGAGACTGCATTCATTTTCATCATCACAGGCAAATGCGATGCTATCGCCTTCACGTACTGCGTTGAAAAAATATCGACCACCGTTTAAATCAATACCAAACATTAAATTTGCTATAATGAAAAAAATAAAATTAGCAAAAAATATACAGCTAAATTATTGTCACGTACCACTTGCAGCCTCAATATAGTCCACAGTGTAGCCATCCAATTGCATCATCTCCGATGGTTCAGACTTCTTTTCCTTATAACTGCACATTGCAAATGTATACTGGGAAACTTGAACCAGAACAAAATATCGCCGTTTCCACTTTTTCCATACAGATTTTCCAATTGCGAAAAGATTTCTAAAATTATAATATTAATATGAAAAGTAATTATTGGATGAAAGCCTTAAATGGCATGCAAATCCTAATGTCTGTTTATAATATCCAATAACTCTGGCAAAATATAAAAAATGTTCTGGACATACCCACAATGCTTCATATTTAAAGGCTTGTCGAGTCTGCAAGCTATCTTAATTCGAATATCTTGATCTTGTAGATTTTTGGAAACGATCATACGATGCCATTCAGGTGACTAAAGACAATATTTTCAAATTTGTTATTCGAAATTGTGTGAAAATGTTATGTTTATAAATATTTCTTACTTTGGTTGATAAGGGGGATGGTTTTATCGTTACTTTCCCTAACTCTTTGTCTTCCAAAGCCAACATTCCAGGATTTTCTGTGTATAACTTCACTTTTACCACTGGTAAGGGATGAGTTGTTGTAAAATCGCCCTGTGTATCCCACCTGAAAACGACACCAAAATAATTATTATATTGAAAATGGAAAATATAAACCTTACATGGGCTTGGAAGCTTCAGCTTGATCAGTTTGAAGTTTTTCACCGTTTTCAACTTCCATTGTACAATAAACAATTCTATTGGGAGCTAAAGATTTAAGTCCTTTAACTTCCATAACAATAACTTCTAATTGAAATGTAAGTACAACGTCTAATTTGGTCAATTGTGTGGTACCATCTTCTGAGTCACCCTCTAGCTTAGAAAGAGATCCATGGGACCGGAGGATCATTTTTCTAATGTTACAAAGGGGAACTGGACTTATTAATATGCAAATGATGCATTTAGACAAACTTACAAAAATGATGGTGTGCTGTACATTTTATTTATATCGGAATGAGAGAAATTGAAAAAAAATTTAAGAATAATTATTTATTAGCCATTAATTACACACAGCACCTGTGGTTATAACGTTTCAATTTTTGGAGACCATATTTGCTGTCCAGGTTACCCTTAGATACTGGAAGTGACTCCAGGTTTGCCATTAAAAGATTAATTGAAGACTTTAATTCTTCTATATAAAGTGATTCCATTTCCTTAAGCACAAATTTTGGCATCAGTTTTCGATTTTTCTCCATTTCTCCCACCCTCTGCATTCGACCATCTAATTCACGTCTGATGGCTGCCGCTTGCTCATCTGCAGAATCAAGCTAATATAGAAAATATGCAAAAGAAGCGAGTAAATATATAATAAATTGAAAACATGATTATACTTCAATATAGTGATATATCCACAACCACTCCATTTGCATATACTTGAACACACATACACTTAAACATACAAGAATATCCTAGCAAAACACTACTCTTGTATCCCAATAACATATGTTCAATCCAACATCCGAGTTACGCTCAACTCTTGAGAGCTAAAGTTGCTTACTAAAAGAGTTGAACTGTTCCAGGTCTTTGTGCACTTCCATCGGTGGTTTAATGGTCAATTCTGAGTCTATTTTTATACTTAATATGGAATAGTTTGGTTGGTGCAAGTTTCTTCACATGAATTTTATACAAAGCATTTTCGAACAATAAAGAATATTTTATAGTTTTATTTAAATTACGGAGTATTCCATTTTATTATATATGTGATCTATCTGACTGAGAAATATTTCTCAATTCTCTAAAAATTTGTACTCAACTTTAGAAACTTACCATGAGAGCATTAAACAAGATTTGGTGTTCAAACTTTTTCACCGATAAGATCTGTTGAAACATATCATATAGTTGTTCTTTGGAAAGGATTAGCTCACTATTTAGCGACTGCTGCATACGCGAGGGCCGTTTTGTATCTTCATCCCCGCTACCCTTCAGAATTATGTCGAATTTTGCCATCCACGATGTTAACACTGTTTCCTTACTAAGACCGTCTATCTCAGGCAACGATCTAATTTCCCAGATTAAAACATAAAATTATTTTGAAAAGAAATACTTACTTTTTTTATGAACACTTACCTTACACGTTTTTCAATATTATTCCGAAATACTTCCCGAAAATCGTGCTGCGAACATGCTCCCGACTGAACCATTTTAATTACACGCTCTGATTTTAAAAATACGTCGTGATAGCTTTGAACTGCATTTTGAAACGCCTCATCAGCCATTATTTGTGTTTCTCCTTTAAGAAATGCCTGATAAATAAACATATTTTAAAAATTACAGAAGGTATATATGTGGGTGTATATAAAAAGCTGCAAGATTTGTTCTCGTTATCAAACATTCTTAACTACAGCACTAATACTAATAATTAAACAAGTAATGTTATTTAACAGTTCATATGTGAGTTACGACTATAAGCCAGTTAGAAAGCTAAAGTGGATATAAGTGTGTACATACTGCCAATTTTCAAAGGAAACGATAAAAGAGCGATGCAATTGCACCTGTATTTCACCCCATTAAAATTGTACATGAATAACATCCAAGTTTTTTTAAGGGGTAACTATTTGTGTACATAAAGTTAATATTTGATATACACCATAATAATCACCATCTTAAAGATATCTAAGAATTTTGATAATTGGTCAATAATAACGGAAGTTACACATTTTATATGATTCATTATCATATATGCAGCAGCAAATTATATATTATTTCAAAATGAAACCTAAAAATTCAAATATGCAAAATTGGTGAAAGTGGGTAGAATAGGTTTATTTTAAAATACTGAAATCTACTCACAAAAAACAGCAAGCACAAAAAAAATACCAAAATCAGCCAAGCACAAGCACTAACCATACAATACGTAGATATACCATTTCATATAAGCGTAAACGAACACACTCTTTTCGGCACAGTCAGAGATTGAGTCACGGACACGGTTGCATGTTGGCTCAAGCAAAAATGTGCCAGAAAATTTGGTTGCGTTTAGTCCGTTAGCGGTTGCATTCGAGCGTCTAAACGTTTGCTGATTGCCTTGTACTGTTGCTGCGTCATTGAACATGTTAGTGAATACACATATGTATGTTTATGCAATTGTGTTGAGCTATAGGCAAATTTTGTGTATTCGATTTGCAGCTAGCACCAATGGTTGTTGTTATTTTGGTTTCTTGTCTTGTGCCCTCCCTCCCCTTATATATACCCCCCCTTATGTATACTTCTAAATTGATAATAATAATACAATATTCAAACAAGATCGACAGGTGCAGTCGGCACACGCCAGCAAAAGTAAAAAATCAAATCAACAAAGTCACTACCAGCAGCAGAACACAATACGTCACAATACGATGTCGAAAAAAACAATGGTAAGGGGAGGGAGGGCACAATACACAACACAAGACAATACGATGTCAATGAAAACAAGAGTAAGGGGAGGGAGGGCACAAGACAAGAAATCAAAATAACAACAACCATTGGTGCTAGCTGCAAATCGAATACACAAAATTTGCCTACAGCTCAACACATTTGCATTTTGCCTTATACATACATATATGAATTCACTAACGTATTCAAGAACCCAGCAGCAGTACAAGGCAATCAGCAAACGTTTAGACGTTCGAATGCAACCGCTAACGGACTAAACGCAACCAAATTTTCTGGCACATTTTTGCTCGAGCCAACATGCAACCGTGTCCGTGACTCAATCTCTGACTGTACCGAAAAGAGTGTGTTCGTTATGAAATGGTATATCTACGTATTGTATGGTTAGTGGCACAAGGGAGTTAGACGGAAAGAGAGTAAAATTATACAATAATATACTGTAGCAATCAAAAACTAGATTTATCAATGAAAACAAACACCGAATTATCAAATACAAACATATATTGAATATTAAACCCAATTGTTGGATGGACAAAAAAAACAAGTCCGAATGAATAAATTATACGAATAATGATAAATACGAATGAATAGAAAAAAAAATGTCAAATGTTATGGTTGTGCTCTCTATAAAGTCAATTTGAACAATAATTAATCTATGTAGGAATACTACACCTAGCATGGTTTTACGGTCTGAGAGAGAACGAAGGTTAAGTAATATAAGTCTACTACAATACGAAGGGTATTTAATAGTAGGATTCCAGAGCAAAAAAAAATTGTTTTTGAACTGATTCAAGTCTATCTGGATGAACCCTATACTGGGGAAACCATACATTTTAGATATAAAGATGTTTTGTTAAGTAGGGATCGGTAAATTCCATTGACCAATACTTAATAAATCCAAGGACATCCATGGCTTTATTAGAAGCAAACAAAATATGCTTATTAAACTTTAATTTCTGTCAAGGATACCTAAATCAGTTACTGACTATTCGCTTAAGTTGTATCTCGTTGAGATGATAATTGTTAAAGTGGGGAATGCACCTAAACAATTACATAAGTTTACATTTGTTGCAATTTAGATTTAATAAATCTAATGATTTACTGTAGTGTTGCAGTTGAGAAGTTATTAGTTTCTTAAATGCTTTAGGAATATCAGGCAACTTAGAAAATATAGTTTTAAAAGTTAGATTTTTTGCCAATTTTAAGAGGAATAATATTATATAGGGGTTAGGGAAATAGCACAATAGAGACAATTCAAATAATAAGATAAATAATAAGTGGTTTACAGACTGCACAGAACCTAATCACACAACTAGGTCACGTAAGAGTAAACTTTCAGTAATTAAAGGACTATATATATATTATATATATAAAGCACTATATATATATGATATATTAAGATGGGTATTCTCGATATGGATACAACATATTGATAAGGAATAGATCGATTAAAAAAAACAAACAAATAATTCAGCAATAGCATGATCATTAAAAGTTTTCTTTGATTCAAAAAATAATGTTGGAAGTGTTGATGTCTTCCGCTTCGAGTTGACGAAGTCATAAGATCGTTTCGGGTCTCACTGAAACGTTAGTCTATACCTTCTCAAATATTCCTTATAGCAATAAATACATAAGAGCGAACCAGTTTCCTTATATTTTTTATAGCTTGACTTTTTAATATTAAACTTTGTCAGTTCTTCAGTATACCATAACGACCATAACGGTACGAAAAGGAACACAAACATCGAATAAAGTTGGTCCAGTCAGATTGCAATAGAAGCTCACAAAGTTTTGTAAAATTGATCTTCCGAAAACAACGAACTCGCTTATCCGGTAAAACACGTGAACCCGAAAATCTTATTTGGAGGTCAATCAGTTCCTCTAGGATAGGGTGGTCGGAATCCTCAAGGGAGAAAATTGAGTGGAACCTGGACACCGGTCAAGAATTGGGATCCAAAACAAAAATCAATTCAAGCATTTTATTCACACAATTTTCGCAGAAATGTGATTAATTTTAGAAAAATAAGATACATAAAGAGGGTTATCTGAGACAGGTGGGAATAAGAACAGGTAATGAAGATGCTAAAACTATTGAAACTCAAAATCCATTTGTCAGTAAAGATTTATGTATTAAGAATAACATGCCTTAATCAAGTTTCAATAAAGGCAATGATATGGAAATAAAGAGGTAAACTATTAAAGTAGAGGGTGTTTAGCTTACTGCAGAGGCCTCTATCATTTTGATAGCAGAGCAATAGACGATATTAATTTTTCAAACCGTCAAGATGTAATTTAAGGCTTACAGGCTTACTGGCTCTACTGTTTATGTAAAATCGGTAGACGAGTTTTCTTTTTATTTATATCTTTTTATACCCGCCTACCCAAAGGGTAGAAGGATATTATAACTTTGTCCCGACCGAAAATGTATGTAACAGGCAGAAGGAAGCATCTCCGACCCCAATATATAATCTTGATCAGCGTCAACAGCCGAGGTGATATAGGTGATATATAGTTATTAAGAGATTACTTTTATAAGTCGTTACAATATGCAGCTGCACCTAGTTAGTTGCTATGACACTCCGTGACATAATACCGGTGTTCAATTAACCAACTAAAGTGCCGTCAAGCTAATAATTTCGAACAAAGAAAATTTTGATAAATTATTTTAGTATTTTTTAGTATATTTTTTTTTCAGTATGGTCGAGCAAACTTGACAGTAGCTTTCTCACTTGTTTTTTATAATTAAGTGTTCCGGACAAAAGTCTTTAAAGCAAGTAAAAAAATTTAAGTTTTTTTATGAATGTTGGGATCCAAAACAATTTGGTGTAGTGTGTTTGAGACAGGTGATAAAGATGCTAAAACTAATAAACGTAATTTTACCGCCACAAATTCGATATCTATATCAATACATATATTTATGAATTCAGACGAGATATCAGCATCGACAGCGATACGACCACCACGACGCCGCTTGCGCTCATATCTAATGACGAAAATTTGTTAGAAAAGATTTCAGTATTAAGAATATCATGCCTTAACAAAGTTTCGGTAAAGGCAATGAAATGGAAAGGAATAAATAAACTATCTAAATAAATATAATTAAACTTACTACAAAGGAATCTTCCATATTGACAGCCAAGCAGGAAAAAATATATTAGTTTTTTTTATTATCAGATGTATTTTGGGGTTCAAAGCAATTAATGGTAGCTTTTGATGTGTAACCCGATGGGCGATTTTCCTTTTTGGTTACATACTCAATAATTGTGTTCCGGCCAAAAGTCTTTACAGAAATATTTACTAAAATACTTTGCAAGACCAAATAAAGTCTAGAAAACAAAAATTGTTTCATAGGTGGGACACCTACTAAAGTGATGTGTGAAATTAGGTCCCTTAGAAGGTTGAACATGTTGAATTTCTGCAACAATAACAACTGTGGGTACCGAGATTAAAAAGAGATCTGGACAAATGATATCCATGGGTACCTTCCGATTGTTAGCAATCGTTGATACTGAGGAGTGTCAAGAGGAAGGATACGCAAATGACATCAGTTCAACAATACTAGGGGATGGTCGAGTAGATAAGGAACATGAAGCTCGTTTGGCCTCAAGTTATGAAACTATAAGCAAGACACACACATCCACCTTAAGCCAGATTCAGGTTAACAATGCGGCCAGCACATTTTTCAAACGATACGTTTCCGTATGGCAAGCAGCAAACCAAATTGATTTTAACATTTGTTGGTAACCGGCATTGTTTATAATATCAGACAAACACATTTATTCAAATAAAAATAAGAATTAATACCAACAAGTAGGAACGGCTACAGTCAAGCTTTGACTGTACGAGGTCATGGATTTTTAGTGTACATGCGCAGCGTTTAATAATCTTATAAAATTATGAAAATTATAATAATTATTGGGTAAAACAAGTAAGAAAGCTACTGTCGAGTTTGCTCGACTGTGAGATACCCGTCACTGAATTTTACTGAATGGAAGAATAATAAAGAGCGAAATATTATAATTTTCATAAATATACTGGAAAATATACTAAAAATATACCAAAATATATGCCGAAAATAATTTTGTTCTAAATGATTAGCTTGGTAGCACTTCATTATGTTTATTGAACACCATTATTATGTCACTGAGTGACAACTAGCTGAATAGGTGCAGCTGCACCCGATTTCGCCTTATAAAAGTAATTCGTTAATTACTTCTGTGTTTTTTATCTGACTCGACTGTTGATGCTGACCAAGAATATATATACTTTATGGGGTCGCAGACTTCTGCCTGTTACGCACATTCAGACAAACGCAAAAGGTCATGATTTTTTTAAAATCCATGACTTAAAAATAAACGAAAGCTGCTGACGAGTTTGCTCCGCTGTCCCTTCACCCATTTACTGAATTGAACAAAAATTAAGAGCGATAAGGCGTGGCAAATATCTAAATGGGGATGTTTGTTGGCACAAAGTTATAATACCCTTCTACCCTTTGGGCAGGCAGGTATGACTATATTCGATTTAATAAGTTTTCCGAAATACAGTAATGAAAACGCTGCCGGAAATATTCAACATTTACAAAGCTAGAATGTTTGGATTGGACTATGTCTTTCATCTTTCTCTTTTACTCAAGACATAGTGTTGAACTTAATAATAGTGCAACAAATAATAAAATCATTTCAGTTGTACAAGCCGGATATATTTTCCATATATACAAGCTAGTGAGGCCAGGAGACGATCAAACGATAAGTTAAATGTTCATATAGAAATTGATAATACAACTTATCTCAACCTATACAACAACCTATTATCGGAACAATTTTTTGGTAATGAATTTCAAAAGAATATATAATCTATTGCGTTTGTCAAGTCGATATAGCCCTATCCGTCTGTTTGTTTGACTCCTTCGGAGTGCCAGGACGCATTTAGGGGACAACAGCACACTGTTTAAAGTTCATGAACTTGCTGCATTCTTATGTGTCTATGACATAATCCACCGGAGCATATTCTCCTCAGTCGAATATGACGTATAAAATAAATAAGTTGACATATGATATACGGACTTCATCGAGATTTAAAACTGGACAAGAAGAAATAAAACGTAACTTTGCATTGAATAATCAAGCGACGAAGTTCCACGCCAAATTGGCATTGACCTAATTCAAGCTAAAATTAAGCTAATCCATGTATTTGTTAGAGGAATCTATAGGAAAAGAATTTGGAGCTTTCTCTTAGCGATGCCGAGAGAACTTTAAGCGAAGTTCAAGTGCAAGCTAGAACCCTTTGAACTATCTTACCAATGCGTATGATATGGAGTATTTTCGGCGACACACATTATCAGAAGGCAGCTTCATCGTTGCTCATATTTCATAAAATAAAGCCTAAATGAAAAAAGAAAACCAGCCACATGGCAAGGGTTACGTCACACTCGTTAACCAGAGATTGACCGCCAAATTGTCGAGTAAAGAAATAAGACGAAATATAAGTACATATTTCGCCCCGTTGACGAATTGCGCCCATATTGCAGTCTAACCGATACTCTCAAAATCGAATGATACGAAGGTGTAGACTACTGAATTTCTACAGTTTGGTTCTTTGTTTTCTCAACTGCGATAGCTGATAGTTTTTTTTACATTTGGTCACCTCCCCGAAGCCCTGATCGCGCTTAATAGAGAAACATCCCGCTAATAATATAACCACATAGGTCTGTCTACCTTACATATATATATGATGCTTCTGAGCCGGATATTGTGAATTACACATGTACTATAAAAATCATAACCAAAGCTTATTATTATTAACTCAGTTCAAATTCAATTAATCACATTCAATTTTGAGAAATATATGGAAATAACACATACCTGAAATCGTTGCGACACTAACTCTAGTTGTTGTTTTGTAATCTTCGGTTGCCTCTTTGTCATATCAGTAGGTTGCTTAGCGTTAAAAGGATACGATATGCACCGCGATATGAAAACATAAAGCTGAATACGACGTTTCCGTTCCTCTTCCTCGCGCTCATGTTTTTCCTACAAAAAATGTGTTTAATAATTTAAATCAATTGTGAGTTGTATAAAAAATGTCCATATTCCATTGGAAATATTACTTACGTGTGGATCTCCGCCATCATGTTTGTCGCTGGCTAGAGATGATGATGGTGATAGTGGGCGAGGTAAAGAGTTGGCTCTCGACGATCCGACACTTTGACTCAATGTTTCCTGCGAAACACCACTAGTTGACGATAAGAATTGATAACCACTTTAGAATACGATCAGAAATTGAGCTTCTAACAGCACCCTTTTAACTTTGGCACTAGTCATTTGATTATTGTCGTATCTTTTGTATATTTTAAGACACGCCTTAAAATATTATCATCAAGCTCTTTAACAATAACTCGAGAGAACCAACTATTTACGCCAAACACACCTTGCAAGTTTGCAAGCGGCAGCGTTAGATTTAAGGAATGATCATGCGTGAGTCAGGGTATATAACGCCTGGCTTAGCCAAAAAAAAGTTAGCATTGAAACAGGAAGTATATGCTCAATATTTGGTCTTTCAAGTGTTGAAACTAAAAGTACAAACTCAACAGTGTACATACAGTTATTTTATAAATTGTGGTCAGTCTAGTGACACACCGTAATGAATCACTAGAATGTGAAGGACACTCAAGAGTATCGATAAACAAGTAAGATACCCGTCACCCAAGTTTACCATCAAAATATTATATTTTTCAAAATATACTGAAAAAATACTTTAAAAAAATATACTAAAAAATACCGAAATTGAACGTTCTAAAACGACGCGGTTTAAAACGACGCTTGCAATTCAGTTTTTTTTAATTTCCATGGGCGGAAAGGGGCGTGGCCAAAATCAAAAACAAACTTGATCTGCGTGCAACAATAAGACATACTGTCGCGAAAAATTTGTTGCTCTATCTTATATAGTCTCTGAGATCTAGGTGTTCATACGGACAGACGGACATGGCTATATCGTCTCGGCTGTTAACGCTGATCAAGAATATATATACTTTATGGGGTCGGAGATGCTTCCTTTTGCCTGTTACACACATTTTCGTCGGCACAAAGCCATAATACCCTTCTATCCTTTGGGTAGGCGGGTATAAAAATTCTGTGGCTCAATCTCTTATAGTCTCTGAGGTCGAGGCGAACATATGAACGGACAGAGAGACAAACGCACATGGCAAGAGGTTCATAAGAATTCTTCGCCTATTTGTTAGGGTATAAGACTACCATAAAAAATAAACCTTTAGAATTGCCTAAATAGAACCACTAGGCAATAAACATAGTAGAGTCTCCATATTTACGAAACGTGTATAAATCGTTTTTTGCGTTTTGACAATCTCTAAGGCCACTCACTCTTTCTCTCTCTGAAATGTAAAGCAGAGAACAGGGAAAACTCGATCGTCGAATATGTGTAATTGTGTGCTATGTGCATACGAGTATATGACAAAAATGTGTATGCACCTTTTTTGCTGGTTTTCAAATTTCAGGCTAAATTGGCGAGCTCGGAATTTTTTCGAGTTGCGGGGGCGGAACGTGCTTGGCCGACATCTCAACCAACAAACTTGTTCTGACATCTAGATGTTCCTAAGCTACAATAACCTCCTACCGTTCGACAGGCGGGTGTACAAAGAGAAAGAAAAGCAGCAAATTGTAAGTTGAGTGTTAAACAAGTCAAAATCAACTTTGTTCAAAATTATTATCTAACAAACATTATTATGTCGCTTAGTGACATGGCAACTGAACATGTGCAACTGCACATGATTTCGCCCTATAAACGCAATTGCGTTTTTAGTCCGATTGTAACTCAATTTTCAGAGATCATTAAAATGAATAAAAAGCTTGCAATTCGGTTTTTTGATTTGCGGGGGCGGAAGCGGGCGTGGCCAAAATCTAAATATAACTTGATCTGTGGGCAACACATACATACATGCATTTTCGGTTGCCACAAAGATATAATACGCTTCTACCCCTTGAGAAGGCGGTATAATGAGGTATAAAAAATTTTAGCAACAACACTTCAAGACTTGTAATTTTTGGTTTCCCCTAAGTTATAACATACTCCTCCTGCAGATATTGTTGCTAGCGTCGATATATTTTTCGTCGAATAGTATTTTTTTTAAACCAAATTGCAATCAGACTGCTTGTTTTTATGAAAATCCATGGCGTCAAATAGTCATGTTAGGCATGTTTTATTTTATGTACATTGAAAATGAGTGGCTTAATACAGTCAAAATTTGATTGTAGATGTTCTTACTTGTTGAATTCAGTAAATTAACAAACCTTGGAATTCCATTGTTCGGCACTTCAAGATTTGCACAGTCAGTACTAAATTGAGTTTGTTCACTTTTGGATGCTCCAATGGCTCCGTTTCCATTTCCAGATAAAGATGTCGATGGTCTATGATTTCCAATAAAATCGCCATTTTGGGTATTTGAGACAGCAGTGAGAATCGGTATTGTCCCAGTACTCGTTACAGTTGGTCCAGCAGCTAAGGTCGTAGCTTTATGTGGAACTGAGACTCGACCTTTATTTGGCAAGTTAACTACACTATCGTCGTCTCCCTCCTCTTCGCTAGAACTAGGGTCTATCATGGTTCTGGATCTTTCAAAAAGAACTGAAACAAAATTTAAAAGATTAACGGAAAGAAATTAGATCACATTATTATGGCAACATGTAAAAATGTGATAATGATGTTGTTTATAATCTTGTTATACCAAAAAGTTCCTGATGTGACGGACAGATCACGAGGTAAGACCTATGAGAATATAAATTTCACAGAGAATAGGGCACAGTGCATAGGAGTAATTGTATTTCTAAGTTATTTAGTTTGCAATTTAAAACTCAGAAATAAAGAGACCGTGAGTGTTGGGCATTATTCGAGCTAGTGCTCTGCTTGGGCGTAAGCCAGTCTCCACTATTTACAGCTACTACAGCGATTATTGTGTATCGTCTCCGTCTTGTGTCCAGACCAACGGATGCGAGCCACCACCGAGTATCGTAATAACGTAACTAGAAGTTGACCGTACAATAAAATGCGTAGCGCAACTCCGCGGTTGAATGGACATACGCCCATTTCTTTAAACAAAATATGTAAAATAAACTATTTACCTGGCGACCGTCACACAAGTCCCACTGGACTGAGGAGCTACAAAACTTGGAATGCAAAAAATAAATCTACAACAGCAGAGCTGGATGAGACTTCAATGTTAAGATCGACATCAATGACTAAGGGTGGCGCTGTGTTATATTTGATTCGAATGGCTTGAGGTTATAACACAGCGTCACCCTTAGTCATTGATGTCGATCTTAACATTGAAGTCAAGCCATTCGAATCAAATTGACGAACTAAGGAAAATAAACTGAGTGTGTACAGTATACCGAGTGAGACAAGTTTTGTATAGTAAATGAAATAAAAAAATATTCCGAAGAACCCCCATCGTGCGATGCCTCTAGTAAACTCCAGACAGATTTAGTGTTCTCAAAAAGTAAAATACTCAGAGAACCACTCCAACACTCGAAATACAACCCAAAAATATGAAATGATACGCCAACGTTAACGAAGTTTTAATTCCAACAGAGAAGAAAATACATTATTATTAAGAAAGGTGCCCACTGACTGCGATGAACTTATACACTTAAATTTGTGAAAATTGAACACTAAGAAGACCAGCAACGATGTCGCCTGAGAGAGGATCGATAAGAAACTTAGAATATTAGTGCAAAGCGCAAGTAAGTTCTTTTACCAGGACACAAAGGCAAGGATGGCAAATATTTACCAGAAAGGGAAATCAGATACACAATTTACGAACAAAATCAATAATTTGCCAAAAATACTTGAATCTACGTATGAACGAGGTGTGTTCAAAAAGTATCGCGAATTTTGAATTTTCGCGGGTTACGTATAATCGATTTTCGTTTTTTTTGTGGCGTTATGTTGGTACTCATGTCTGTCACTTATGCCGACAAGCTCTGCCATTTTGAATGTTCACTTAATTGTTGATAGCTGCTTTACTTGCACGTGTTTTGGATCGTCTTCGATTTTAACTATTCAATAAAATTGATCATTGATTGACATTGCATTCCGGATGTTGACTGTGGGATACGGAGAAGCTACCTTGTACCGAAGCAACGTTTATCGGTGGTACAAAATGTTCTCAGAAGGCCGAGAAGATGTGAACGACTAAGAGCGTGCCGGACGCCCGAGCACTTCAACAACAGACGAAAAAATTAATGAAGTGAAGAAAATGGTATTGGCCAATCGTCGAATCACCTTTAGAGAAGTTGCTGAGGACCTAAACATATCGATTGGCTCGTGCCATTCGATTTTTATCAATGATTTGGGCATGAGACGGGTCGCCGCGAAATTCGTACCAAAATTGCTCAATTGCGACCAAAAACAGCATCGCATGAACATTGCTAAAGAGATGTTGGTCTCTGTCCGCGACGACCCAATTTCCTGCAGAGGGTTATAACTGGTGTCGAATCGTGGATTTATGGTTAGGACTTGGAAACCAAAGCTCAATCATCTCAATGGAAGCTGCCGCACGAACCAAGACCCAAAAAAGCGCGCCAAGTTTGGTCGAATGTGAAAGTTTTGCTGACAGTTTTCTTCGCTTGGCGTGGTGCATCATGAGTTCTTGCCACTGGGTAGAACGGTCAATAAGGAATATTTCCTGCAAGTTATGCGCAATTTGCGCGAAGCAATCCGCTAGAAACGCCCGGATTTGTGGAAGAACAAAATTTGGCTTTTGCACCACGATAACGCCCCTGCTTAAACATCGTTGCTTGTGCGCGACTTTTTGGCCAAAAACAACACACTAATGATGCCGCAGCCACCGTATTCCCCAGATGTGGCCGCCTGTGACTTTTTCTTGTTCCCTAAACTGAAAAGGCCCATGAAAGGACGACGTTACGCTACGATTGACGAGATAAAGACGGCACCGAAGGAGGAGCTGAACAAGATAAAAAAAAAAAGATTTTTTGAAGTACTTCGAAGATACGAAAAATCGTTGGCATAAGTGTATAATATCTCATGGAGGTTACTTTGAAGGGGGCAAAATAGATATTCATGAATAAATAAATAATTTTTAAAAAAACACAAAATTTGCGATTTTTTTGAACATACCTCGTATATCGATAAGGGGAAATAAAATACCATATTAGAAGCAGAGAAGCAATATATTAAGTCATAAGCAAATATATTAATTGCAGTACTAAAATGACAGGCAATGTAAGTTGACTAATTGTTATTACAAAAAGAAACATATTCATTATAAGCAATTATTGAGTAATCCGCTTAAATTTAAATTACATTAAAAATAACTATGAAATAACAGCACTAACACAGATGTGAGGTAATCAGAAAAATTAATGTGATGACAAAATATTATCAAATTCTAATATCTAATCAGCAAATAGAAAATTTTATTTTTGCCAAAAACTAAATTTCAAATTAAAAAAAAACACATTCATATGTGCGAATATTAAATTTAATCAACAATAATAAAATATAAAACAAGTAGGAATTGCTATAGTCAAGCTTTGACTGTACGAGGTCATGGATTTTAAAAATATACTAAAAAATATACCAAAAAATGTAATGAAATAAACTTCATTCTAAATTATAAGCTTGGCGGCATCTTATTAAGTTTATTGAACGCCATTATTATATCACTGAGTGACATAGCAACTAACCATGTGCAGCTGCACCTGATTACGCCCTATAAATGTAATTCGTTAATAACTTCCGTGCTTTTTATCCGATTGTAACCAAGTTTTCTGAGATCATTAAGATGATGATTAGTATTGTGCGTATTGAACGTTCTAGGTTTAAAATGACGCTTATAATTCGGTTTTTTTCGATTTGTGTGGGCCGAAGGGGGCGTGTCCATCATCTAAAATAAACTTCATCTGCCTACAGAGTTTTCACATTATCGACTCGACTGTTGATGCTGATCAAGAATATATATAGTTTATGGGATCGCAGACTTCTGCCTGTTACGCACATTCGGACAAACGCAAAAGGTCATGAATTTGAATGACCTAAAAGTATGAAGCAACTCCATTTAGGACCATTATCCAATTATCAAATAGCAGATCCAAACGACTCTAAGAGAGCCGAATCCATTCGAAGTAAATTGCAAAATATCTCTCCTCCAGGAGAATATTCACTGAATTGATTTTCGAATAAACTGATATTTTTGAATTGGAAACAGAATCAATTACTATTAATAGTTTATATAAACACAAATTAGGATTGAGAGATGATGAACCAACTTATATTAAGAATAATAGAGCTGATAATTCGAATCAGAATGAAATATCAAGACAAGAAACTAATCTTATAGAAGATAAAACATTGAAACTAGCTGTATCTGAATATTTTGTTTTGTAACGTCATGAATTTTTATATACTTGTAAATAACAAAGTATACCTTGAAGTAAATTTATTACAATGTAATTTAGTTATATACCTACTCGTATGTTGTTGGTTGTGTTAAGAATTCAATAGACGGAGGCTTTTAATATGTGATCTCTACCAGCAGTCCTTTTCACAAAGTCTAGGCTATATAGCTATACTCATCTCCAGAGTTCGCTGTACGCTCTATACATTGTTAATCAATAAATGATTCCACGATTCCCATCATAGCAATGTTGGGTGTCAAACTTCTTCTCGTGATGAGACTAACAATAAGCTTAAAAATCTTAATGATGAACTTAACTAACAGTCACTATTGCAATTGATATGAGTTTTTTGTGGCCCTAATGTTTAACGTTGGGTTGGCAAATCAATTCGACGAAGCTTAGTTCGGCTAGATAGCCGTGTTAAGTCCCTCGCAAGGCTGTTCGGATGGGCAAGTAATTGGAAACCATAAGTCCAGATAGGTTTTAAGACGGGGTTGTATAGTAGGACCTTATATTCCAGTCTTAGGGGAGAGCGTGCACTAAGAAGCTAATGTATACTACTGGCTTTTGGTTTAAGGTGTGTTCTTTTTGCTTCGATGTGTCTACGCCATGTGAGTCGTCTGTCAAGATGAATACCTAGTTACGTAACTTCAGTTGATTGTTTGCATTTCTGCTCGTTAACTTTGATTCGCCAGTTACGAAGGCATTTCTCAATATCTACCAGATGGAGAGCGAGTTGTTTGATTTTCAACTGTTCGCTCTGGTAAAACAAAATCGTTCGTTGCTGGATTTGGCTGAAATACGTTTTGAAGATGCGCCGCGAAATTGGTAGCTATATGTTTGTCGCTCCGGACCCATTCATCTGCAGAATTTCTAATTGGCACCGATTTTTATTTTTGATAATTGCTCTATGTAGCGTCGTTGTGCACATTCCTGTTTACTAGTCTTTGTTTTGCAAATGGCGATCTATTAGATTGCCGGCGAGTGATCAGATGATAGGTCCGGGAGGGTTTAGGCTGTTATTTGATTGTGTGCGATATTTCCTGTAACAGCAAAGTCAATCAAGTCTGGTATCTTCCTAGGGTCCGTTGGCCAATGTGTAGGTCTGCCCGGGGAGGCGCAATTAAGCTTATTGCTTACTTTTATAATTGCAGGGTTGAGGGTTTCAAGACGTGAACCCATGGGCATGCTTGGCATTGCAGTCCCCAGCAGCTATAAAACGATCACCTAGTGTGGAAGAACCTCATGAATTGGTCTTCGGATATCGTATCGTTAAGGTTGCCAGTATACAGCAGCGAGTGTTATTTGGCTGTTACCTATTTGTATATTCAGAGATGAGGCTTGCAAATAATTAGAAGCAAATTTGTTGCAAAAAGTGTGCTTGGCGCGGTTTCCAATCAGGAAACCAGTACCACCGTGTGCTTTACCATCCGGGAGAGATGTGTTTTAGAGAGTAGCATAATATCAATGTATTTGTCGTGGAGAAATTGAGCTATTTCAAGCTTGTGTCGTAAAACGTCGTTGGCATTCCCTCAAGTTATACGTAAGGGAGCCCTTGATTATTATGATTGATGCGATGCGAGCATCTGAATCAGTAGATTTTCATTACGCATAAGAACTTCCATGGTTGTTCTCATGAACGTCATGAATTCCGTCATGCTTTGCTGCAATTAAAAATCATTGATTCGATATTGCCTTGTGGCTGTCCTGTTTGCTGATCAGCATTTACCTTGTTATGTTCTCTGAGTGGTAATTGCATTGTAGGATTTGTATATGTGAGACATGATTTAAGCGCACTTGCAAATGTTACGTTTCTGTAGGTCGAACTGGTTAACGAATTAGCTTTTGTTGAGGAGTAGAGATCAGGTGCATATTTTGAGGGTATTATTGTGGTATCTGTGCTTTGTAAACGCACTGTAGACACTTTTTGGTGTAGCCAGTTTCTTAGCTCCTTATATACAGGGTAACCTCTGTAGTTTGCCGTGTGGTTACCCCCGCAGTTACTACACTTGTTCATGCTTGGATCAGCTTTGTTTAATGGACAGTTTACGGAGATGTGAAGTTCTTCACAAGCTACATATACAGAGCGAAGGGTACAATATGTTCTTGTATGACCATATTCTTGACAATTTGCACCTCGTTTTTTTTTAATGCCCAAGAGTCTGGTTCAAGTTCGACCTTAAAAACAGTTTGTGGCTTTTTATTAAATATGTTAATAACTGATTTTGGCTTAAAACCTTGTTCTATAAGGGCTGCTGATAATTCCTCAGGATTTATTTTAGGTTCAATGTCTTTTATAACTATGTGCAGTCTCTTGCTGCTTTTTAGTTGGTACGCATTAAAGTTTTTCTTGGCATCGTTAAGATAATTGTTAAGCGCTCTGAAATTTTCTTCCGATTTGACTTGCACTTTGGTTTAATGAATGCTGCCTTTGGTGAGGGGAATTGTCTTTCTCAATAAGGTGTATTATTTTATTTGCGAGTGCGCTGGAACTTTTCTCTCTGACATAAATTGGAGGCGGTTTTGGGGTCTTCTTAATGGCTTTATCAGAATTTTGCAAATCTTCTGAGTCATCGGTCACAATGGCAAATCGGTTATTATTGTTAGACATATTAGTTTTCTTTTTGGATATGCTACAATTTATTTTTGATTTGTTACCCAATGTGGAATCTTGCGGGCTTAATTTTCGCTTAATTTGTATGTAGCGACTTATGCCAGTCCGTATAGTCGTGGAATTATTTGCTAAGGGCGCAGCACACATTGTAATTGTTTTTGGTGCTTGCTCAGCAAAGCTGGCAGCCACCTTTGATCGAACTGTTAATGTCGTTGCAGTTGTCGTTTTGGTTGTCGTGGGTAAGCTCAGTTCACTTTGGCTCATCGTCAATGTTGACGGTGAGTAAGAACGCGCTCTGTCGTTTTGTGTTGGCAAAAGTTCGGGTTCGGGTTGGGGGTGATTGACCGTAGCCGATCGACGTTTGCAATATTTTCGGATTGCGAAGAGACAATTGAGAAATTCGTGTTATTCCGTATCGAAGAGAGTCGACGTTCGTCTTGCTCGCGTTGACGTTGCTCGCGGATGCCGTTTGACTCATTGTTAAATTATGTGGCTTAGATCTTTATTAATTTGTTTTAAAATAAAATAGTTGTAAAACGGAAAGGAAATTGCACAACCATTTTTTTTTTTTGGAGCACAGAGAAAAATAAACACATTCGCACAGTCCGAGTGCCAACAATTAATGAAATGTGTAAAACTAACTTTCAATAATGATAGAACCTCTTGTATCAATGCATTATGCTTTAACATTTTGCGTGCATTCATTGGAACAATGGCGGCTTGCAACAAAAAGTTTTCGTTCCTCGTCTACCGAATTTATTTTATGTTCCACCTCTAGCGGAGTTTCAATTCTTACAATTCGATCCGCGTGTCACCTGGGAGATTCATTGAGTTGGCATTCAGTAGTTTTGATTCCATCATTGGTTGCATATTTATTTTGTATTTCACGGCAACTTCTTAAGATGACTAATCTTCAGTTCGCCATGGTATATATGATGCAGCGAAGTTAGCTTACCACCACTAAACAATTTGTGATAGTAATCTTCAAACATTTTAATGAACTTTTCAAATTACTGGGTCACAGCGAATGGTAACCTGTGTGGAACCCAACGGCCATGCGCCAACCTGTAGCATTTTAATCGAAAGGTAAATGCCGAGATCAATGTCGTTGTCCTTTACATGATAGTTGAACTTATTGTTCAAAACTGTAGAGACAGATACATGCGGTGTATGTTTTACCCGATTAATCATACCCTCCTCAGCGTCCATACTCTGACTTTGTTCATGAATAAGTCGCTTGGCCAACAATCTACTTTAGAACTTTTGATAAACATCCTTGTCCTCAATATACTTGAATTTGGTTGTATTATTAGAGAGTTTATGATCGTTATTTGGGCACATCTTCAGCACTACGGCTGTCGTTCACTGGGACCTCGATTAATGACGATGGCACAGGACTTGTTTAGTGCGTTAAGAAATAGCGAGTCATTCTCAAAAACGTAAGCTATTAGCTCTTGATACTTGTGGTGCACCTTAGCAAATTCTCAACAAAGGCAATATGTATATTTTTCCCTTTGAGAGCATAAACGGTCTCCAAACCCTCATTCTTCATGTGCTCGAGAAATAATAGCCCATCATTATTGTCCAAAGAAATCAACACCGAATTCAAATAAATTAAATCAGAAATCTACAGTAGATTTTGCTCGACTATGAGATACCCGCTACTCATTTATACCAAATGCAACAACAATTCAGATCAACCTAAATACATTAAATATCAAAAAATATATCAAAATTACTCGCGTTAAAAATTATTAGCTTGGATCAATTGAACTGGTTAAGCTGCACCTAATTTCGACCCCCAAAAGTATTTATTAAATAATAGTGATTATAATTATGTGTTCCAAAAAATATCAAAATATCAATATATCGATATTTTTCTGAAAATGATATATTTATATCGTGATATTTTTTTCCGATCGATACTGCGATATTTTAGCTTGCCCCAAGCTGTATGGGAAAGTAATCCCCTAGAAGTGTGGAAAGCACACCAGTTAACAATGCCGGGCCTTTACCGCTTGGCCGTAAGGTACCTGATTACGCCGGGTAGCTCAGTAACTTCAGAGCGGTTGGCGTCCGCGATGAAATGTATAGTTTGTGACGCACAAAGTCGAATGACTGATACACACATAACACAACGAGTCTTCCTGAAATCATTTAACTCAAAGTATTGGAAATATGTAGCTTTATTAAATGCAATTTGTATCCATGAAGTTAAATAAGAAAAATAAAATTAATAATAAACTTTTATAGTTTTATTGCGGGGGAAAAAAATTTATTTGGAAAAAAAAAAATCAAATATATCGATATTTTTTGCGATATTTCAAATATTATCATAATTTTATTTGATAAAAAAAATATCATCGATACGATATTTTTTTAATATCACGACAACCCTAATTTTTATCCAAATTTCTCAAAAACATCTTAAAATATTTATAACTAGTGACCCGGCGAACATTGTTCCGCCTTAATGGCAATAAATAGGCAGTTTTTTTTTTTTTAATTGGAAATAATACAATAAAAATTAGATACCTATTTTTAGTACATAGGTTGCTCTTCATTTAAGTACCTTGTGATACACGACATTTTTTGTTTTATTATCAGGCGCAAAAACAAACAACGCAGATGGTCTTCCGACCCGTGAACATGCCACGTATAATTGACCATGGGAAAAACATGAATGTTCTAGATTTAAACCACAAACTTTTAAGGATTGGCCTTGTGATTTGTTGATGGTCATGGCAAATGCAAGACGTATCGGAAATTGAAGTATTTTAAATTCAAACTGCATATCGGTTGGGATCATCGGTATCCTCGGAATGAGAACTTCCTCACCTTTGAATTTTCCTATTATTATCGTAGCGTAAATTACATTGTTCATTAATTTTCTAACCACCAAACGCATACCGTTGCACAGTTTTGGTTGGTTTATGTTTAGAAGCATGATTACTACGGAGCCAACCTTTAGGCGTAAATTGTGCGGTGGTAAGCCAGGCACGTCCAAAGAGTTTAAAAATTACTTTGCTCTGGTGATAGGGAAGCGCGAAGTCGAGCCATACTATCGCGGCGCTGTTCACGTGCGATTTCTTGTTCTTCTTCAGTCGTATTCTTCTTGCATCACGGCAAAGATTCGATCGTCTTGGTCGCGGCATTATTAATTAAACTTCACTTCACCTAAAAACTCAAATTTTCATCCATACGTCATTACATATCTTTCATTATATGTCAATTACATATGTAGCTGTCATTTGCGTTTTGTTATTCCAAGTCTGATTCTTTTTTGTTGTATCACGTTTTATAGTGACTGATGTTTCATGTCAAGTCACACGGGAATGCTGTCGAACGGGATAAAAAGTATCCTATGTCCTTCTCCTGGCTCTAGACTACCTCCCTACCAATTTTCAGCTAAATCGGTTCAGCCGTTCTTGAGTTATAGGTGGAGTAACTAACACGACTTTCTTTTATATACATATATAGATATACATAACACTTAATAAATATAACATCAACTGTTTTATGTTTTTGTCGTACGAAACAATCTTGCTTTATAGTAGAATTTGACAATTTCAGTGGTATAGTGGGCAGCTGTTCCATCTGTCCTACGGTATGGGTTCAAATTCCAGTCGGTGTCAGAAGATAATTTTCTTTTGATTATTTAGAAGTAACTTTTTTAGTCATTGAATTAAAAGAAAATCAAGTTTGTTTTAGAATATAATCACACCTCCAACAAAACAAATGACCAGAAACACAATTTTACTTTATAGTACAATTTAACGGTCACCTATCCAAATGTTCCAGGTGTTCATTGGGCAGCTGTGCCGAGAGTCTTGCGGTACCCCCTGGGTTCAACTCCCGGTCGCTCTGGCAAAAGTTAATTTTCTTACCCAATAATTATAATTTTTAATTTCAACGAGACTGTAGATTGATAGCTTTTTGCATAAATATTTTATAAATATTTTTATAGATATTTACTTTATAGTAAAAGCATATATCATCAGATAATATGTAATGGTCTTGTCCCGCAAGGTGAATTTTAAAATATTTGTATAATACAAATTTGCTGGTTGCAAATAAGAAGTGCTAGTGACCTTACGCGGGCTTTCTTGACTTCAATCTTCGTTGGGAAAATTCATGATTTTTTTTTTCCCATTGAAAATTATTTTAAAATTTTAATTAACTGTCATAAATAAATGTTGTAATAACATCATAAACTATTTTGATTGGTAAAATATTATCAAAAATTAAGGTAATAATAGCATTTGCATAAAATTATACATTTAAAGTGGCCTCCCCGTGGGTACCGATTACACGTTATGTAGAAATATCAATATCCAACAAATTGGATCTGGCAATACCATATTCTATAAAAGGATTCCGCGAACTATTAAGTTTCTTGTATTATCGATATTTCAAATTATTTAAGCACGTCAACTCACGTGTGAACCAATATGGACAATTACTCATCCCAGCATGGCACACATTGCTTAAAACTCAAATTCACAATATATTTAAACAAAAAAGAAAGCTACTGCCGAGTTTGCTCGACTGTTAGATACCCGTCACCCAATTTTTACGACCATGGAAATATTATATTCTATAAAAATAAACTGAAAAAATGTAGAGAAAATATACTGATATTAACTTTGTTCAAAATGATTAGCTTGGTAGCACTTTATTATATTTATTTAACACCATTATTATGTCACAGAGTGGCATACCAGCTGAACAGGTGCAGCTGCACCTGACTTCGCCTTATAAAAGTAATTCTTTAATTACTTTCGTGTTTTTTATTCAATTGTAACCAAATTTTCATAGATCATAAAGATGATGATTAGTATTGTGCGTTAAAAAATTGATCTAGGCTTTAACGCTTGCAATTTGGTTTTTTTCATTTTGCGTGGGAAGGGGGCGGAAGCGGGCGTGGCCAAAAAAAAACTTGATCTGCGTGCAATAATTACACATACTATTCCGAAAATTTGGTTGCTCTATCTCTTATAGTCTCTGAGATCTAGGTGTTCCTACGGACGGACAGACGGACAGGGCTATATCGTCTCGGCTGTTGACGCTGATCAAGAATACTTTATGGGGTCGGAGATGCTTCCTTCTGCCTGTTACATACAATTTCGGTCGGCTCAAAGTTATAATACCCTTCTACCCTTTGGGTAGGCGGGTATACAAATTGAGGAACCCGGTTTTATGTCAGTATAGTCGGTACAAATAATACAGTTGTAGGAAATCCGTTTCACGAAAACAGCGAAAATTCGGTATACTACAATCATATAATTCGACATCAAATTTTGAGGTGGGGTGATAGAGGTCTAAAGAAACCATTTTACTAATAAATCCACAAAATGGGTCGGAGGCAAATGCAAGTTCAAGCATAAAGTGAATTAAAAAATAACCGTGAGCTAGATTGTATCAACACCTTAGGTGAAATTAACCAAATCACACTTCTTTAGGAGGAACGACAAAATTTTTGTTGTCATCGTGATGTCGGCGTCCCAGAAGCACGGAGCTAGGAGTATAGCGCATGCCAGAGGACCTGACCGATCCATCACTGTCAAAAGAGCGACCCAAGCGCAGATGAATGCCACCAAAACGACCAGCGTAAGGGCGTCTTCCGGAGGTGGTGACATTGGGCGACCCACCCCAGAGTGCGATTTTTTGGCAACCAAAGCGACCAAATGAGCATTCAGTCGAGCCCGCACCACGCCAGAGGAGCTTTGGCCACCTTGTGAAAGGTCGCCTCTTAATCCAAAATCAACAAAGTCCGAATGAGACGTGCTCCACGTACTTCAATTTTGGGACACAATAGGGTCAGGCATTTTTCACTTACTAACGTTATCTTAATGGACTTAGTTTAGGATAGTTGTGGTGAGTAACTTATAGAGGATCGATTGTGTCAATTGATAGTCAGTTAGATAAATAATATATCTAATATAGGCTGTAAACCAACTTTTGTTAAGGCTAGTATCGCGGAGGACTTCGACTTAATCCTAGTTAGCAACACTGTGTCAAGTTCTCTTGTTAACTGGTGGCTAACCAACTAGCCGGACTATTAATTATCACATCAGGTTTGATCTTCCGGGGCATGTTGAAATCAGAAAGAGTTCCTATTCTGACCTAAGAAATCAATTGAGGAACCTTTAGAGCATGCGGCGAGGTCGTTTACTCTCTGTCGATAAGCATCGAGAGCTTTTATGAATATACTAAAATTATTAGCTTGACTGCACTTTATTAGCTTTATTAAAGACTATCATTATATCACGGAGTGATACAGCAATTAAAGAGGTGCAGCTGCACTTGATTTCACCAACCTTTGTATTTATTGACTTGTGTTTATTGTCCGATCGTTAGTAAATTTACAAAAAGAAGGTGATTATGATAAGTCTACTAAAAATTAATATTCTAGATTTAAGGGTATGCTTACAATTCGTTTTATTTTTTAAATCCAGATTGTCGTATAGACTGACAGACGGACATGGCAATACATGGCAATATCGTATTGGCTTTTTACCGAAGAGTGACCAAGAATATATACATATACTTTGTAGAATCGAAGATGCTCCTTCTGGCGTTTACATACATTTTCGGCACAAAATATTACCCTTCTTTAAAAAGTTCTTGCAGCGTCTTCATTTATTGCCAATTTAGTTTTCTATATATAAGTCAATTGGGGGGAATTTTTGCTATGTTACCCTTGTTTTGTAGAGTCCAAAATATTTTGGCTTACACTAGCTAACATTGCCAATTTTAACCACAAATGTTAGCAACATTATTGCTACTGCTTCAGATAATGGCGCAAAATTGTTCAACCAGTTGTGAGAATATAACCACTAGCGTTATAGAACATAAGGCCAATCTGCTCCAATGTGTTCTCATCTCGTATCTTGAAGACAGGTCAACACGGAAGACTAGTCAAGTCAACAAAGAAATTTGAACAAATTTTAATTGGGCTAAATCTGGGTTTTCGAGCCATTCTTACAACTTTGTATGCACTGGTTTTGAACCTGAAAAAGTCAGGTGAGCCATAAGTTCTATGACATACTAAAACGCTTCCGGTGGTCATCAAACACACTTAGAGCGAACTTCAATTGGAGATATATAGCCAACTGTTGGAGAAGAATTGATGTAGTTTTTATGCCTAAGCGGGGGTATCTTCCTTCCGAATGACTACTTTTATTTGCCAAAATTACTGTTTTGCGCGAGTCAAGCTCTTATCTATAGCATACTCATTTATTTGTTTTTTTTTAGAAACAATCATTATTATTTTTAGACCTAAGACTCAATAATAAATTACGTTATTGTTAATTTTGTACTAAAATTATTAACAAAATTTTAAGTAGTCCAGCGACACTAAGCTAAGATTTTTTTACGCGAGGACCCAGGTAAACGCAAGCCACGACCGATTGACGGGCTGAAATATGCGCTGCAAGCAAAAAACTAAAGTGAATAACTTACTTTTCGTACAGTTACCCCTTGGTACAAATTTAACAATTTATAAGTATGTACATAGTTAAATTATCTAACTGACTGATGAAAATTTTCGCTCAGAATGGATAATAGTAAGTAGGTGCACGTTAAGGCATTTTATTTTAATTTCGATTGCAGAGATTGAGTGGGAAAACTCTTTATCGTCATCCAAATGTTGACAACGCACAGTGTGACCATTGCCTGTTTTTGGAAAGGGAAATATAGCATTACGATGAATTCAAAATTTTCACATCTTATCAACAGCACTCCCAACATTACAGATCTACCTTCATTAAAAGTCATATTTTTGTATTATGAGGCATGTCGAAGCAATAATACTGATGGATGGCTGTGGTTGCGTGGAATATCTTTAAATCGCACATCACAACATATTATTGTATTTTATTTATAAGTGTTACTGCTAGAATGTATAACAATCGATACTATCGTATATAAGCAACTCTGATAAGTTCTGATAGATATTCACTGACTAAGAATAGGTGAACAGGAACACTTAAGACAACAAAACTGGAATCCGATGCTTTAATTTTTCAAAATATAGACAGTATGCTTCTTCTACTGTTCCGATACGTAAAAATGGTTATTGTTTACGATGTGAATAACTTCTGCACATATTGAAGGATTGTTCACAGCCACCAGGGAAGTCTGCATAACTTGTGGGAGTGACCAGCTTCCTCCCAATATTTAACAAGGTAGAAGTATATTTTTACTCTGATAATTTGATTTCCCAATTTCAGTTATTTTAATCCAAAGGTCAAAATTTCCTTACAGTAATTGAAGTAAGAAGCCATATTTAATTAATTTTTGTGGAATCAATAGACCTCTAATTTATTGTTTTGGAATAGATTCTATACATATTAAGTTTGAAAATCAAAAGAAAATAAAAAGTGAAGTTCCCATATTAATTATTTCTTGGACGTTGACATACTAACGGCAGTGCGATCAAGTGGCCCAGCGTCACCAAGCTCGGGCTTGTTAACGCGCGGACCTAGGCAGACACGACCACCCGCCCATCCGACCGAGGGGCAACCGCATAACGTGCGGGAACGGAGGTCGCGAACACTTAACACAGACAAAACAACCAAATTGTATTAATAAAAAGAATAAAATAATAAAAATAATACTATTACTACTAATAATAACAATTAGAATTATTCTTAAATACGAGCTAATGTATCTAGGAGTAATGTTTTAATTTCTAAGGTAGTGTTAGTATTATTAACAAGACTAGAAAAGTTATTATAATTTACACATAAAATACGGAAAGGATTGTGACTGGCATAGTTAGTACTACAACGGGAAAGTGAGAGGGGAAGGAAATTTCTAGTCGTTCTGACCGGAACGGCAAAGCTAATCTGACTTGTCAACTGCAATGAGTCAATTTCGCCAATGATTAGTCTATGTAGAAACACTACACCTAGCATAGTTCTACGGTCAGAAAGAGAAGGAAGGTTTAGTAATTTGGGAGCTTTTCAAAGCCTCTGTTGCTTTCAAAGCAGACGTGAGATAGAACTCGCTGCCAATCTGCTTCAAGATGTGCTTATCTCATTATTCGAGGACAGCTCATCCCAGAAGTCCCTAAAGGTTACCGTAAAATTGCATGGTGGAATGACGAACAGGCTGTACGTAGGAGGAGGGTTAAAAGCCTGTTTAATAAGACTAAATCTAACCGTGCAAGTTGGGACGTCTATAGGGACGCTCTCACCAACTACAACAAAAGAATTAGACGAGCTAAACGCGATACGTGGCGCAGCTACTGTGGTAGCATAGAATCATTGCCAGAGGCAGCGCAGGGAAAAACTTAAGCTTTTACTACAAGTTCACTTCCCGGGTTCTGTGGCGAAACCAGATCTCTCCAGTCGCGATGGCGCCATTTTGTCACCGAACTCACAGGGTTTCAGCTTATCTGGATCTATTTTCGGCCCCGAAAAGGTCAAATGGGCTGTAAATTCTTTCGCTCCCTTCAAAGACCCAGGGGGTGACAAAATCTTCCCAGCCCTTATTCAAAACAGCCTGGCTAATACCCTTGATCCACTGGTCGGCCTTCTTAGAGCTAGTTTTAATTGGGAATACATACCCAGCTCTTGGAGGAGGGTAAATGTGGTATTCATTCCCAAGCAAAGAATCGTCCGCTTGACCAGTCTAAGTCCTATCGGCCGATCACTCTTACTTCCTTTCTGCTTAAGACGGCGGAAATGCTGATAGATATGCCAATTCGGTGCTCTCTGCAGACGTCGACACCTCTGCATCCCACGCAGTTTGCGTACATAGCCGTTAGATTGACGAAGCTCGCTCTCCACAGATTAGTGGGGAAAATTGAGAGAGCCCTCGAATCCAAGAACATTGCTTAATGCTCTTTTCTGGATATAGAAGGTGCTTTTGATAATACCGGCTACGGGTCCATCTCTACTGCTCTAGAGCGCAGACGAATTGCCCGTTCCTTGATCCGGTGGGTTGATGCTATGCTTAACCACCGGATAATCACTTCCACCTTGGACTCCGCGACTGCACGCATTAATGCAGTCAAATGCTAGGGGTTCTATCCGCCCTACTCTAGTCCCTAATAGATTACGAACTACTAGTCTTATTCTCAGAGCAGGGCGTTGAAGAAATCGGCTATGCTGACGACTTGTCTCTAATAGTGACCGGGAACAATGCCAGCACAGTGACAGAGTTGATGCAATCAGTTCTGAACACGGTAAGTAGATGGTGCGCAAACGTTGGTCTTAGCATCAATCCACAAAAAGCTTTTATAGTTCCCTTCACAAGGCGCTACTCCGTTGACATTGGCCAATTATATATAAGCGGCTCCTCTGTGGGGCTTTCTATCGAGGTCAAATATCTAGGGGTAACCCTCGATAAAAGTCTAAATTGGAACTCCCACCTCAGCAACACCCTCATTAAGGCGACCCATGCCAAGTGGGCCTGCAGGAGATTCTTTGTTAGAATCTGGAGTCTCAAATCGTGCACCATCCGCTGGCTCTTTGCCATGATGGTCAGACCCATCGTCACCTACGCTACTATTGTGTGGTGGCCAAAGGTTATGAAGGACATGCTAGTCTAATCAAAAACATTCCTGGTATAGATATCTGCATTTGATCAGATATTATTTTTTTTTTTTTTTTTTTTTTTTTATACTTTGCTTTTATTTATTGAATCTTCTCATTTTTGAGACTAACAATAAGTGTATCAAATCTTATACTATAACCTAGCTAACAGTCATGTAGACTGGAACATTAGAAATGGCCCTGACAAATTATGGCTGGGTTGGAAGGTCGGTACGTTGCAGGCGGGATCGGTTGGAAACCCGAGTCAAGACCCTTGCGAGGGGATTTGGGTGGACAGAGAGTTTTTCATTATAGGACGCTTTTTGCTTGTCTATTTCATCTTTTACTGCGAAAATGCCGAGGTCCCTGTGGATGTTTTGGTTTCGAATATACCATGGTGCCCCAGTGATAGTTCGCAGGATCTTTGATTGAGCGCGCTGTATGATATCAATGTTGGTTCTGCTCGCGTTCCCCCAAAGCTGGGAGCCATACGTCCAGATTGGCTTAAGAGTGGAGTTATAGAGCAGGACCTTATAGTCCAGGCACAAGGGCGAGCGGGCGTTTATAATCCAGTGGAGGCTGCTGGCTTTCAGCTTTAGGTGTAATTTCTTGCATTCGATATGTCTACGCCATGTTAGACGTCTGTCGAGATGGATGCCGAGATACGTTACTTCGTTGACTTGGGGGATCTGCGTGCTATTCAGGTAGAGCGGAGGGCAAGTTTGCCTGTTAAGAGTAAACGTTATGTGTTTACACTTTTGTTCGTTTATTTTGATACGCCAGTCAGATAGCCACTTCTCGACTACCATGAGATGTTTGGCGAGTTGGGTTGATGCACGGACTGGGCATCTGGAGCGGCTAAGGATCGCAGTGTCGTCAGCAAAGGTGGATGTTGTTAGTCGGTCACTTGTGGGAATGTCCGCTGTGTAGAGGACGAATAGAGTTGGCCCAAGTGCGCTGCCTTGTGGGACTCCAGCTTCGATAGTGTAGTTGTCGGATATTGTTGTGTTGCACCTCACTGCGAAGGCTCTGTTGTAGAGGTAAGATTCAAGGAGTTTATGAGTGTACCCAGGCAAGTGTGTTTTAATTTTATGCATAAGACCTTTGAGCCAGACGCGGTCAAATGCTTGAGATACGTCGAGGAATATCGCGCTGCAGTATTCTCTAAGCTCGAAGGCTGTGCGAATCTCTGATGTTATTCTGTTAACTTGCTCGATAGTACCGTGTTTTTCTCTGAAGCCAAATTGATGGGCTGGGATAATGTTGTGAGCTTCCATATATGGTATTATGCGCGTTAGAAGGCATTTTTCGAAAAGTTTGGACAGGCATGATAATAAACTTATTGGTCTGTAAGATGACGGGATCGTGTGATCTTTTCCAGGCTTCGGTATCATTATTATAATTGATTTTTTCCATTTACTTGGGTAGTAGCCGAGACTTATGATACCATTGAAAAGCTTACAGATGACCTCAACAGCACAGTACGGAAGTTCCATTATCATTTTTGTAGTTATTAGGTCCTGGCCTGGAGCCTTTTTTGGTTTTAGCTCCCTAATGATTTTTGTAATCTCGTTCGGCCGAAATGAAGTTGGCGTTAATTCCGTCTCGGAGTGAATTTGCGGAAGAACATGTGCATTTGCTGAGGGGTTCGGCTGGAAGACGCCTCTGAGATGTAAGGCAAATGTTTCGGCTCTGTCTTTGTCGCTGCGGGCCCAGCAACCTGAAGAATTTCTTATTGGGGTTACGGTTTCAGACGGAGAGCTTAGATTTGGGTGAGCCCTCCACAAGGGATGCTTTGTACTAGTTGGCGATAGTTTTTCTATATATTTTAGTTGTGCGTTTTCAGCATCTTGCTTCAGAGCCCGGCTTAGTTTGCGGGTGGCTTCATTAAGACGTTGCTTTGAGCATGGTGACCTGCTGGTTTGCCACGCCCGTCGCAGACGCCTTTTTTCCAGAACCAGCTGTTCAATTTGCAGGCTGGTTTTGAACGTCTTAATTTTCACATCCTTCCCTTTTGGTGTTGAGATCCTGGCTGCTGTGACGAGTACCTCTTCCAGCGCGGCGGTAGAGTAGTCGATGTCCGATTCGATGTTTAGGTGAGGAGTTAGCTCAATGTGGGAACTCACATACTTTCTATATTTCATCCAGTTGGTGTTGTGCGACGTCAGCCTATGGGGGTGGTCCGTGATTTCTGGGCTTTGAAGAAGGGTTAACAACAAGGGCGAGTGGTCGGATGAGAGATCCGACAGGGCCATGGCGCTTATAAGATCGCGTGGGATGTTTTTCGTCACCGCGAAATCAATTAGATCTGGGATCTTTCTGCAGGCCAATATGTGGGGCTACCAGGAGAGACGTAGTCCAATTTATTGCGCACTTTTATAAGTGCGTTATACAGTTGCCTTCCCTTGGGGGTCACGAGGCGTGATCCCCAGTGCGTGTGTTTGGCATTGTAGTCTCCTGCAGCTATGAAGCGATCCCCCAGTGTGTTGTAGAAGTCCATGAATTGACCTTCAGAGATAGTAAATCGAGGTGGGCAGTAGACAGCGGCAATGCAAAGGTTGCCGTTTCCTGACTGCACATTTATGGACGTGGCTTGCAGGTAATTTGTTGCAAACCTTTGGTGAAAGTGGTGTTTGATGCGTTCTCTGATTAAGATGCCGGTTCCACCGTGGGCTTTCCCATCCGGATGATCTGTGCGGTAGAAGGTATAACCTCTTATATGGAAGTTATATCTCCCTGTGAGGTGCGTTTCAACCAGCAGCATGGCGTCGATGTGATTTATATTTAGGAATTGCGTTATTTCCAGGTTATGCCGTGAAATGCCGTTGGCATTCCACATAGATATACGTAGGTTAGACATTTATTATTTGGACTGTTGAGCTACAAGTAACTGAATCACCATGTTCTGATTCTGAACAAGGGTTTGCATAGTTGTTTTCATGAATGACATGAGTTCCATCATACTTTGTTGCATGGTATACATCATAGATTCCAAATTGCTTTGTGGCTGCATCGGGACCTGCTGAGTGTTTTCTGAGTGTGGCTGGAGTGGATTTTCCATGCCTGATCGTAGTGCTTCGGCGTATGAGAAGCCCTTAGTGGAATTTAGCGGACCGAATGATGATCTGGCTGCCTTGGCGAAAAATACGTCTGGCGTACTTTTTGAGTTATAATACGCATTTTGCGTATTTTGTTGACGCGTAGCTGTCGCTCGTTGCATGCGACTCTTCAGCTCCTTGTAGACCGCACAGCCTCTGTAGTTTGCCGTATGGTTTCCTCCACAGTTGCCACATTTTTTCTTTAAGGGGTCTTCTTTGTTTGCGGGGCAATTTACGGAGTTGTGGAAGTCTCCGCAGACTACGCAGACTGCCCGAAGTGTGCAGTATGTCTTTGTGTGTCCATACTCCTGGCAGTTTGTGCATTGAAGAGGGCCGATGCGTTTGTGTGGTTCTTCCACGGTGATCCTTCGATGCAATAAGAGCTGCAGCTTATAGATTGGGTGCACTTCGTTTTTCTTTAAGGCTTTGCTATCTGGTTCGAGCTCGACCTTGAAGAGTGGTTGCGGTTTTTTATTCCTGTTGATAATGTTGCTGACATTTTTGGCATAGAAGCCCTTGGCTTTAAGGGCTTCTTGAATCTCAGAGGGGGCGACGTCGGGTTCAATTCCTTTAAGTACAACTTGCAGTCCCTTGCTGCTTTTTAGTTGGTAGGTGTAGAAGTTCTTTTTGTTTCCTCCAGGTACTTAGACACAGCTCGGAAGTGTTCTTCGGACTTCGTTTGAACTTTAGTTTCATGGATGTTCCCTTTAATAAGCGGAACAACATGAAAATTATCGTTCCCGACCAGCGCAACAATTTTGTTGACCAGGGCGTTAGAGCTTTTTTCCCTTATATAAATAGGTGGGGGCTTTGGTTTCTTTTGGGTCACCTGCCCCAGCTCTGCTTGGTTGTTCTCCGCCTCTGCTAAGATGGAAAAACGGTTGTCATTGGAACTTCTAGTGATACGGTTGATCTTTGGTTTATTACCAACCGTGTTTACTGGACTAAGCTTACGCTTAATCTGAATGTAGCGATCCATACCGGTCTGTATAGCCGGGACCGCTTGTTGCTTATCGAAGCTTACGGTTTTTGTTGACCTTGCAATTTGCTCTGCGGCCGTTGGCACCGAATTCGTAATATTGGTAGTTGGTTTTGTTGTTGGTGGCGCTTTTGCTGCGACTGCGGAAATTGTAGCGCTGCTTGTTGTTGGAGCTTCTTCCATAGAAGCCGGCGGTGGTGGGGTTGGGCATTGGTAGCTCCATGATGTAGGAGTTGGGGTGAGCAGAGTGGGTGAACAAGAGCTCGCTCTCTTGCTGTCGACGGTCAGTAGAGCCGGGTTGCAATTTGTTGACTTGCTTTCTTCAACGATATCGCGTGTTGAGAAGTAAGAGTAACAAGCGTTTCTTGGATTAAGGGAGCTTCTACGCTCATTCTTTGGAACGCTGCTCATTTTTTGAGCTTATAACGCGTGGCACATATTAAATTAAGTCAAATATACACTTGAACTATCATAACACCAGTTATAATTATATATATTTTTCTTTGGCGTTACTTCGCGCAAGACTACTAATTTCAAATTCGCTACTTTTTCTCCACTTTGATATGTTAGTTCTTATTTTCACCGACAAAAGACGGAGAACACCGACCGACGAAGCCTCGCACAATCAGATATTATGACAAAGGAACTTTTCTTTGATTCAAAACCCTCATCACGCACCGGAAAGACTGGAACACTGGCAACCCCATCAGTGACCCCCACGGTAACCACTGGTATACAGACGGGTCAAAGACTTATTACGGGGTTGGAGCTGGGATCAATGAACCCAATTCCAAAACCTCAATTGCTATGGGCAAATGTCCATCGAGTTCTGCTGCCGTCTAATCTTTGAGAAGGGGATTAGAGGAGTGACCATCTACATCTTCTCTGACAGTCAACAGTCTGACAGTCTGGTATCCAGGGCAATGAGCTGGTGGACGAACCTACGAGGGCCAGCCACTTTTTCCGGCTCTGAGCCCTTCTGTGGCGTGGGTTGGTCAACCATTTCGGCTATTGTGAAAACCTGGGCTGTTAGGTTGACTGATCGCTACTGGTCTGTCCAACCAGGGAAGCGGCAAGCCAAGGAGTTTATCAATCCCGTGGTCGACCGAAGAACTAGCTTACTCTCCAGGAGGCATCTTCACCTCGTTGGTTATCTTAGTGGCCCTCACACGCTGAACTATCACCTCACTAAAATTCGTCTGTCTTCTGATGCTGAGTGTAGACTCTGCAAAGAAGACGATGACACAACCAGACACATTCTGTTCGACTACCCAGCCTTGGTATGGACTAGGAGAAAACATCTGCACTTGGATACCGCAGGTCCCGAGGTTATTGTGCGTTCCTCGACGAAAGACTTGCTCTGCTTCATTAGGAAACGCCGAGGTGTTGTATTGTATTTATAAGATCCACTGCTACATTGTATAACTATCGATACTATCGGATATATGATATATATGATATATATGATACAACGGTTGTCAGCTTTTGTTTTCTAATTAGAAATTGTCTCATTATTATTAATTATTATTTTGAATCAATACTAAAGTTATATTAATTACCATTAACAAGCTTAGTAAAAATTATTTGGTACTGTAATGTGGCTTGTTCTATTAAAAATTCTTGATACTGACTTCTAATAGTCATCAGGCTGTCATATTTACTTCTAAGACTGTATATATTTGACCAACTTGCTTTTCCTACGAAATTGGTATTAAACCGTTTTTGATATATATACACGTATGTATATAATTTGTTTCAATTTGTCGATATGTTGTACAAAGATCTTTGTTTTTTTTAATAAAGATTGCCTACTTATAGTATAAATAAATTATAAACCAAATTGACTTGAGGTTATGTATGTCAAAAAATAAAAATAATAAATAATAAGAGTGCAGATTAAACCCATATGCTTTTGAAACAGTATTAAGCAATCCAAAAAATGCAATTGATGTTTTTCTATAGAAAAAATCCTGTTACACTGTGGTGATATTATTAATCGCTCCGTGGACGCTTCGAAAAAAAATTCAACAACAAAATAATCAACGCTTTTGTCGAAAGGGCTCGACTTGTAATTTTAAGAGTTAGATTTTTTTACAACTAGATTTCATTATCTTAAGCATTATCTTAAAACGATTGCAAATATAAATTATTTATTAATTTTTTTCCTACAATATATGTATGTATGTATACGACTTACAAAGAACAAGCAGAATGGCCGCAGTCCAGACTTAACTGTAAGACGTCATGGATTTTCGTAGACTGCGTTGAGTACTCTAATGTCATTTAGTATATTTTTTTTATTTTAGAAAAATATACTAAATATATACCAAAAATACACCGAAATTAAACGAGTTCAAAAAAACAAACTTTTGCACCTTTTTTATATTATATTATACCACTGAGTCACATATAAACCTAATTTCGCCCAATAAAAGTAATTCCTTGATAAGTTTTCTAACAAAATTTTCAAGGATCATTTAGATGGTAATTATTACAGAGTGTACCAAAAATGAAAGTTCTGGGTTCATTGCAAGTGGATTGCAATTCGGTTTTTTTTTTTGTTTTTTAGGCGCGGAAGGGGCCGTGTTCAAAGTCTAAAAAAGACTTGATCTGCGCGGTAAGTTTATACATGTTGTCTCCAAATTTGGTAGCTCCAGCTCTTATAGTCACTAAGGTCAAGGTGTTCATACAGACATACAGAGCTATATCGATTCAGCTATTAATGCTGATCAAGTATATATATATATATATATATATTTGAGGTCGCAGATGTCTCCTTCTGTTTGTTATGCACATACTAACAAACGCAATATGCCATGATTTTTTTTAAAATCCTTAACCTAACAAGTAAGAAAGCTACTTTCGAATGTGCTCGACTGTGAGATACCCGCCGCCCAATTTTACCATCGAAATATTTTTTCAAAAAATATACTGAAAAATATACTAAAATATACCAAAATAATAGACTAACATTTTCTTTGTTCGAAATTATTAGCTTGGCGGCACCTTAGTAGGTTTATTGAACACCATTATTATGTCACGGAGTGTCATAGCAACTAACTAGGTGCAGCTCCACGTGATTACTCCTTATAAAAGTTATTTATTAATAACTTCTGTGTTTTTTATCCGATTGTAACCAAATTTTCAGAGATCATTAAGATGGTGATTAGTATTGTGCTTGCCAAACCTGAACGTTCTAGGTTTAAAATGACGCTTGAAATTAGTTTTTTTTTCGATTTACGGAGGCGGAAGGGAGCGTGGCAAAAATCTAAAACAAACTTGATCTGCGTGCAACAATAAGACACACTTTCCCGAAAAATTGGTTGCTCTATCTGTTATCGTCTATACCTCCTCGTCCTCCGGGAATCATTTTAGCCTTTAACCTCTCTATTATATATAATCCTCCTCCGGGAATCATGTTTTCTGCTCCTCCGAGGTAAGCGAAAGTATTTGAAATGATTGCCGGAAGAGGAGGAGGAGCAGAAAAAGAAGAAATGGGGGAGATGAAGGAGGAGAAGGAAATGGGGGAGATGGAGAAGGAGGAGGAAGATGAAATGGAAGAGGAGGAAATGGGGAGGAGGAGGAGGAAGAAATGGGGAGGAGGAGGAGGTGGAAGAGGAGATGGAGGAAATGGGGACAGGAGGAGGAGGAGGAGGAGGAGATGGAGGAGGCATTAAAATTGAATTGAAAGAAAGTTATAAAAAATATTGTGTTTGAGGAAGCTTTACACTAAACATTGAGTTTTTATACAAAAGCAAGTGGCTATCTACTACGCGCAGCGAAGTAGACGACACATCTTATATATATATTCTTGATCAGCGTCAACAGCCGAGACGATATAGCCTTGTCCGTCTGTCCGTCCGTATGAACACCTAGATCTCAGAGTCTAAAACAGATAGAGCAACCAATTTTTCGTGATAGTGTGTCTTATTGTTGCACGCAGACAAAATATGTTTTAGATTTTGGTCACGCCCCCTTCCGCCCCCGTAAATCGAAAAAAACCGAATTCCAAGCGTTATGTTAAAGCTAAATCGTTCAGTTTTGGTATACACAATACTAATCATCATCCTGATGAACTCTGAAAATTTGATTACAATCTGGTTACAATCGGATAAAAAACACGTAAAAACGAATTACTTTTATAAGGCGTAATCAGTTGCTGTTGCAGCTGGTATGTCACTCAGTGACATAATAATGGTGTTCAATAATCATAATAAAGTACTACCAAAATAATCATTTTGAATAAAGTTGATGTCGGTATATTTGCAGTATATTTCTGTAGAATAAAATATTTTGATTCAAATATTCCATTCAAAATATTCCATTCAGTAAAATTGCGTGGCGGGTATCTAACAGTCGAGCAAACTCGACAGTAGCTTTCTTACTTGTTTTTGATTATTTTTGTAGAACGGTGTAATCGATAAACAGACGGCGATGCTTTTTTTACCTGTTACCACAATTTGGACGAAAAGAAATTGTGGAAAATATAGAATGGGATGTAAGAGATCCGCAGGGAAAACATTTTTTGCAAAACAAAAATCGTTGATTATCCGATTCTACATTTTCAAACATTTTTGTTTCCCCTTAGTATTTATCTGATTTTGACTGAATTAAATTCTTCATCATCATCCTTAAATCGGTTTTTTCTGGGTTACCAAAAATGTCAAAGAGTTATTTTCAATGCGTTTATGGCTACACTTTAGAGATAGCGCACTTTTTACTAAGAAAAATAAATGTTTCACCCATGGTGCTTTTAAACTTTCAACCGTCGACAACAAAATGCACGTACAATTCGTAACATAAATTAAAAAGAACTAGAAGACTCCCGAAGATAATTCATTCACCGAAATTCTGGATAAATGCTGCTTAATCCATAAAAAATAAAATCAAAAAAATTGGGCGGGGTTAAAAACGCGCAAATCGTCCCAGTTCAGTTGCTTTGGTTAACATTAATGTATTTCATAAACTTGTGATTACAATCGAATTATTTAAACAACTAGCCATCTTTTGATTTGCTTTTAATATTTTCCTGTGAACTTTCTTAGATATCTTCATAGTATATGAACAGCTTGTGCTATTTTTTTACAAGAACAGCATTACAATGCATTTAAATACGACTGATTGTGTACATGTGTATCTACATACATACTATGTACTTATGGAACTACAGAACATTTATCACGACCTAACTTTAACCCTAACATTAACCCCAACCCACCTAATTCTAAATGAAAGCGAACATCTTGCTTAAATACATATGTATATGTATATATTATATTTTAAAAATAATATTAGTATTTAATAGTACCCTTGTTGTTCAGTATGTCTTAAATCGTTAATATCGCTGAATATATTAAAGATGAAAGTTATCACTCACTCGTTTTAGGAAAGTTAAGTATATGTGTATGTATTTACATTCATACATACATACATACATATCTAAATATGTCCTTGTAGTATAATATATGCATTTTCATAAATATGCACACTAACACGATTTTACAAATTATATATTATCATTTCAATTGCATTTATAACTGATTAATATACTTACAATTTATGTTGAAATGTTATAGATATATGCATAATCGTTTTATTTAAAAAAAAATTTTTTTATTGAATGTCACAGATTAAACTTTTGAACGCAGTTTTTCCTAATAGTCTAGAAGTTGAATTCTGACCAGAAAATGATAAAATCAAATCATGTTTAAAAGAAAACAAAGACAGTTAAACAAGTTTTACGGTAAACTTAATCTTGTACATATTTCGATGAGACGTTCTTTAATAAATATTGATTACAAAGTTTAATACAAAATTAGTAATATGTGGTGGATGGACGATAGATATGTTAAACTCAACTGAAACTTTTACCAACTGCAAGTGACTTTGTTATTTTCTATCGACTTATCGTTTATAAAATTGTTTTAAAAAGGATATTTGTCAAATTATTTAAAAAAAATTTGTCAAAGATGATTACTGAAATATACACAAAAAATTTTTTTTAATAACAGTTGCCCTACCTTAAAATTCGTCACTTATTGTTATACACATTCATACTATTTTGAACTTAGTGGCAATGCTACTGTTGAAACATGCGATTGAGTAGGATTGACTAGTTCCGGGACATTGTTTACCCAAAAAGAAATTTGCTGTAGAAGTTTCTCGATATATTGTATTAAAAAATTATAGTTTTAGTATATATTGTTTTAAAACTTATAGTAACCATTACACATGTGATGTTTTAGTTAGCAAATTGTTAAGCCTTGCTCACATAGTTAATGCCTATATTTAAATATATATATGTGCATTTTTTTGTCTCGTTTTTTGTATACTGACATACTTTCTGTAAGTATGCCTATCGATATTATGAAGTGAATATATCGATAAATGGCAAATTTTTTTTATTTCACACAGAGATTGTACTGTCAATTGATTGTTTCACTCGAGAGTACTGTTGCCTGCTAACCTGAATAATTAAGTAGTGATACAAATTGCTTGTATTTCTATATACGCATAAATGCCATTTACATGATATTTGGATCCATTATTTTGTGCTAACGATACAAAAAATATACCAAACAAAATATAAGTGCCATTGATATTGGACGTGGAAGCGAAGTGAATACAACATATTAAATCACCGAAAACGAGTCCATTCCAAGCGCAAAAGCGCTTCCAAGTTCGGATGCAAGCTCGTCAATAAATACGTTTTTGTGTAAGACAAATGAAATCAACTATAAGATCGAAACTCACGAAGTTACATGTGAAAGTGTACGTTGGATATATTAATTCAACCCAAACGGCGATCAAATTCTTCACAAATAGCTTATATGCTCAATCCTTAGACGCAATGCATGATTCAGATGATACGTCTGTTTCAATTTAAGCAAATATTTGACAAGTCAAATTATGGAGGAACCGCTTAATATCTTAAATGAGAAATCAATTTCGAGCAAATAGCAATTAGAATAAGCTTACCCTGAAAGCCGAGTTGAAAAATTCAATAAAATTGGTTCCAGTCGCTATTAAAAAAGGATTGCGTCCACGATGACCTGGAGGATGCATTTAAACGTTTTCCTTTAAATGCGGATTGTTTCAATATATTAATTTAAAGGGCAATAAACAACTGTGTTTGGACAAAAGATACAGCAATTTATTTTCTTTATAGTTTATTCGACCAGATGACTTCTTCGGCTTCGAAGCCAAAGCTACATAACTCTTCATAGCGTAGAAGTTCCGATGCAGTCAACGAAATGGAAATTTATGTTTGGACTTAAATACAACTAGTGAACCAAACTCGAAAACTTCTTCAAAGCGTAATCAGTATGGTTCAAGATTTCAGATATTGTAAAATTTGCCGAATCATCTATACTATGAGTATAATTGATTTTGGCAAAAAAAAGAACATATTGGGTGAACTTTAAAAGACAATTGTCTACAGTCCTTTTGCTCACAGCAAGCAAGCAATTTTATATCCACCAGAATTTGGATCACGATTTATCATTCGCTGCATCAATGATAAAACACAATACACCAGTAAATAACATTGGAGGATACAAAACGTATGTCCCAAACATTGGAGAACAAAATTCCCCTAGAGTGAACAAAAAACGCCCAGTGACAGGAGTTGCAGTTTCAATATCTCGTAAAAGTAACGCCATCATTAAAAAAAACAAACATCACCACACAACTTTTTTAGTTCCAGACCTAACAATAATAACAGGACCAGCACCTACACACGGCCAGAATTCCAGTTAAATAATTATTTAGACGAAATGGTTGGCACACAGCAAAGTTCCATGGAATTATCTACCACGAGCATAATACGAGACGTGACTTCGTATAGCGGAGATCTGGAGCCAGTGTCTTTAAATATGCAGATCGAGAAAGCAACTTCACCTGCCCTGCTAGCATTGACTCAAGCTCAAGCTGAAAGTGGGAACTCAAATAATTTGGCAACGATCCCGTATTTTAGTAGTAGTTATGGAACAAGTATAATGTTTCACGATCAAAAGCTGATTTCGAAACCAACGCCCGGAATCCTTGAGGTTCCCAAATACTTGGAAGATTTAAAAAGTAATAAATTTTCTTCAATAATAGATGGATGTGGTGTACAAGGTAAGCGAGTTTCTTAGTTTTAAGCCATAGATTAAAAAAAAAACAATGAACAAAAAACTTAAAAACATGTATATTTCCGATACTAAATAACCTCCAAAGGTACAAATATTTACATATATCTATTCTAAGCAGATGTGTTTTTTTTAAGAGTTCTATCATGCATCCTTTCGCAATGAGCTTAGGTGCAAGCGTTAAAAACATGAATTTTGATTAAATATTAATAAACTCATTTGATACTTTGTAAATTTTTTAAATCTAAACTATTCAAGTGAGATATTTATACATAGATCGAAATTTAGGTGAAGTTTATTTCGGGTTTCTTTTAAATTGTTTTATGTTACAAGTTATACATGTACGGCAAATCTCAATAACAAAAATTTCTATATAAAGACAGCAATTTGACGCATTATAGCCTCTGATGAATTGAGATTGGGGTCTATCTTTAGCCCCTGAAACTACTATAAATTGACATTTTAATCATTATAGCCAACACGCTTTTAAAAGCGACAACTGTATCGCCAGTCATTAAATTGGAACAATCATCAAATTCACCGGTAAAAGATTTATCATTGAGTGCTACTACGGTAGAGGGACTGTCCTTGGTATCCCAGCATCAAAAATTGTTGTTAACAAGCGATCAATATTCATTTCATGAACAAATTATAATGTCTGGTCAACAGAAAAGTGCTCTGCAAGAAAAGCCGAAAGCGTTGGTTGTATCCCCGCAACAAGTAATGATACTTTATATGCATAAATTAACGCCATACGAGCGGAGTGAAATATTGGCCTATCCGCAAATTTACTTTATTGGTGCCAATGCAAAAAAACGACCAGGAATTTATGGACCTAATAACTCCGACTATGATAATGAACAAGGTGCCTACATTCACATACCGCACGATCATGTTGCTTACCGTTATGAAATGCTTAAAATTATTGGAAAAGGCAGCTTTGGTCAAGTGATTAAAGCATATGATCATAAAACGCATGAGCATGTAGCACTGAAAATTGTTCGGAACGAAAAGCGTTTCCATCGTCAGGCACAGGAGGAAATTAGAATTTTGCACCATTTAAGGCGCCATGATAAATATAACACAATGAACATAATACACATGTATGACTACTTCACTTTCCGGAACCACACTTGCATCACTTTTGAACTTTTGAGCATAAATTTATATGAATTGATCAAGAAAAATGGCTTCAAGGGCTTTAGCTTGCAATTAGTTCGAAAATTTGCTCATTCGTTGCTTCAGTGTTTGGATGCGCTTTATAAGAATGAGATTATTCATTGTGATATGAAGCCGGAAAATGTGTTATTAAAGCAGCAAGGACGATCAGGCATAAAGGTATCATTATCTTATACATACTATTCCGAAATCCAAATTTTATGTTTTTTGAATTTTTTATTTATACAGGTGATCGACTTTGGATCCTCCTGTTTCGAAAGTCAGCGTGTCTATACATACATACAGTCGAGATTTTACCGCGCTCCTGAGGTTATTTTGGGTGCAAAATATGGCAGAGCCATTGACATGTGGTCTCTGGGATGCATTCTCGCTGAACTCTTGTCGGGGCATGCCTTGTTTCCTGGAGAGAATGAAAGTGATCAATTAGCTTGTATTATTGAAGTGCTTGGGATGCCAAGCAAGTCCATTTTATCGAACTCGAAGCGTACGAAAACATTTTTTAGCCCTAAAGGCTATCCACGTTATTGCACCGTTCGTACTATGGCTGATGGAATGGTAGTTCTTATCGGCGGCCAGTCACGTAGAGGCAAACCACGGGGGCCACCTTGTTCAAAGAGCCTTTCTAAAGCACTAGATGGCTGCAAGGATCCACTCTTCCTCAATTTTATTCGCGGATGCTTGGAATGGGACACAGATAAGCGATTAACTCCGTCTGAGGCCCTCAAACATCCTTGGTTACGTCGCCGATTACCTAGGCCACCAAGCAGTACAAGTGGAGGTGGGTGTGGATCAAACAGCACTGCCGGAGGAAGTAGCGGAGGATGTGGCAGCATTAGTGCCGAGCAATCTCCAGTTACTGGTAAGTATTAATAGTCCAAGCTGTTTGCTATTTGCACATTCGTTGTTTTCATTTAAAGGTCTTAATACGATTGGTGTAAATGAGACTGTCACAACGAGCGCAGTTAGTGAAAGAGAGAAAAGTAATTGCAGTGGTCGAGTAAACCATGGAGGAATAAACTGTGCAAAACTAACACGCTCAGTCATGTCCCCAACTAGCTTATCAACGGTTTCAGTTGATATATTATCAAACATTATAAGTAAAACAACTGTACACTGTAGCACGTCGGAGGGTGTGGTTCCTCCATTAATTTCATTAGACAACAATGCAGACTTTGTATTACGTAAAGAGATCAATACCACAACCGGCTCAACAACAAGGTATCATTCATCGTTATCACATATGCCATATACTGCTAATGATTGTGAACGTAAGTCCTTGAGATCCTTATATCTATCAACTTATAACTATGGGTATTTTTTTTGCAGGCCTATCTCACATTTCCTCAATAAACACATTAAAAGGAGGAACAAAATCTCTAACTCACTTGTCGGAATCTATGCCAAAATCTTTTGCCGTATATACTTCGTCTACCACACCAATTCTAACCGCTGCTGATTCAGACATTGCTAATAATTTATCTGATTCGCAAGCTTTATTGCTCGAGGATATAGATTGTTATAAAGCCTATTGTAATGTTGATAAACCAATTGGTCGGCCCTCATTACCAATACCAAACCCAAGCTTACAATTGAACACTCAGGCACAAAATCAAAAAGCTCCAACGCAGAATATATAGCAATATATGCGCAAATTTATTGCAATGCATCTGAAGGTTTAAAGGTGGTAATGTTGTTATTGAATGACTAACCTATCATTTAACAACACGCTGTCATTAAATTTTAAATATTTTCAAAAGTCTTAGTTGCTTCTTGATTTACATACATAAAGCTCATTTATTGGAATACTGTCATAAGTCTATATTGGGTAAAGAGTCTCCGGTTGAATTGACGGTTCTTTATACCCTAAATTAATTATGTAAAAATGCAAATTGGTAAATATATAAATTATGTATTTATGGTACTTACGAACATACGTTTATTTAAACAAATTACTCGCATAATTGCAATAGCAACATTTGCACATACTTATCCAAAATTTCTTATTTTTATATTGTGCATCTGTTATTTAAATAACTGATTTTTATGTGCATCTTCCAATAAATGAGAATAGTGTATAGAATTTTGACTACTTCATTCGAAGAAGACATTCTAATTCCAGTTAGCGTCAAGGTATCCGCGATATATATGATTAAATAAATAGACACTAGGGAAAGATCTCAAGCAGTCTTAATTACATGTCAAAATAAAATTATTGAATGAATGAAATGTCATCAACAAATGTTAACACTAATTATCATTTAATAATTAACTTGTAGTCAATAAGACTTTATGACATTGTCTAAAGCTTACGTACATGATTTCTTTTGTTTAAAACTAATTATTCCAACCACATAAACAAATAAATCAAAAAATAAGTATTCACCAATTTTGAATTGTCAACATTATATATCAGTGTGGAAATATCGTATCGTTTTTATTTCGTTATTATTAACTAATTACCATAAGAAAAATATATTTATATGCACTTAAATTTTAGTAGTGGTAGACAATGTTCTTCAACGCTGTCCTTAAACACTAACCTTATGGCAACGAACAAGTTAATACGTTCTTGTCGAGAGTACTCTAATGTAAGATATTCTATGGGATAAGTGAAAAAATGGTTCGAGCTATGTGTGTACATAATCGGTTAAATACCTTTAATTTTTGTAGGTCATGGATTTTAAAAATTCATGACCTTTTGCGTTTGTCCGAATGTGCGTAACAGTCAAAGGGAGGCGACTACGAGCCCATAAAGTATATATATTCTTGATCAGCATCAACAGCCGAGTCGCCATAGCCAGACAGACAGGGCTATGTCGACTCGGCTGTTGATGAACATCGAGATCTGAGACTATAAAAGCTAGAGCTACCAAATTTTGAGACGAACACGTAAAAACTCGGTAGGCAGATAAAGTTTATTTTAGATGTAAGCCACGCCCCTTTCCGCCTCTGTAAAACACTAACAACACATTCACAGCCAAAATTATAGACATACAGCGTTTGCCACATGTGAAGAATCCTAGCGCAGACGTTTGGTGAAAATTTCATTAAGATCGGACGATAATAAATAATAATAATAAGGGAGTCTCCCAGCAGAGAAGTGGCGAAGCATTTCGACCATGGTGCTCTTTTGTGCCTAGAAGGCTCTCCCTAACTAGACAAAAGCTGCTCTGCTTCCCTAATGAAGTAGAGCAAATCTTTCGTCGAGGAACGCACAATAACCTCGGGACCTGCGGTATCCACGTGCAGATGTTTCCTCCTAGTCCATACCAAGGCTGGGTAGTCGAACAGAATGTGTCTGGTTGTGTCATCGTCTTCTTTGCAGAGTCTACACTCAGCATCAGAAGACAGACGAATTTTAGTGAGGTGATAGTTCAGCGTGTGAGGGCCACTAAGATAACCAACGAGGTGAAGATGCCTCCTGGAGAGTAAGCTAGTTCTTCGGTCGACCACGGGATTGATAAACTCCTTGGCTTGCCGCTTCCCTGGTTGGACAGACCAGTAGCGATCAGTCAACCTAACAGCCCAGGTTTTTACAATAGCCGAAATGGTTGACCAACCCACGCCACAGAAGGGCTCAGAGCCGGAAAAAGTGGCTGGCCCTCGTAGGTTCGTCCACCAGCTCATTGCCCTGGATACCAGACTGTCAGACTGTTGACTGTCAGAGAAGATGTAGATGGTCACTCCTCTAATCCCCTTCTCAAAGATTAGACGGCACCAGAACTCGATGGCCATTTGCCCATAGCAATTGAGGTTTTGGAATTGGGTTCATTGATCCCAGCTCCAACCCCGTAATAAGTCTTTGACCCGTCTGTATACCAGTGGTTACCGTGGGGGTCACTGATGGGGTTGCCAGTGTTCCAGTCTTTCCGGTGCGTGATGAGGGTTTTGAATCAAAGATAAGTTCCTTTGTCGTAATATCTGATCTAGTGCGTATATAGTGCAGGAATATCTTTGATTAGACTATCATGTCCTGATTCAGTAGCAGAAGGCTCATAGCAGCGACTTCTTTAATTTGGATATGCAGCGGGGTCAGATTCAGTATCGATTCCATTGCTGCGGTGGGACAGGTACGAAGTGCACCTGTCAGTGTCAGGCATGGGTCGCCTTAATGAGGGTGTTGCTGAGGTGGGAGTTCCAATTTAGTCTTTTATCAAGGGTTATCCCTAGCCACTGATATATAATTGACCTATGTCAACGGAATAGCGCCTAGTGAAGGGAACTATAATAACTTTTTGTGGATTGATGCTTAGACCAACTGCGCACCATCTATTTACCGTGTTCAGAGCTGATTGCATCAGCTCAGTCACGGAGCTGCCATTGTTCCCGGTCACTATTAGAGCCAGGTCGTCAGCATAGTCGATTGAATGCATTAATGCATACAGTCGTGGAGTCCAAGGTGGAAGTCATTATCCGGTGGTTGAGCATAGCATCAATCCACCGGATCCAGGAACGGTCAATTCGTCTGCGCTCTAGAGCAGTAGAGATGGTCCCGTAGCCGGTATTATCAAAAGCACCTTCTATATCCAGAAAAGAGCATTAAACTATGTTCTTGGATTCGAGGGCTCTCTCAATTTTCCCCACTAATCTGTGGAGAGCGAGCTTCGTCAATCTACCAGCTATGTACGCAAACTGCGTGGGATGCAGAGGTGTCGACGACTGCAGAGAGCACCGAATTGGCATATCTATCAGAATTTCCGCCGTCTTAAGCAGAAAGGAAGTAAGAGTGTTCGGCCGATAGGACTTAGGCTGGTCAAGCGGACGATTCTTTGCTTGGGAATGAATACCACATTTACCCTCCTCCAAGAGCTGGGTATGTATCCCCAATTAAAACTAGCTCTAAGAAGGCCGACCAGTGGATCAAGGGTATTAGCCAGGCTGTTTTGAATAAGGGCTGGGAAGATTTTGTCACCCCCTAGGGCTTTGAAGGGAGCGAAAGAATTTACAGCCCATTTGATCTTTTCGGGGCCGAAAATAGATCCAGATAAGCTGAAACCCTGTGAGTTCGGTGACAAAATGGAGCCATCGCGACTCGAGAGATCTGGTTTCGCCACAGAACCCGGGAAGTAGTAAAAGCTTAAGTTTTTCCCTCCGCTGCCTCTGGCAATGATTCTATGCTACCACAGTAGCTGCGCCACGTATCGCATTTAAATCGTCTAATTCTTTTGTTGTAGTTGGTGAGAGCGTCCCTATAGACGTCCCAACTTACACGGTTAGATTTAGCCTTATTAAACAGGCATGGAATTTTACGGTTGACCTTTGGGGACTTTCGAACTGAGCTGTCCTCGAAGGATGAGATAAGCACATCTTGGAGCAGATTGGCAGCGAGTTCTTAGGATTGCTAACCAATAAGTCTGCTTTGAAAGCTACAGAGGCTTTGAAAAGCTCCCAATACGTCTTTTTGGGACAGAAGGAGTTTTGGCGAATCTCGACTAGGCCATCAAACCGGATGTGCTGATGGTCTGTCAAGGTGGTCTCGTCTGTAACCCGCCACTTGATAAGCGAACTCGCTATCGAGTTTCTGATTAGGGTGATTAGGGATCTAAAACCTCTTCAATAATGGCATTAGTAAAAGTGGGTTTACACCTTATGTTAGCTACATCTAATTGGCAGCGCAATAAGTAGTCTAAGAGAGACTCACCACGTTTGTTGATGTCCATGCTCCCCCAGATCGTGTGATGTGCATTGGCATCACAGCCGATCACGAGCGGCTTGTTGTTGCGACGACAGAAGGCTCTCAGTCGCTGGACCTCTGCTGGGGGTACTTCATCCATGTCACCTGGGAAGTATGCAGAGGCGATCACAACTTCCCGGACACCGTCCGCAGTAGTTACATCAATAGCCATTGCCACCAGGTCTCTGAGGATGAACTTGGTTAAAGGGAAATGTCTTACACTGTTATCTAAAAGTATATCAGTGCGAGGGGCCGGTCGCAGTCAGCCGGTCAGTCGGCATACTAGAGACCGAGTTACCCCCGGCCATGCATCCATCAGCGTATGATGTTCCCCCTTGGATTGGAGTGATTTATAGATTCACGATCTTTGCCCGACAACAATTTGTCAGCACCCCTAGCAGAGACATCATCGTGCTAGGGGCCTGCTTCCGCCCTCGCGTGCAGAATAAAGCCTCACTTCCGACTTCCGACAGTGGGAGCAAGAACGGTACGTGCCCCAGCTAATTCTGGGATTACATGTTGACCCGCTTGCTGCCTCTGACGGCTGACAGCCCAAGATCGGACGATAAACATGGAAGATATAGAAGTAGGAAGGGTCAGTAGGAGGGTTTTTTTTCACAAATATTATTTTCATGTATATTATTTCTCGTAATTAGAATTGTGTCACAATGCATTTTTACCTAAGTTCATTAAAATAAGATGGTGGTTGAGTAGCGGAGCGTTGATCGGATGTTGGCGGTTCGAGCCCCGCTCGGGCAAATTTAAGCCTCGAAATTTTTAGGTCATGGATTTAAAAAAAAAGCATGACTTTTTGCCTTTGTCCGAATGTGCGTAAAAGGCAGAAGGAGGAGGGGTCTGCGACCCCATAAAAAAATATATATATTCTTAATCAGCATCAGCAGCCGAGTCCATATAGCCCTGTCTGTCTGTCCGTCTGTCCATCTATAAAAGCTAGAGCTACCAAATTTGGAGACAACATATACAAACTTGGTGGGCTGATCAAGTATATTTTAGATGTTGGCCACGCCCTCTTCCGCCCCCGTAAATCGAAAAAAACGATTTCCAAGCATCATGTTAAATCAAGAACGTTCAGTTTTGGCACACATAATACTAATAATCATCTTAATGATCTCTGGAAATTTGGTTACAATCGGCGAAATCGGGTGCAGCTGCTCCTGTTCAGCTACTTGTCACTCAGTGACATAATAATGGTGTTCAATAAACATAATGATGTGCTACCAAGCCAATCATTTAGAACAATATTAATTTCAGTATATTTTTTGGTATATTTTTGAAAAATATAATATTTCGATGGCCGCTCTTTATTATTCCTCCATTCAGTAAAATTGAGTGATGGGTATCTCACAGACGAGCAAACTCGACAGTAGCTTTGTTACTTTTTGTACCCAATAATTATTATAATATTCATAATTTTATAACATTATTAAACTTTGCGCATGTACACTAAAAATCCATGACCTCGTACAGTCAAAGCTTGACTGTAGCCGTTCCTACTTGTTAGTTTGACGAGATGATAGAGCGTATCGATTCTGCCCAATAGATTGTTAAACACAGCAGCCGATGATTAAGTCTTGCCTATAATATTTCTTTTGTTCGATCCATTTGCTACAAATCTTGATCGCTATCCTATCCCTATTTCGTAATGCCTGTTCCAAAAAATGAAACAGTTAAATACTATAAATTGTAACCTTATCATAAATAATTTCTGTGAATATATGATTAAAAACTGGCCAATCTCTGAATTTTCCAAGATGGGTAGATGGGTAGCCACCGGAAATTTTGGCATACTTAGGCAGTTTAATATAGAAAGCAAAGTATCATGAGCGTAGAATAATAGAATATTACAATACACTTATTTGTAGTCCTCCTCGTATTTATTCATCAGGTATAATTAATATGCGAAGTTGGAGAAGTGCTTATTATGATTTCGTTATGCCTTTTTTTAAAACTGTTTTGACGATCCTTCATGTTTATTAAAACGCAATTAAAAATATTGATTTATTGGCCGAGGTGCTCTATCTTAATTGAAGTAAATTTATAATTAAATCAATCGTCTAATAATGTCGTTATTAGAATGAATAAATTCTCATAGGCGCTAACATCACTATTACGGTCTTTTGCAACATGGTGGTGCTATGTGTTATTTTATATGTGCACACTTTGAACACTTATGTATTTAAATTTAAAACAGAACTCTCACCTTGTCACTCATGCTGTTTCCAATTTTACGCAGGCTAGATGTAACAAGTCAAACGGTGAAAATAAATGAAGCGTAAGCGATGCAATGGAAGAAGTGTACTTGCTTAATAACAATAAGCGTTGAATATTCTCTTTCATTCGTTCGTAAGCAGGTTGTCCTCTTCGGTACTTGATCCGTTATCGTTATCGTTAAAATCGAATAATGATTAGTATTATGATGCTCATGATATAATAATTTAACTAATTGTTGTAAAAGTTTAAAATAAACTTTGATGGAGATGCCTACTGAGTATGTTACAAGCTTCCAATTTGTAGCGGTGCCTAAGATGTGCTGATCACGATATACGCTAACGACACTGCGGCTCTGACGAAAAACCACAGCATTATCGAGACCTCGGATGCATTGCAGAAGTACCTGAACGCATTTCAGAATTTAGAGGAGATGTGGGCACAAATGTGCAAATGTCACATTCACAAATCGAATAAGTAGTTGCCTTTGTATCTGTACAAATACCTTGGTTTAATTCTTGATAGAAGTTTAACGTTCGGAAGGCTTGTCATGGCGATACTGAAATCATTTAAGACCAAGGTATCTAAAATGTCCTGGTCCTGAGATACCCGCCACCCAATTTTATCATCAAAATATTATATTTTTCAAAAATATACTGAAAAAATACTAAAAAAGTATACTAAAAACTACCAAAATAATATATCAAAATTTTCTTTGTTCGAAATTATTAGCTTGGCGGCACTTTAGTTGGTTTATTGAACACCATTATTATGCCGCGGAGTGTCATAGCAACTAACTAGGTGCAGCTGCACGTGGTAACGCCTTATAAAAGTAAATTCTTAATAACTTCTGTGTTTTTTATCTGATTGTAAACAAATTTGCAGAGATCATTAAGATGGAGATTAGTATTTATTTATTGCTCTATCTCTTATAGTCTCTGATATCTAGGTGTTCATACGGACGGGCAGACGGACATGGATATATCGTCTCGGCTGTTGACGCTGATCAAGAATATATATATGTACTTTATGGGGTCGGAGATGCTTTCTTCTGCCTGTTACATACATTTTCGGTCGGCACAAAGCCATAATATCCTTCTACCCTATGGGTAGGCGGGTATAAATATGCAATAAAGGTGTATGGAATTGCTGTCAAAACGCACATCCATAAAATTTGAGTTCTACAGGGCAAATCACTGAGGAATATCACACGCGCTCCTTGGTATATGAGAACCAGAGACATTAAACGCGATCTGAAGGTGACAAATAGAACGACAAGAATCGCATTCAAATTCCTTAGCTAGGCGACTAAGCATCGCATCCCAAAGAACTGCCAGCCATTGGGCAAGGACGAGAAGAAGACGCCACCACCCTCAAGAACTGACTGACTGGAACTTAACTTAAATACTTCTAAATAAATAACTTACATATTAGTAGCTAATTATTTCTTTATCCATAATACGCATAACACAAAATTTTTGCAAATAACATAGATATTCAGAATATATTAAATATGGTACTGATTAAGTTGCACAAAAATGATAATAATAGTATGCTAATAATTATTTATCTCTCTATTATATATATTAATTTTCTGCTCCTCCTCCGGGAATCATTTTAACCTTTAACCTCCTCCGGGAATCATTTTTTTCAAAATATACTAAAAAAATACCAAAGTTTTCTGGTGGTAAGGTCTTATAAAAGTAATTTCTTAACAACTTCTGTGTTTTTATCCGATTGTAACCAAATTCGCAGAGATCATTAAGATGGTGATTAGTATTGTGAACATATTAGGATTAAAATGACGCCTGTAATTCGGTTTTATTAGATTTACGGGGCGGAAGGGGGCGTGGCCAAAATCAAAAACAAACTTGATCTGCGTGCAATAATTACACACACTATTCCGAAAATTTGGTTGCTCTATCTCTTATAGTCTCTGAGATCTAGGTGTTCATGCGGACAGACGGACATGGCTATATCGTCTCGGCTGTTGACGCTGATCAAGAATATATATACTTTATGGGTTCGGAGATGCTTTCTTCTGCCTGTTACATACATTTTCGGTCGGCACAAAGCCATAATACCCTTCTACCCTTTGGGTAGGCGGGTATAAAAATGGAAGGCGCGTTTCTCACAGTCGAACAAACTTGAAAGTAGCTTTCTTCGAAAATGCATGGCCTCTTACAGTTAACTCTTGACTGTAGCTGTTTCTACTTATTGTTTATTATTTTTATGCCAGCCTACACAAAGGGTAGAAGGGTATTATAACTTTGTGCCTTGCTATCAGAGACTATAGGAGCTAGATCAACCAATTTTTCGGAATAGTATATCTTATTGTTGCCCGCAGATCAAGTTTGTTTTAGATTTTGCCGCCTTCCGCCTTCTCTTCATTTTATTTACAATCAGTCTTAATCTTGCAATAGGTAAATTTTATAATGTCACTAAGTGACATAATAATTGTTTTCACTAAACCTAGTAAAGTGCTATCAAGCTAATAAATTGGAACAAAGGTAATTTCGGTATATTTTTTCGGTATAATTTTAGTATATTTTCCGGTATATTTTCGAAAAGTATAATATTTCGATGGTCGCTTTGATTTTTTCTTCCATTCTGTATAATTGGGTGGCGGGTATCTCACAGTCGAGCAAATTCACAGTACCTTTCTTACTTGTTTGCTTTTAATATTATTCATTTATAATTGCCTTAAAATATGCATAAATAAAATTTCAAAAACAAAATATTTCTGGATAAAGGGCTTAAACTTTAACTATCGATTTTTGTGATATCATATTTACGTCTTTACATTAATAATTTACTTGATAATTTTCTTCCAAAGATAGACACATATGCCAACTTTCTTGTCGATGAATCAAGCAACTTGAAAAGCTTTTGATATAGACATGTATACATTGACTTCCAAAGCTTAATGAGTCTCCCCTAGGTTTCACCTAATTGTGTGCTCGTATCTGGACCTGAGCAGTTGTCGGTTAGAATTGCAATTGAAAACGGACGTCTAGTTTTTGGTTCCTTAGTTATAATACGAAATCGGTATTTTTGAGTGGTAACATTAACTTTTTTATTAATTAATCAAATCGTTTTAACACTAAAACTATTCATGCCAATAATATTTGCCGGTAAAAGCAGATTAAATAACAAATTCGTATATGCGTTATATTAAAAAATTCCAAATAAATAGGAGATATCGAAAATTCCAAAAGCACTGTGAAGAATCCATGTTCGGAAATAATTAGCAATTGTATTGAAGTGAAACTGATTTGGATCAGTTAAAATAAAATAAAAGCAAAATTAGAAATTGAAAACAGATTCAATATAGATTTTAAAAATAACAATTTAATCAAAAATACAAAACAATTTAAATACTTTAAATTATATCGGTTAAAACATCAGCATCGCCTTTTACACATTATTAAAAATTATTCTATATTATTAGCCATTTACATCGGTATATTCCCAAGAAAAGCACTTCGTTATATTTGCATGTATGTGTGTAAATATATTTAAAAATGTCCGAATTCCAATCGCTTGGGTATATTTATACACACAGAACGCGTAGGTCTCAGGTAATCAACGATCTTATATAAATAAACACAATCCCATCTTGTTTTATTCTCTTATGTGGCCCTGTGTTCTAGTATTATACTCAATTTTATAATTACTCTGTATTTGAAATTTGGTAAATCTTTTTAATTTTTGCTTAACCCACTTAGGAACAAACTTAGTAGTTGCCGTTTTATTATGGAATCTAAAAAGGTAAATAATACTAATATATATTGATTTTTTTGACTTATTTTAAATACATTACACAATTACACAAATAAGATTTATTAAGTATGTATACCATACTCATATTCTTGCTAAAATCATTTCAGTAAAAACGTTCCCATTATATAATTATTATATCCGCTGCCCATTTTAATGACTTTTGAAAATTTACTTACAATGTCACTAAGTAATAACATAAAATAACGGCATTTAATAAAACTAAAATAGTTCAACCATGATAATACCCAAAGGGTAGAAGTTATAACTACATACTATGTGTCAACCGAAAATTTATGTTACAGGGAGAAGGAGCCATCTCCGTCCGTCTGTATAAACACTGGGATCTCTTAGACTATAAGAGCTAGAGAACCCAATTTGGTGACAATATCTCTTGTTTTTACACGCAGATCAAGTTTGTGGTCACTCTTAATTTTCGATGCATATAGTAACAATTGGTAGTAATCTCACAGTACATAGTACAGTCGCATTCGCAATTGTTTAGTATATATTTGGTATATATTTTGACGCTCGCTGATTATTTTTGATGTATTCACTTAGAACGGGTAACGGGTATCCCATTTTGTTGTAGCTTTTTTACTTGTTTATTAATATATTCGGTTCTATTATACTTCGAAATTTATTTTCTAGTGTCAAACTCTTATAAATGCCGAAGAAGATCACCTGGTTTCCAAGTCCAAAAAAATATACAAAAATGGAAATAAAATTTACGATATTCACAACACTGCGATTAACAATACTAGTATCGAAAATGATGTCAATAAAATATCATCAATTAATAAAGTTGAATCCAATGTTATTTCAAAGAGTAAGGGCAAATCAAAAAAGTCAAAAAAGCATGAATATTACGATACCCAAAAAATATCTGTGGTAAGTTATATGCAAATACATTTTTTTAAATTTTTTTACTGACGATAAATAATTATCTTAGAAAAGCAGCTTAAATAAATTTGATGCCCTTCAGAAACTCAATTTAACACATGTACGTTCAAATAATTCTTGTCAAGATAATGAAATAATTAGTGTAAGCAAATAGTTTTAAAAAAGAGTATTCTTATAGACACCATTATTAAATTAAGTAAAGTGGATTATACAATATTAAAAAAATTGTTTTTTGAAAGAACTTACAGAATGATCATCAAGCTAACTGTCGACAATGCAATAAGCCAGTGTATAAAATGGAAGAGGTAATAGTTCAATTCAAGTCTGATAAAGGTATATATCACAGGTGCTGCATGAGATGTAAGAATTGCTCAAAGCAATTAAAGTAAGTATTAAGATATCAGTCAAATATAATTAGACGAAAATAAATGATCAAAATATTTTCTAGATTCGACAATTATCAGAGCCACGAAGGAAATTTATACTGCATGGTACATTTCAAATTGTAAGTGTCACAAATATTTTGTTGTATCTTTGAAAAATTTGTATTTTCTGTGCCCATTAATTGGACAAAATCACAATTTTTAATCCCGCTATTCATAGCATTTAACAATATATGTATGTACCACACAGAGGAAGACATCTCCAAACCACAAAGTATTCCCATATATTTTCGATCAGCGTCAACTGCCGAAACGATAAAGCCATCTCCGTCTGTCTCTCTGCATGAAAAATAGAGATCAGGTTTACATTAAAATTCATCCACGCCCCTCCAACCCCGTAAATCGAAAAAATCAAATTGCGAGAACTAATGCAGAAGCTCCTATATCACCTTCTGCCATAGTTGGCCCTTAGTAAGTGTTTCACTGATGAATCAAGTTTTTGTTTCAACGCATGCCCCTGGTACGTCAACTGACGTTGTTAAGACCTTTATCCAATCCAAAATTCAAGCCAGTTTCAAGGTGGAAAAATTCAATTTTGCATATGAACGAAATTAGTGTTCTGGAAGAATACTTTAGTACAATCTGTTGAAAAGAACTCTGGCCGCGGAATCTAATTATTAAAGAATACGTATATAAAAAAAAACAAGAAGGAAAGCTACTGTCGAGTTTGCTCGACTGTGAGATACCCGCCACCTAATTTTACTAAATGGAAGAATTAATAAGAGGACCATCGAAATATTATATTTTACAAAAATGTACTGAAAATATACTAGAAAATGTACTGAAAATATATACCGAAATAATCTTTGTTTAAAATGACTAGCTTGGTAGAACTACTGGCTCTCTCTTATATTTTTGTCGCTATACCATAGCTTGGTCCGACTTCTGAACACTAAATAATCTTTGCTTTAATAATCATGGCATTGCCGATATGTTTGCTAGGTTTAGGATCTGTGCAGAGCAACTCTGCAAACCACTTTTAAAATTATTTGAATTGTCTGTAGAATTGTGCTCTTTCTTAATCTATGGAAAGAGTCTTATATTATTCCTCTCTTGAAAAAAAGGAAATAAATCTAATGTTCAAAATAATGGAGGTGTCTTTATTTTGTCTGATATTCCTAAAGCATTTGAGAAACTAATACCTTCTCAACTGAAACACTGCTGTAAATCTCTAATTTCGCCCTACCAGCATGGTTTTGTGAAATGTAGATCTACTACCACAAACTTATTAAAATTTTTGAAGTGTTCCTATCAAAAATGCAAACGGATGGCATTTCCACTGATTTCAATAAGGCTTTTAATTCCGTCAACCATAGTCTCTTAGTGAAACAGCTCAATTTTCTTGGATTTCTACAAAACATAGTTTTATGGATATCTTCATATCTTTCATGTAGAATTCCAAGGAAGTTTTTTAGGCCCACTTCTGTTTACATTTATAAATGATCTACCGTCTGTTACATCATACTCTCGCATACTTACGTATGCAAATGATGTTAAAATTTGTCTGACTTTTAATGATCCTCTATATAGCCTCAGATTGCAATCTGACATTGATTCTTTTCAATCGTTCTTTGTCTGCTTCTAATATAGCCATGGGTGTCCTTGGATTTGTTAAACGTTGGTCAAAAGAATTTGACGATCCCTACATAACAAAACATCTATACATATCACTGGTTTTTCCTATATTTAAGTATGGGCCTAATATCTGCTTTCCCCAGTATAGGGTTCATCAAGATAGACCGTAGGATTATGCTAGGTGTAGTGTTTCTACATAAACTAATTATTGCTGAAATTGCCTCCTTGCAGTTGACAAGCCAGGTTAGCATTGCCTTTCTGGTCAGAACGACTAGAAATTTTCATCCTCTCTCTCTTTCTTGTTGTGGTACAAACAATGCCAGTCATAATCCTTTTCGTATTTTGTTTGTAATACAATAAATTTTCCAATGTGATTTGCAATACTAGCGCTGTGTTTAAGATGAAAACCTTACTTTTACAAAACTTATCTCGTAGTTAAATATAGTTCTTATTATTATTACTATTGTTTTATTATTTTGTCCGTATCGTCTGTGTTAATTGGTCGCGTCCTCCGTTCCCGCATGTTATGTGAGTGCCCTTCGTACTGCCGTTAGTACATCAACGTCCAATAATATACTAAACGTCCAATATTATACTAAAAATATACTAAAATAATATACCAACATTTTCTTTGCTCGAAATTATTATCTTGGCGGCACTTAAGTTGGTTTATTGAACACCATTATTATGTCACGAAGTGACATAGTAACTAGCTAGGTGCAGCTGCACGTGATTACGCCTTGTAAAAGTAATTTCTTAATAACTTCTGTGTTTTTTATCCGATTGTAACCAAATTTTCAGAGATCATTAAAATAGTGATTAGTATTATGCGTGCCAAAATTGTTCTAAGTAAAAATTAATTTGCTCTCAATACATTAAAGTTACTTGCCCTCTCAGACAGAGTGAACTATTAAAGCACCGTCCATAGGTTAAAAGATAAGCCGACAATTTCACTCAGCTTAGAACGGCGAGGAAGCTTGCATACAATTTTCTAAAACAATAATTAGTAGCCATTCTAAGCAAAACAGCCGTGTGAACATTGAAATTCTCTGTAAATGCATACTTTAATTTTATTGGGGCTTTTTAGAAAATCCTAAAAAGTACATACACGAAATATAAGTCAATCGATTTTATTGTTAAAAAGAGTTGAATAAAACGCATTTACTATACAACAGGACTGTTGATTTTTTTTAAATCCATGACCTTTTTTCTTTTTAACTGTTATAATTATTTAAGCTGAATTAAAAATAATTATTCAAATAGTTTAATAATATTGGTTTAAATATATGAATTTCAGTTGATTTTATTTTGAAATTGAGGAGGACATCGAGCATTGAAAAAAACTTAATTTAGAGTGCTCTTATAGTCTCGAAGATCTATGTATTCATATATAATAGATGGACAGAACTCAATTGTCTTCGTTTTTTATGCTACTTAAGAATATAATATTATTACATTCTTTAGAGCAGTGATAAAAACGCTTACTATGAGTAATATGAAGCAATAAAGAGAAAGTTCAGGTATAATAAAGAGCACACACTATATAAGAAGAAGACAACCACAACCACTCACTGCTCAAGACCCGAACTAACACACTAAAACAAACAACTATTGTTTTTTGACCCTGTCTTTCCTACGTCTTTTTGCACCATTTCAATATTACGCACTGATCACCATAAGAGTGCTCCAGGGTTCGGCTCAAGACTCGCGCTAAGATACTAAGCAAGACCAACATTCCTACTCCGTCTACTGCATGCTCGAACCTTGGAACGTAAATGTGAAATTTTACTGGGGAGGTATTGTGGATTATGTTGATTGCTATGAGGACCAAATTTCGTGCCCACCGCTTCTTAAGAGCGTCAACATATGATACTCATACCCATTTTTATAATAAACACAAAACCAAAATCAGTCGAAAAGCCTCAGGAGCCTTGGCTATCCTCTTTATCACTTAAATTACTAGCTACTAGGACCTACGACTCCAGCGAAATATAAATACGTTGCAATTACCAAACTGTAATACTGAATGCAACAAAAATTAAGAGCGTAAGATGCTAAATAATATTCTGAAATATATATCGAAATATACCACGTCTAAAATCATTAAATTAGTTTATTAATTACTTATTAGGTTAATTGAATGCCATTATTATACTACTTAGGGATATTGCAATTGAACTGATGCACCTAATTTCAACCTTTAAAAGTATTTCTTAAGCACGCATTAAATTCCCTTTTTTACATTTGCGGCGGCGGTGACCGCTCTAGCTCTTATTGTCTTCGATATCTCAGTGTTCATACCGATGAATAGACATGGCAATATCTCGGCTGTTGATGCTGATCAAGAAACCTTTGTGGGGTCGGAGATACCCACAAATATAAGTCCTATACTGTCTGCAGTGTAAGGGCTACCCCTTAGGCACGCATGAAATTCATGACGAAAGGATAAACGAGGCAGCAACAGACTCTTGAGCGGGGGTGCGGTAGAAACATTAGTGAAACAAGGACGGGGCAACAGGCAGCCGATCTAAGAGTGCGATGAAAAACTTGTTGTGGGTTACTTTGAAATAACATTTTAATTTATTATTGCTTGCAAAATGGATTAAAGACGCTGCAGTTTTATTAGTATTATTCATTCTCTTTGGCTACTGTACCTGCACACAAGTGTGCAATATTATAAGACCTATGTGTCACAGGTATCCATAAAAACCATACACTTGCATTATGAATTTGAAAATTTGGTTCTTGTGTACCTTAATATATTATATGTATATGAAGTTAGGATCGGAGGCAGCAAGATTTCATGTTTTTTACAGTTCTGCGGTAAAACCGGTATCGTTCTCAGTGCAGGTTTTACTGCCCTTATATTTGAGTTATGGAATATTTTACAAGTCATGCAATGGTGTCATAAAGTATTGCTAACAATTTGAAAATCTAAATAGTGCATCTCAAACTATCTAATCCACTGTGTGTTTCTCACAGTGTGCAGAAGTGATGTTGTTGTGCTTGTATTTTTGTGTGCGCATCAAATGCGCGAAAAAGTTAAGTGATAGAGATGAACTTTTATGAGAAAATTATGTTCCTGTGAGCCAAAAGAGAAAAGGTATCGAGAGTGATGAGGAAGACTAGGACAAAAACGACGGCTCGATCACTCGAGACCAAAAGTGGCGTTCTTGTTTTATGTATTACGATGAACCTCGAGACTGAAGTGTCGGACCCTTGGACACGCTTATGGTGATGTTGTGTGTAAGATGCAAAAGATGCAAAATAACTTTAAAAGACTTTGACAAAAGACAATAGTTGTTTGTCGGGTCTTGAGCAGTGACTGCTTGATCATGCTTCTTCTTATACCTACTCTAAGAGAGTTTACACGCGTATAAGTTATGGGTTCCCTCGTAGTAGTTATGGTTTCCCTCGAAGCTGTCCCGAGAAGATTATGTTGGAAGGGAAACTACCATTTCTTCAGGATTACTGGCTTTGTGGCTCAGCAATAAAATAAGTATTATTTGATTATAATATATTTATTAGGCTTGTGACTCTTTGAAAGAACATATAGAAAGAATGTACAAATTACAACTTATTTTAAATCATAAGTTTTTTCACTAAGCATCAATACATTAACTATTAACTATTAACTAATGATCGGCAAGTCAACTGAGCATTCTATACAACGTAGCTTAGAACAACAAGGTGTCCGCTTAGCATTGCTGAACATTCTTAGCGCTAAACTAGTTGTTATTGCAATACAGGGTGTATAATATTATTAGTTGTTAACTTATATATGGATTTAGATATGCACAGATTATTTTTTATGTTCGTTTCTCTAAGCTGTTTTCTAATTTTCGATCCAAAAGACTTTTTGCACCGAAAGTGGTTGAGCAAGTGGATGAACCTAAGCCCCGTAAAGCTGAACTGATAATACGTGAGAGTCAGCCCACTGAACTTCCTCCTGGTGTTGTGCGTGGTAAGCTACTATGTTTGCTTTCGTGATAAATTTATAAAGTAATATCGGTATAAATTGAATTATAGCATCTGACAAACCAGATCTGGGACTTGATGAGCTGCATCAACTAAATGTGCGTTCAAGATTTCAAGTATTCGAAAATGTGCAGCAGAGGAAACTAGAAGAACAATCACTAGCTCCAGGGATTAAACAGAACACGGCCATTTTTATGAGATTCAATATAAATAGCACTGACAATGAAAATCGCCCTTATGATGACAGTGAATGTGATCCAGAGTATACCGGGGATGCTGACTTGGAATTATCGAAGCGATGTACACAAAAAGAGCGGCCCATTGGACTTGGTGAAGCAATGAATGATATCAAATCAAGGTTTGAAAATGGACACATGCAATCAAAGGAAGAACGCCGTGAAGAAAGAAAACAAGAAATACAAAGCATTCGATCCCGCTTATTCTTGGGTAAGCAAGCTAAGATTAAAGAAATGTATCAGCAAGCCGTGGCTGAATCGGATCAACCCATAACCTCTGTTGGGAAAACGTCGGATATGAATGTTGGCTTAAATACACGTTCAATAAAGACAAAATTTGAAAACGGAGAAATGTTTTGTGACAAATTGAATGATATCACATCGAATACTAGTAATTTGAACTGTTCGGGGATTAACGAAGACGCAGATGTTTTCGAATCTGGTATTTAAAATTCAATATGTAAATGGTAAATATGTAACTTTTCACCTTTATATATTCAGCCATAAGTAAAAAATCGCGAAGCATCTTTATGGAACTAGACGCAAATATAATGACAAATGCCAATTCCGTAAAAGAATTACAAAGGAATCGATCTGCCACGCTTGTCAAATGTGCTAACCAAAAACAATTTGGCCAAGAGGTATATAAACTATTAATTGTTTGTAGTCGTATTCGCAGTCCGACATATTTTTCTCCCAATTAACATTTACATTTACAAAGAATTACTTTTATAAGGCGAAATCGGGTGCGGTAACCTGGTCACCTGGTTGTTACTCAGTGACATTAAAATGGTGTTCAATAAACATAATAAACTGCCACCAAGCTAATTATTTTGAACAAAGTTAATTTCGGTATATTTTCCAGTATATTTTTTAAAAATATAATATTTCGATGGTCGCTCTTATTTATTCTTCCATTCTGTAAAATTGGGTGGCGGGTATCTCACAGTCGAGCAAACTCGTCAGTAGCTTTCTTACTTGTTTTACCTAATAATTATTATAATTTTCATAATTTTATACCATTATTAATCGCTGCGTCTCAAGAATATCTTCTTTTTTGCTCTAACTTACGCATGTACACTTAAAGTCTATGAACTCGTACAGTCAAAGCTTGACTATAGCCGTTCCTACTTGATTATACTTGCATTCAGTAAAATTGGGTGGCGGGTGTCTCACAGTCGAGCAAACTCGACAGTAGCTTTCCTACTTATTGTACCCAATAATTATTATAATTTTCATAATTTTATACCATTATTAAACGCTGCGTCTCAAGAATATCTTCTTTTATGCTCTAACTTACGCATGTACACCTAAAACCCATGACCTCGTACAGTCAAAGCTTGAATGTAGCCGTTCCTACTTGTTTATTTTATACAAACATCGCTGTTTTACATGTGATAAACTACGGTCTTAATTATTTTACAGTACTTAACTGTCGTTTTGGAGTGTTTTTAATAAAGATTCACAATTTTGTATTTAAATTTAACAACAACATCTGTTTACTGTGCAGTATTTTTTTTTTTGTATTTCATTGCCTTGTTTGTGTATTTTTAAGCACTCGCGCTCTACCTATAAATTCTAAACTCTTGCGCTCTCTTGCGTAAGCTGTCTTGCTCTCTTTCATTTTTTTGTTGCGCTCGCGCTCTGTAGAATATCAGTATCAATTTCGTTTATCCCTAATATGTCTATGTATTATATTAACTACTAATTTATAAATTCTAAATAACTTAAAACTTATTCTTTTATTTTTGGTATTTATTCATTTTTTTACTTGAGTTATTATGTTTGTCTGCTATAATAAAAACGCCGGGTAGCATCAAATGCAAAAAATGGGTTTTTTTGTGACAACGTTTCACTTGAAAAATTTGCTGGCCTTAAAGGCCGTATTGTTAACCTGCTTGGTTCCAAATTTGGCATAAAGTGGACGCGTGACTTGAGACGTGTGAACTTCGACTCAAAAAAGGTTTTTGAGATCTACTTGCATAGTTTCTCAACTTTGGTCTCTGGGTTTAAGGGCATGAACCTTGACTGAGTCCCCAAAGAGTAAAAAAGCTAACAATTGTTTGTTCATTAGCTTAAGCGAAGTTGGCCAATCCAGTCAGAACGACTAGGAATTTTCTTTCCGTATTTTGAGTGCAAAGCACTAGGTACGTTAGTACTTCAACGTTCACGATAATGCGACTAGCCCGAACTCCGATTGATGGTTCTTCATCAATCAGGTATAGGTACGGTAAACCCAAAAAGCGTCTTTCGACGATGTGCTGTAGGCCTTCAATTTTTTAAGTGCAATCTTTTAAGCCAAGTTCCAAATGTACAAAATTTTCGGCATTGACACATAAATGCAGAAAGCACTCGATCTTACTCGCTCACAACTAAATTTGTGAGTGATAATTGTGTAATTAAGGTGATCTAAATAATGATATATTTTTGCATTTAATAAAATTTAGACTTAATTAATTTTTACTACACCATAATCGAAGACAATTAATATAATATTTTAAACTTTCAAAAAACCAGAAAATCAAGTTTGCATGATAGAAGAGATTGATTGATGCAATCTAAAGGTTTTCTAAATAAATATAATAATAATAATATATGTATGCATTTTAGTTTGAGCCTAACTCTAAAGATAATTTAAATAATATTAGAAGTAACTTACAAAGGCCATCGGAACAGAACCTTCACATACAACTTTTAAATAGTAAAGTCTACATATTTCTCAAGTAATAGGGATACCAAATATCAAATAAATAATGTATGTAACAGGAGTAAAGTATATATATCAGTGTCAACGGTCAAGGCAATATAACCATGTCCGCCTGCCCGTCTGGTTTTCTGTACGATAATCTGGATTTCAAATATACTCAAAAAATACTTTACAAAAATATACTAAAAAATATCAAAATAATATATCAACATTTTCTTTGTTCGAAATTATTAGCTTGGCGGCACTTTAGTTGGTTTATTGAACACCATTATTATGTCGCGGAGTGTCATAGCAACTAACTAGGTGCAGCTGCACGTGGTAACGCCTTATAAATGTAATATCTTAATAACTTCTGTGTTTTTTATCCGATTGTAACCAAATTCGCAGAGCTCATTAAAATGGTGATTAGTATTGTGCGTACCAAAATTGAACGTTCTAGGTTTAAAACGACGCTTGCAATTCGGTTTTATTCGATTTACGAGGGCGGGAGGGGGCGTGGCCAAAATCAAAAACAAACTTGATCTGCGTGCAACATTAAGACATACTGTCGTGAAAAATTTGTTGCCCTATCTCTAATAGTCTCTGAGATCCAGGTGTTCATACGGACGGACAGACGGACGGACGGACGGACGGACAGACGGACATGGCTATATCGTCTCAGCTGTTGACGCTGATCAAGAATATATATACTTTATGGGGTCGGAGATGCTTCCTTCTGCCTGTTACATACATTTTCAGTCGGCACAAAGCCATAATACCCTTCTACCCTTTGGGTAGGCGGGTATAAACACAGAAGTAATAAAAGTATAAAGGTAAAACCTAGTAATATGCATCTAAGCTAACAGGTTTTCCAGTGGTATATTGGCGTTTATTTTTTGGTTGTTTTCTCGAAAAATATTATACTATATTCCGTAACTCGTTTTTAATGTTTGTTGTATTCTTTAAAAATGTGTGGCGGCTATTTCACAGCCGAGTCAACTCGACTGTAGCTTACTTACTTATTTATATCTGGTTTAATTTATTTTTAATAAGTATTTTGTTTATGCTTTTTAGAATGGCGATAGCGACGTGATTAAATGTGATTCAAAAGCAGACGATGTGAAAATAGAAACAGCTGAATTAAGTCAAAAGTTCAAGTTTTTTGAAACTTATCGGAATAACGAAGCTAAGAAAGAACAGATTTTCTCAATCCCAACTCAAGAAGGAGCGTCCCTTAATTTTGAGTCAGAGCAACTTGATCAAAAATCTTGCTTTCATGATAATGTGCTTCAGAAAACACAGACAACTTCGATCATGCTAAATAAATTTCGAGAAATGGAGCTTGAGAAAAGTAAAGGATTACAATTAACGTGTCCACGGCCACTTAAATGTTTCACGCCACCTCCTGACGATGGACTTACTCATAATCTTATGTCAAGCGACGAGGATGATGAGGAAAGTGATGATGAACACGATGATTACAAGGTCACTTTAAGTGTAAATAATGATATTGCACTTATCGAGGTACTATGCTTACAATATAGAAATTCTATTACATTTTTCATTGTAATATTTTTTAATTTTGTTCTCTGATTCTAGGCACAAAGTGCAGCGCGGGCCAAACAGTTGCGTGCCAAATTTGAAAAATGGCAAGATAATGAAATCAAACGGGAACTTTCTGAGGGGTATGTGGACATCTACTCGCAGCAGGTTTCTGATGATTCTACAATTGAGAGCGCCAAAACGTAAGCACATAATTAAAAGAAATAGTCGAGAATGCTTAGCAACATGTTCCGTGTTCCGATTGGTTTGGAATCCGAATATATTTTTATATACGGTCGAAGAAGCCTTCTGCTGCTTCTTACATTTTTTCACAATAAAATATAATCACCTTATTTGTCAATGTTCAATAGGCATAGTGTATAAAAAAAAGAAAATACTAATTATCATATGTATTATTAAATATTATCATATACAATTTTCAGAATACGGGAGCGCTTCGAAAATATGAAAAGTTTGGAAAGTAAATCACCAAGTTGTCCTCGTTACCAGGTCAATCGCTTTGTTGTTAGTATCTAATTTGTATTTGTTTACCAATTGACAATTTATAACATTTATATTTATGTCAATTTCAGTAATACCTTATAAAACGAAATGGACACAATGTAACACATTATTTTACATACATAAACTATTTATGCTGACTATATGTATGCTAATCGTTTACAGTAGCTCTGGTTTCCGACGTATGTAAGTAGTCAGATTTAGAGAGTTGTTGAAGGATGGAAAAATCAGTGTAATCATACATCCGTTAACATCAACCCCTTTTTTTAATCCTATATATATACTATGATATATATACTTCATAGGTTGCCAAAGTACATTTTACAAGTTTCCATCGTTGAGAATGAGAAATAAATGGTTAAAGTTTTTTTTTTAACGAAAATTACATTCTGACGGACAGTTTAGTAGTGTTTTTAATCAAATCCTTTTATTTTAAGATTGTATTTTAAACTCAGCTTTGGAATATGTTTATCCTTCATTTGACTAATATTACTAACGATTACTATGAGAAATTATAAAACCCAATAATTGCAACGACACAAGTATTTTATTTGAATTTATGATTTACTTAAATGTGGTAATACAATAATAATTCTACTCTATAGCTTTGTCCATAAATTCCAGGAATCTTTTGGCATATTGTTCAGGATCACATGTTGATATTCCATCAACATTACTACCATATTTTACTGTCTTTGCCGCTTTTGCTGCCTAAAAATACCACAATTATAAAAATGTTACAAAATTAAATAACATAGTAAATAAAATATTAAAAAAAAAAATGAGTGTCTTATTTTTACCTGCTTCTTGACTCCATATTGTGTAAGAACGTCAATTATAGCAATAAAATATATTTCTCGTCTTTCTGAAATATAGTATTATGCCTTTTAGCACACGATGTTTTTTTAACGATGTTTTTCTATATTAACCTTCAATACTTGGAATTGCGTAAATGTCGACTTCATATACAACTTCCTTATATTGCGCACCTCTTGGAGAATCTGGTGGTGTGTTATACGTCCAGCTTTAAAGTTAAATTTTTTAACTTTGTTTTTACAATTAACTAAATATATTTACCGTTCACCACTATCGCACTCCTCGCTCTCGCTATTTTCGCTGCGTCCCGTAGCCAACGTAGTATCTCCATGAAGAGCCTCTTCTTCAGCTCGCACACAGTCATGTATACCAACCAGTAAAGAGTAGTCCATAATGTGTAACTTTATTAAGAGCTAATGTATTAAAATAAAATTAATTATTTATTTACCGAATAAATGCACTAATGTAACTTTGTTGTATATTCTAAACTTTTTAATACATGTATTTAAAGTAACCAATTTAAATAACTTAACCATTATAGGCTATGAGTGACTCTGTGAACTATAGAAAAAAATAAACATAATAAGGAACAAGAAAATGTAAGTATTTCGAAGCCAATTCAACCGCACCATCACCTGATGTTCACTCTATAAAACGTAAATCTATTCCTTTGTACAAGAAGTAGGTACCTACATCAATATCATTGCTGAGAGTATCCAGCAATTTTTTTTTGGGTTCGTCTCCAATCTCTAATTTGACTTTTTGTTTTATGAAGTCGTTATCCTTATAAGTGGGTAAATGTTTCTCAAGTTCTTTTTCAGAAGCCTCGCGATCCACTGTACTGCCCTTTAAGTCAAACTTTCTAAAAAAAAATGTTAACTTGTAAGAATGTATTCAATATAACAACATTTAATTTTATACTTATGTATAGTCAACTGAGAGCTAAAAACATTGCGCATTACAACAAAATAGTACTGCACGCTCTCCACAGTAATCCTGTACATGCCCAGATATTGGGGCAACAGAGTTTTTCCATGTCGTTCGACAACATACTATTTGAAAAATAGAGTTAAATGTCTTTCGATCAGTTTGTCTAAACGTATGTTAACTTACTGGATGGTAATGCTTAAGAAAGGCATGCATACGTTCAATTTCTTCGGAATTTAAACTCTTAATAATAAAGAATTTGTCATAACTCTGATAAAATTGTGCTCCCGACTTTCCAGATGAGTCTATTTGAACCGGTTGTGACCTAGTCAAGGATTCACGGTAGTCAACATCATCGACACCAAAGCGCTCACGCAAATTACGAAATACAAGAGGACAGTATTCCTTTACCTTGAAATGTGACGGCATATTCTCTCTATGTAATACAAAACAAATATATAAATTATAAATTTATGCAGAAAAACGAATGAGGACTACTTTACCACCTACACAATGCTTACTTGTTAAATAAATGGTTATCAACTTTAATTTTGGAATATGCCCGAAAGTCGTCAGGCAACAACATTACTGGTATGTTTACATGGCTCAATTCATTTATCTGTAAGAGAAAAGCTTAAATATTCATACATTATATGTACATATTGTCATTTCAACACATACCGTATGGTTTATTCCCCACATAAATACACTGAGAATTGGTTCATTCGCTCGAAATAGTTTTACTTTTTGATGTTTTACTCTGAAATGTTTTTTTTTTAAAATGCGAGGCTGTGCAGTAGACGAGATCTTCTTATCCATTTTCCAGATTTGTTACTTTGGCTGTTTAAAAGGGACAATTATTTAAAATGTATACTTACAAAATAAATTTAATGAATATGTGATGACTTATAACATACATACACATTTGAGTGTGTGTACGTTCGTCATATATGCATATGTATTTATTAAGTATTTGTACATTATATATGTGTATATACATACATACATAAGGATGGGAGTTTAAACAAATTTAAATTGATAAGCAATAAACAATTATAATGAAAAATAATTGAAAACGTATAGCACTTAAGAAAATATCATCACATACATTTGCATATTTATGTACAAACATACATACATGTATGTATGCATACAGCAAGTCGCATACAGGAAAGTGTTTATATGTATATATGTGCATAAGTACATATGGATGTATGAATGAATGTATATATATTTATGTTCTTAATCATGACGTACATTAAAATGCAACTGCCGGTCGAATATATACAATAGTAGACCCGAAATATTCTATAACAGTAAAAGCACCAATGACAATGACATTATTGAAATTAAACTTTAAACATAAATTTTTTTAGTTCTTGTCAGTAAAAAAGTCTATCGACACTGTCAGCAAACAATGATGAATATTAATATGAGTATATCGATACTCGAATGAAAAAGTCAATATATGTTGTGAATACAAACGATACCTATCTATCGATAGCTTATCGATAGTAGAATGGTGTAATAATAAGAGGTTGTGCCCATAGGCTGTAATTAAGAAAGAGTGACAGAGAGAGAGAACACCCGACATTTTACTGTAATGGGAGTGGAAAGATTTGTTAGCATGAGAGAGATAGCATTCAAATTTGATGAAGCCACCTAATAAGTATTACCCCATGCATATAACTAACATTTGAGAGTTATTTCGATCACTCACTAAACTGTCTTTACGTTTTCATTGCTTGTGGGCTTACAGTTCCAAAGTCGCGTGGAATCTTGTGCGAAAATGTGACTTCCTAATCAACCAATTTCAATCAGATTTGATTAATGATTTTAATTAATCGAGTAGCAAATTTGCACACACGATTTGGTATTTGGTGGTTTAGACAAAATAAATTGAACTACATATAAAAAAGCCTGCGATCTTCTCTTCAGAATCATGGCTGAGTCTGGTATTGATCTGGGCTTCGATTTGGAATTTGATTTAAATCTAAATTTGCTCAACGACAACGATTCAACTATGGATTTCTTGCCCAACGTAATGGTGGCAGGCAATACCGAGAATGTTGAATTCTACGAATTAAAGTCTACGCGCTCTCTGCGAACAGACGAAATGTAAGTATATACATACATATGTATGTACATATGTTCGTTTCTTTTATTTACATACATATGTATGTATTCATGCTATATAAATACATCCATACAAAACATACATATCTATTTTCTCAAAACTTATATATATGTATGTAGGTATATACACACGTATATACAACCATTGAATATTCATACTTGTACTCGTATAAACTGGGTTGTATTTTCTTTATTAGTGGGGTTTAGTATCTTATCGTCGAGCGGTATTTAAACATATGAATGTATGTGTATCTTATACATACAGTAAAATATATGTTATTTTGATTTACCATTTGGTGCGATATAAAAGTCATCAATAATCCAACCAATCACAATGAACACCCATCCATATGTATGTAAATACATATACTTTGTTTTCCTACATACATATGTACGTACACATATTATGATGTACAGTCATACTTGTATTTGTATGTACATAATAGTTTTAAGGGCGTGCGCGAAATCTTTAACGTTAACGATGGTAATTTAGTATTTAGTACTTCCAATGTTTGGCATAGTGTGCTAAAAAAATATATGCATATATAATGCCTACTTATGTATGTACATACATAAGTTACATAAGTATGAATTCATTTATTTATTTTGCATTTACATAGCTATTAGATTAGATACTTAGGCTTTTCGATTAGTAAAAATATCACAGCAAAATCGTACGGTGGATTACAACGTAGATATATGAAGGTATATACATACATATATACATTTATGTGAATGGATACGTATAGTTGAATTATCATACAATCATGCGGCATCATTGTATGTATTAAGTACAAAGTTAAATGTTTTTGATCATATGTATTGTATTGTATTTATAATTTGATAGCTCCAACTCACATCATCCCTTACAATCATCGTATAACACTCGTCTACTCAAAGGTATTGTAATTTAGTGCCAACCGAAAACGTATCTAACAGGCAGAAGGAATCATAAAGTATATATATTCTTGATCAGCGTTAAAAACCGATACGATATAGCCATGTCGTATGAACACCTAGAGTATCAGAGTTATGGCAATCAATTTTTCGGGATAGTATGGGATAGATGTCTTATTGATGCAAGCAAATCAAGTTTGTTGTAGATTTTGGCCACGCAAATTGTAAAGCAAATTGTAAGCGTAATTTTAAACATAGAACGTTTAGTTTTGGTAGAGTCAATACTAATTACCATCTTAATGATCTCTGAAAATAATTACAACAAAATGGTTACAATCGGAAAAAAAACACAGAAGTTATTAACGAATTACCCTTATAGGGCGAAATCAGGTGCACCTAACTAATAAAGTGTCAACAAGCTAATAATTTTGAACAAAGTTAATTTCGGCATATTTTTTGGTATTTTTATACCCGCCTACCCAAAGGGTATTATTTCTTTGTGCCGACCGAAAATGTATATAACAGGCAGAAGGAAGCATCTCCGACCCCATAAAGTATATATATTCTTGATCAGCGTCAACAGCCGAGACGATATAGCCATGTCCGTCTGTCCGTCCGTACGTATGAACACCTAGATCTCAGAGACTATAAGAGATAGAGCAACCAAATTTTCGGAATAGTGTGTGTAATTATTGCACGCAGATCAAGTTTGTTTTTGATTTTGGTCACGCCCACTTCCGCCCCCGCAAATCTAATAAAACCGAATTACAGGCGTCATTTTAATACTTCAATCCTTCAATTTTGGTACATACAATACTAATCACCATCTTAATGATCTCTGCGAATTTGGTTACAATCGGATAAAAAACACAGAAGTTATTAAGATATTACTTTTATAAGGCGTTACCACGTGCAACTGCTAGTGCTGCCTAGCTAGTTGCTATGACACTCCGCACCATAATAATGGTGTTCAATAAACCAATTAAAGTGCCGGCAAGCTAATAATTTCGAACAATGAAAATTTGATATATTATTTTAGTATTTTTTAAAGTATTTTTTCAGTATATTTTCGAAAAATATAAAATTTTGATGGTAAAATTGGGTAGCGGGTATATCACAGTCGAGCAAACTCGACTATAGCTTTCTTACTTGTTTACATTTAGAGTTCCACGCAATGTATGAAAATCCATCGCCCTATATAGTCAAAAATGGACTCTAACCGTTCCTACGGATATTATACAATTATTTTCAAGTCAATGTATTTACATATGTATGAAAACAATAAAATACATCTACATAAGATATAATATAACAACGAAGATAAGGAAGTGAAAATTATAGCAAAATAACAAAGGAAAATAATAACTTAATAAAAATTTAATAATATATTAATATACAACTAGTGAGAACGTTGTAGTCGAGAGCTCGACTACGAAATACCCCGTGCCCATATCTGAAGTAATAGTAATACTGAAATAATAAAACAAAAGTATTTATTTTGCAACTTCTTTGTTTGTTTTTCAATCCGAAATCATTAAGATGGTAATATTATTATGTGTACGAAATTAGAGTTTTATTTGGGGAATTTTATTTTTAAGCACAACTGACCCTTATAAGCTTATAAGGAACACCTCTTTATACCCGCCTACCCAAAGGGTAAAAGGGTATTATGGCTTTGTGCCGACCGAAAATGTATGTAACAGGCAGAAGGAAGCATCTCCGACCCCATAAAGTATATATATTCTTGATCATCGTTAACAGCCGAGACGATATAGCCATGTCCGTCCGTCCGTCTGTCCGTTCGTATGAACACCTAGATCTCAGAGACTATAAGAGATATAGCAACAAATTTTTCGCGACAGTATGTCTTATTGTTGCACGCAGATCAAGTTTGTTTTAGATTTTGGCCACGCCCCCTTACAAGCGTCGATTTTGGTACGCACAATACTAATCACTATGTTAATGATCTCTGTGAATTTGGTTACAATCGGATAAAAAACACAGAAGTTATTAAGATATTACTTTTATAAGGCGTTACCACGTGCAGCTGCACCTAGCTAGTTGCTATGACACTCCGCACCATAATAATGGTGTTCAATAAACTAAAGTGCCGCCAAGCTAATAATTTCGAACAAAGAAAGTTTTGATATATTATTTTGGTATTTTTAGTATATTTTTTTTGTAGTATTTTTTCAGTATATTTTTATACTATTATATAAATATAATATTTTGATGGTAAAATTGGGTGGCGGGTATCTCACAGTCGAGCAAACTCGACTGTAGCTTTCTTTCTTGTTTAGAATGTGAATTAAAAAAGTTCAGCAGGTCGGACTTTAAGTTTGCTCTGACTTATTAACAACATAATTTTATCTCTTATTGACCAATTTTTTAAAAAAAATTTTCCTAAATAGTCAAAAAATAGCCTGGTCACATGTTTCTTAAAATAACTTAAATGTAGTGGACAACATTGTATTTTTTACCACTTGGCTTTTATTAAAATGGGACATTTCTTCACACGCATATTCAACGTTTTCCTTTGATTGTCAATGCAATTCAGGTCTGAAAACCTGGGTTTGACATATGCTAGCCCTATACCCATGATATGGGTATCAAAAGGAGTAAACTTTTTTCATGCCCATAATTTTGTTTGGTGGCTACCAAATAGTAATATTTCAAATCTTTCATCCGAGATATAATCTTCTCTTACTGCAGAACTCAATTAGCTTGCTTACCAATTGCTTTGAGTTTTCTTAAAACAACTTTTGATTGGTTGATTAGATAGTTATGTGATGGACTTGATCTTCACGTTTCTCATTATTTTGGGGCGTTATTGATCACTTAAACGTTCGTTGGCCTGCTCGTTTTCCACTTTTAATGAATTAAGCCTTTTTAAAGCCCTTTACAATGGTATAATTACGAACGTTATTCCAATTAAAATTATAGACTTACCCATACGTCTTACCGTTTTGTGTGTTGATGATCAGTCAGATAAAAAATTAAATTAAGTTAGAGCGTAATAAACATTAGCAGCATAGTTGTCGTTCAGCAGTCGTAGATATCGTGAGTGGAGTTCAGCAGTAATAGCAGAAGCAGTGCATTATTAAAATCTTCACAGCTTTTATTTTCGATATAAATATATTTAAAATTCTATGAAATATTAATGATATTTTCAATACGATTCGTTTACTTTTGAACTTGACTATACAAATAGAGGATCACTTTTCACAGAGATTCGGGTATTTTTATACCCGCCTACCCAAGAGGTAGAAGGGAATTATAACTTTGTGCCAACCGAAAATGTATGTAACATGCAGAAGGAAGCATCTCCGACCCCATAAAGTATATATTATATATCAGGTGCACCTGGACTCAATGGCTATGTCATTCAGTTGCTATGACTCTGAGTGTAATAATATAATATACCATAATAATGGTTTTCAATAAACCTAATAAAGTGCCGCCAAGTCTTTTTTTGGTATAATTTTAGTATATTTTAAAAAAAATATTATATTTAAAAAAAATATAATATTTCGATGGTCGTTCTTATTTATTCTTTCATTCAGTAAAAATGGGTAGCGGGTATCTCACAGTCGAGCAAACTCGACAGAAGCTTTTTTTACTTGTTTTATTTTTTAATTTGATAAATATTGTCAACTAACGTTCATACATATATTTTTTTTAAATCGTAACGAATTCACGAATTTTCATACAAAATTACACACCGTAGACATGCTGTAATTTTCGAATTTAACTCTGTTAGCTCCATTTGGCACTATTTTTACTTTATTTAGCCACAATATGTTGGAAATTATATTATATAAAACATCTGCAGATTAGATAAATAATTAAAAAAATATTTATTATTAAAATTTGAATCTTGTAGCAAAAATAAATATGAATATTACGAGGGTCGTTTGATAAGTCCGTGACTTTTTGAATAAAATATATTTTTTTCGTCAAAGAAGCGTTTTATTTCTCAACATAATCTCCTTTTAGCTCTATACATTTAGTCCAGCGTTTTTCCAATTTTTTTATTCCTTCCAAATAATAGGTTTTCTCAAGGCCCTCAAAATAGTCGTTTGTTTCTGTGATGACCTCTTCATTTGACCCGAATCTCTTACCGCCGAGCCATTTCTTCATGTTTGGAAACAAAAAATAGTCACAGGGGGCTAAATCTGGAGAATATGCTGGATGGGGTAGCAGTTCGTAGCCCAATTTATGAAATTTTGCCATGCTGACTACACACGTGTGCACCCGTGCATTGTCCTGATGGAACAGCACTTTTTTTTCGCCAAATGCGGTCGTTTCTGCTTCAAATCAATATCGAATCTGTCCAAAAGCTCTGAATAATATTCGCCGGTGATCGTTTTACCCTTTTCAAGGTAATCGATGTGAATGATACCTTGTGCATCCCAAAAACTGTGGCCATGACCTTGTTGGCCGACAGACCCACCTTGGCCTTCTTTGGTGCACGTTCACCCGGAGAAACCCACTGTCTTGATTGTTCTTTGGTCTCTGGTGTGGTGTGGTGGATCCATGTTTCGTCTACGGTAACGAAACGGCGCAAAAATTCGTTTGGATTGCGGTTGAACATCGCCAAACACTCCTTTGAAATGGTCACACGGTTGCGCTTATGGTCGTGTGTGAGCAATCGCGGCACCCATCGCGCGGAAAGCTTTTTCATGTCCAAATATTCATGTAAAATGTGATGTACCCGTTCAGTTGAGATGCCTACAGCCTCAGCTACCTCACGCACTTTCATTCTCCGATCATCCAATATCATTCCATGGATTTTGTCGACGATTTCTGGCATGACGACCTCTTTTGGGCGACCTGAACGTTCGGCATCACTTGTACTGGTACGACCACAACGGAACTCAGTAAACCATTTCTTAACCATTGAAATTGATGGTGCAGAGTCCCCATAATATTTATCAAGTCTTTCCTTGGTTTCGGTGATGGATTTTTTACGCAAAAAATAATGCTTAATTAGCACACGAAATTCACTTTTTTCCATTTTCGTTAAAATTCACGAGATCGTCTGCTTTCAATGCCTATAAAACGCAAACCAAAAAACGCAGCTTTCTCAAAATTTTACAGTCAGCTGTTAATCGATAACTGCTGACAGGAGCAGTGTTGTATTTAGAGCAGGTGCGCGGCAAATACAAAAAGTCACGGACTTATCAAACGACCCTCGTATTACGATACATTATATAATATTACTAAGAAACAAATACAAAATTTGTTTTTGCAATGATGCAAGTCTCAAAAGCGTTATTTTAATGCAATGGTTTCTTTTATACCAATATTTTCTTACAAACCTGAATTAAAGCGAAAGTTCGAGGCGAAGTTATTAATTGTAAGATGTAAATAATGTTAAAAAAGAAAATAAATAAGTAAAATTGTCATAATTGAAATGTGTCGTATAGCTTTGTTACACTTTTGTGCAATGTATAAATATAATATTAAAGATTTTATTACCGTTACTTAAAAATGAGAGATGAGAGCTGAGATAAGAATCTCTTTCTCCATAGTTGATTTCATTTCATTATGTTTTCCTCATTATTTACGAGAGTCCAAATACAATTTTGAGGTGTTGTATAATTTTAGGTGAACTTGTGAAAGCAAATTGGATACTATATCCATTTACATATACACATGCCCTAGCTTGAGTGTTGCTTCTTCTTGGGCAGAATCCTAATGTGCTTTTTTTTTTGCCTTTTTTTTCGTATTGTTAACACTTTGCCTACGCTCACAAGTTCATACATTCATACATATGTATACACATATGCCTACGAGGCAAAAAGCTTCGTGTGCATGTGATTATTTTTATATGTACATACATACAGACATTTTGTAGCGAAGAACATGTGTGAACAGCTACAGTAAAGTTTTTAATGTGAAGATATAAATGAACTTACAAACTAAAAAATCAATCTGAATGCGAGTTGATTTTAAAAAAAATATTATGCTTATGAAATATAATAAAAAACCAAAATTTATTATCGAAATAATTTGTCAATGCAATTTATGTACAAGGATATAATTCTTGACTAACGCGCTTATATACATTTTTATATATCAACTTAGAATCTTACCTTTTTTTTACTTTTATGTTAGACACCACACTAAAAATCCATGGTCTCATGGTCAAAACTTGATTGTAGCTCTTCCTACTTGTTTGGAAAGGGTATATTTGTAATTTTTTCGGCTGAAGTAGTTTTCGGATAGATTCATCCGGAAAAAGTCTATGTTGGCAACTTTGACTTTCACAAATACTGCGCATGTGCGTACAATAGCCAAAATTGCCGATCTTATATGTATGCATATATAAATATATAAACATCATCAAATTTTGTATGAATGTTGTACCTGTTTGATGTATATTATATTGTGATACAGGGTTCAGGGTTTTCAACAATTAATTATTAAATTAATTTATAATATACAACTAATTTATAAAAAGTTAATGGTTTATTCATTTAGTCTTGATATTTTTAGATCAAATTTTTTTTTTTTTTTTTTAATTAATATCTGTTTTATTTATTTATTGGTAATTTGTACAAGCTTCATATAAACGCTTTTAACAAATTTTAATTTAAACTTAAAATTGTGAAATATGTATAAGTTTTAAACACACCCATTAAACGATGTTCTTACATTTAAATTTTGGTGTGTACCTATATATTATCCGGTAGCATAAAACTGTACTCATATGTATATTGGTTTTTTTCCGCATTCGTATTGTTTGTCTGGCAAAGCAAGATCAAGGCCGTGGTGGTTGAATAAAAAACCAACGAACTTGATAAGTTTCACAATTTTTATATTTTTTAATGTACGAACATGTTTTCTTATTGGACTAAGAAAATCAATAAGGGAGAAGGAGTGAAAGCTAAAGACGCAGATGAGTCATTCATTGATCAGTCATTTAAAACGCAGGATCTTTATCAACGAACGGCAAATCCAATACAGGATGTCCTTATGAAAAATATAAAGTCGTTATCACCTTCATCAGAGGAGAGTTTAGAGGAATATCAAAAATTTTTGAGATGTGTCCAAACACTGCAGATGTCATCATTGGACTCTAACAACGAGCGAGTCCAGAATCTAAATACAGAACAGACTGTGCAAAAAATGTCGTCTATAGAAGTCGGTGTGGAGCCAGCAACCTTAATGGAACTTGATGAAAACAATGCTTCAGTCATCGGATGTCCAATAATCAGTGACATGGAGGTTAAGCGCATTATTCCAAAAACAACCAATATTCGTGTTACGGTTGGTATAGATAAGGATTTGGAAATGATTCTCGAAATGGATCCGAGCATTGTAGACTTAGGTGATATCGCTCTCAGAGAAACCACAGATACCCGAGTTGTGGGGTTGCCACCACTTACGGGTGGGTAGGTATTTATTGATACTTATGAATAAATTAATTAATTTAATTTCATTATATTTAGTATTTTTCTTTTGTCCTCTGGCTAACACTAATTAATATGATATATACAATATACAATTTTGTCCTTATAGACCAACCTTTAAAACTGCAACGCCCACGTCGCGTACACAGCTTAAACTGCAGTTGCAACGTGAGCAACAGCAAGAGCAGCAGATGTTAATGCAGCAACAGCAGGATCAAACAATGCAAAATGTTTTCAATGCGACAAACTGCATCGAATCGGAGGTTATTGACAACAATAGCACCAGTGCCTGTGGTAGTGGTTCGTCTAGCTTAGAGCAACCTTTAATTCACAAAGATCGGTTACCTGTGTCCAGCCCAGTTACTCTCAAAGTGCCCTTGCAAAGTATTGGTGTGGATGTACCCCCGCAAGTGCTACAGGCAATTAAGCAATTTAAAACTAAATTGACCATTTAACTATGAATATAATGTTTAGGTTAGTACTGTCCTTGAAAATCCAACGAGATACCATGTCATTCAAAAGCAAAAAAATCAAGTGAGGCAGTATCTAAGCGAATCTTTCAAACCATCGGCCTGGGCTTGTCAGAATTTTGATGTAAGTAATTTTCGTATTGTATACCATACAGAAGTATGTGGCAAATAATATTAATTTGTATTATAATAGAACAAAACCGAAAATACCTCTGCATCGACTGGAAATCTACAATGTATGAATAGAAATTTTCAGACTGAACGTCCAAATAGTTTTGGAGGAGATGCCAGTGCAAATATTCTTAGAAAATCTATCCATTCCGACGATTCTATGCAATTTTCGCCCTTCGTCGGTAGTAGCTGTACCAGTAATGGGAACTGCAATTCTAGTTTCTTTGGAAATACCAGCATGGATTATCAGATTGCAGGCGTCAATGGTGGAGCAGTTTCATCTAAAGCGACTTTAGCTAATCGAACTAGTGGGTTAATGAGCTCAATTCGCACGTCAAACATTCCCGGACCCATTGCAGCAAGTCCTCTTCAATCCTCATCTGCCCCAATGTCACCAAGCCTAAGCTCAGTAGCAACAAGTGCTTCAGAGGTAAGTTATTCATGATGTTGCAAATGATCGAATAGATGCAAATCCTTAACTAGGTATTCAATACATTTTAGAAAAATCATAGTAAAAAACCGTTTCGCATTTAAATTTTCTTTTTAAATTATACTTTGCTTTTATTTATTGAATCTTCTCATTCTTCGAGACCAACAATAAGTGTATCAAATCTTATACTATAACCTAACTAGCAGTCATGTAGACTGGAACAGTAGAAATGGTCCTGACAAATTATCGCTGGGTTGGAAGGTCGGTACGTTGCAGGCGGGATCAGTTGGAAATCCGAGTCAAGACCCTTGCGAGGGGATTTGGGTGGACAGAGAGTTTTTCATTATAGGACGCTTTTTGCTTGTCTATTTCATCTTTTACTGCGAAAATGTCGAGGTCCCTGTGGTTTTGGTTTCGAATATACCATGGTGCCCCAGTGATAGTTCGCAGGATCTTTGATTGAGCGCACTGTATGATGTCTATGTTGGTTCTGGTCGCGTTCCCCAAAGCTGGGAGCCATACGTTCAGATTTTCTTAAAATTGGAGTTGTAGAGCAGGACCTTATAGTCCAGACACAAGGGCGATCGGGCGTTTATAATCCAGTGGAGGCTGCTGGCTTTCAGCTTTAGGTGTAGTTTCTTGCATTCGATATGTCTACGCCATGTTAGGCGACTGTCGAGATGGATGTCGAGATACGTTACTTCATTGACTTGGGGGTGCTATTCAGGCAGAGCAGAGAGCAAGTTTGTCTGTTAAGAGTAAACGCTATGTGTTTACACTTTTGTTCATTTATTTTGATACGCCAGTCAGATAGCCACTTCTCGAGTACAATGAGATGTTTGGCAAGTTGGGTTGTTGTACGGACAGGGCATCTGGATCGGCTAAGGATCGCAGTGTCGTCAGCAAAGGTGGATGTTGTTAGTCGGTCACTTGTGGGAATATCCGCTGTGTAGAAGACGAATAGAATTGGCCCAAGTGCGCTGCCTTGTGGGACTCCAGCATCAATAGTGTAGCTGTCGGATATTGTTTTGTTGCACCTCGCTGCGAAGGCTCTGTTGTAGTGGTTGTAAGATTCAAGGAGTTTGTGAGTGTACCCAGGCAAGTGTATTTTAATTTTATGCATAAGACCTTTAAGCCAGACGCGGTCAAATGCTTGAGATACATCGAGGAATATCGCGCTGCAGTATTCTCTTAGCTCGAAGGCTATGCGAATCTCTGATGTTATTCTGTTAACTTGCTCGATAGTTCCGTGTTTTTCTCTGAAGCCATATTGATGGGCTGGGATAATGTTGTGAGCTTCCATATGGTTTTATGCGCGTAAGAAGGCATATTTCGAATAGTTTGGACAGGCATGCTAATAAACTTATTGGTCTGTAAGATGACAGAATCGTGTGGTCTTTTCCAGGCTTCGGTATCATTATTATAATTGATTTTTTCCATTTACTTGGGTAGTAGCCGAGACTTATGATACCATTGAAGAGCTTACAGATGACCTCAACCGCACAGTACGGAAGTTCCATTATCATTTTTGTAGTTATTAAGTCACCGCCTGGAGTCTTTTATGGTTTTAGCTCCCTAATGACTTTTGTAATCCCGTTCGGCCGAAATAAAGTTGGCGTTAATTCCATTACGGAGCGGATTTGCGAAAGAACATAAGCGTTTGCTGCGGGGTTCGGCTGGAAATCGCCCCTTAGATGTAAGGCAAATGTTTCGGCTCTGTCTTTGTCGCTGCGGGCCCATCAAGCGGAAGAATTTCTTATCGGGGTGACGGTTTCAGTCGGAGAGCTTAGATTTGGGTGAGCCCTCCACAAGGGATGCTTTGTACTAGCATTGTGCATTTTCAGCTTCTTGCTTCAAAGCCCGGTTTAGTTTGCGGGTGGCTTCAGTAAGACGTTGCTTTGAGCATGGCGATCTGCTGGTTTGCCACGCCCGTCACAGACGCCTTTTTTCCAGAACAAGCTGCTCAATTTGCAGGCTGGTTTTAAACATCTTAATTTCCACATCCTTCCGTTTTGGTGTTGAGATCCTGGCTGCTGTGACGAGCGGCGGTAGAGTAGTTGATGTCCGCTTCGATATTTAGTTGAGGAGTTAGCTCAATATGGGAACTCACATACTATCTGTATTTCACCCAGCTAGTGTTGTGCGACGTCAGCCTATAGGGGTGGTCCGCAATTTCTGAGCTTTGAAGAAGGGTTAACAACAAAGGCGAGTGTTCAGATGAGACATACGATACGTGGGATGTTTTTTGTCACCGCGAAATCAATTAGATCTGGGGTCTGCTTGTTGAATGCGACTCTTCAACTTCTTGTAGACCGCACACCCTTTGTACTTTGCCGTATGGTTTCCTCCACAGTTGCCACATTTTTTCATTAAGGGGTCTTTACTGCCCGAAGTGTGCAGTATGTTTTGGTGTGTCCATACTTCTGGCATAGGGTGCACTTTGTTTTTCTTAAAGGCTTCGCTATCTGGTTCGAGCTCGGCCTTGAAGAGTGGTTGCGGCTTTTTGTGTCTGTTGATAATGTTGCTAACATTTTTGGCACAGAAGCCCTTGGCTTTAAGGGCTTCTTGAATCTCCGAGGGGGCGACGTCGGGTTTGATTCTTTTTAGTACAACTTGCAGTCTCTTGCTGCTTTTTAGTTGGTAGGTGCTGAAGTTTTTTTTTGCTTCCTCCAGGTACTTAGACACAGCTCGGAAGTGTTCTTCGGACTTCGTGTGAACTTTGGTTTCGTGGATGTTCCCTTTATTAAGCGGAAAAACATGGAAATTATCGTCCCCGACCAGCGCAAAAATTTTGTTGACCAGGGCGTTTGAGCCTTTTTCCCTTACATAAATAGGTGGGGGCTTTGGCTTCTTTTGAGTCTCCTGCCCTAACTCTGTTTGGTTGTTTTCCGCCTCTGCTAAGATGGAAAAACGGTTATTATTGAAACTCCTAGTTCGATCGTTGCTTTTGTTGGTACGGTTGATCTTTGGTTTATTCCCAACCGTGTTTAGAGGACTAAGCTTACGCTTAATCGGGATGTAACGATCGGTCTGTATAGCCGGGAGCGCTTCTTGCTTACCGAAGCCTACGGTTTTTGTTGACATTGTATTTTGCTCTGCGGCCGTTGGCACCGAATTCGCGATATTGGTAGTTGGTTTAGTTGTTGGTGGTGCTTTTGCTGCAACTGCAGAAATTATAGCGCTGCTAGTTGTTCGAGCTTCTTCCATAGAAGCTGGCGGTGGTGGGGTTTGGCATTGGTAGCTCCATGATGTAGGAGTTGGGGTGAGCAAGAGCTCGCTCTCTTGCTGTCGACGGTCAGTAGAGTTGGGTTGCTATTTGTTGACTTGCTTTCTTCTTCGATATCGCGTGTTGAGATTACGGATCTTCTACGCTCATTCTTTGGATCGCTGCTCATTACGCGTGGCACTTATTAATTTAAGTCAAATATGCACTTGCACTATCATAACACCAGTTATAATTATATTTTTCTTTGGCGTTATTTTACGCAAGCTGCCTGTCAATTGTGATTCATGTAGTTTAGACTACTGATTTCAAATTCAATAATTTGTCTCCACTTTAGATTTGTTGTTAATTCTTATCTTTCACCGACAAGAGACGGAGAACACTGACCGACGAAGCCTCGCACTAAAAAACGCGTCCAACTCGTTCAACGGTCTGTTTTTAATGAAATAACTGGCATTTAAATAACTCAATTTTTTTTGGTGTCTTGTCTGAGCTAAAGTTTTGTTATATGCAAATATTGTGTATTGTGCATCAAGGCTCGGTGTTGGACGTACATTTTTTTTATGTTTTTTTGTTGTAAATTATAAGTTAAAACCGTTCTACAAAAATTCATGACGTCATACTATCATGACTATAGTCAAATGCTGACTGAATCCGTTTCTACCGGTTTTCTAATCGGAGTTTTGTGCATCGGAATGTGATGCGTCTTTATGCTATTATATGATAATAAAGATGCAGTGGAAATACAACATAAAGTTTTCATGCTGGTATAAATATTTTATAGAGGCAACACTCATCCCTAGGTTTTTGTGACTTCGAAACTCGAGGTACTCCACATAAGCCGAAGATTTCCACGGACTTTCGAAGAGCTCTTTGTATACGAAATGAGAAGCAGCGCATAGTGACAACTTGAACACCATTTCAGTCGTATAACTTATAACTCATAACTCTTGTTATTAATTGCAATAAGAACATGTGAAATTTAAGTATATTTTTGAGTGTAAAATGCACATGTTCATTCTTTGAAAGACGATCAACAGGTAAAATCTCGGCACGCAAGCGGAAGTTAACAAAACAACAATTCAAAATCAGGAGCAGCAAGCGTTAATAACGCCGTATTAACGAGCGAATGCGCACTGAAAGCTGTTTTGTACAAAATGTAAAAACAGCAACAATTAGCAAGGCTTGCTTTTATTTTTTGGAGAGCTTACAGTTAATTTCCGTTTTGTTTTGAATTGCTACAGCACATTGTTAGTGTATCATTGAATATCGCGCTCTTTCCATCCTACTCACTTGTGCTCTCGACAAATTGCTCTCGCCAACAACGGTCTTATGCATTGTTTTGTTGTTGGCTGTTTTCGTTATTCTTCCACAATTTTCTGTTTCTTTGCTGTGTTGGCTTCACCGGCCGTGTTGTCGACCTAATTCACTCCAAATATGGCTTAAGATGGACATGTGAATCATGCAGGGATGTTGCTGGATTCATACGTCAGACGAAGCTAGGCTTTGGTGATCTATTCACAGACTTTAAAAAACTTGCGGATAGTTTCCCAACTTTGGACTCTGGGTTTAAGGGCATGAAGCTTTTAAATGAGACTCCAAAGCGTAAAAAAGCTAATACTCATTTGTTCATTGGTCCAAACGAACTTCGTGCACCTGAACTGGTCACCAAATCGTCCGTTCCTAATAATCGTATGTCATTGACATCACCCATACCTCGACACTCCTCATTGTCAAAGAATGCCGATATGATTCCTATGAATGTCATTTGTTCTGATTCCGTTTCAGTCTCGGTAGCCGCATAAGTTCTGTTGAAGAAAGTCTACCAGCTAATGCAGATGCTCCTATTTCGACTATTTCAATCACTATAGTAAATGTCCGACCTATGTAGGTCTACTACCACTAACTTGCATCTGCTTGGGTCCGCGCTGGGCTCGAGCCTGGTGTAGGAAATTATTTTTTTTATAAGTTACACGTGTACTACGGTGTACGTAAATCGATGGCCTTATACGGTCAAATGTACTGTACTGTACTGTAGCAGTTCCTACTCTTTTTAATTTATTTTATTATCTATATGAAAAAGATACTGAAGGTTAAAACCAATAAATTTCAAGAAGATAAAACTAATTTTTCTTATGAATTTAATTTAATTTAATCTTTTATTAAATTTTTTTTGTCTGATATAATTATATTATTCATTAAAAAGAAAATCTGTGGTGATCAAAGTTCTTAATATTTTAAAATTTAATTCAAAGTTACTAAACCTGAACTATATTATTAATTTGTATATCTTTTGCTTTCAGCTACCATCATTTGACAGCGATGTAAGTTTATTTGAAACAAGTTATAAAGCTACAGTCGACTGCTCTCAACTCAGAGGTGACCGGTACCTCAATTTGCCCAAAACAATACGTATACATATGTTGTTAACTCAAGATTGATATAGAAATTTTTTGTGTAATCAAATCACTAAACCGCATTAGCTGACAATGATTTTTATCACCAAAATTAATTTTTTGAATTTCTTAAATATTGATTCTTACTAAATGATCATCAATCATTTGAGACATAGTATACTCACGTGTAAATACTATCTAGTAATTTTTAGGACATGGATTTTATAAAATTCATAACCTATTGCGTTTTCCGAATGTGCGTATGATGCAAAAGGAGAACGAGAGCTACCAAATTTTGGAGACAACAAGTAAACACTTTTCGCACAGATTACATTCTTTCATTTTGAGCACGCCCCTTCCTCCCATGAAAAAAAAAAAAATTGTAACCCACTTTCTTTATTTAGTAATCAGAGACTATAAGAGATAGAAGAACAAATTTTTCGGGACAGGGTGTCTTATTATTACACGCAGATCAAGTTTGCTTTAGATTTTTGCCACGCCACCGTAAATTGAAAAAAAAACGAATTTCAAGCGTTAAACCTAGAACGTTTTGGCACGCAAAATATTAATCATCATCTTAACGATCTCTGGTTACAATCGGATAAAAACACAGAAGTTATTAAGAAATAACTTTTATAAGGCGTAATCACGTGCAGCTGCACCTAGTTATGGTGTTCAATAAACCTACTAAACTGCCGCAAAGCTAATAATTTCGTATATTAATATAATTTGGTATATTATTTTGGTATATTTTTTCAGTATTTTTTTGAAATAAATATAATATTTCGATAGTAAAATTGGGTGGCGGGTTATTTCACAGTCGAGCACACTCGACAGTAGCTTTGTTACTTGTTAATTTTTGTTTCATTCAGTTAAAATGGGTGAGGGGTATCTCACTGTCGAGAAAACTCGACTGTACTCGACTTTTTTACTTATTTTATTGTAAATTATTAGTAAAACACTTTCTACGAAAATTATTGGCCTCATAAGTCAAATTTGAACTGTAGCCGTCTTTAAAATTTTCGATGAAAGTGAACAAAAGAAATGATGCAAAGCTCTAAATGAATCTTTGTGTGTAGCAACCCAAAACAGACATCTTTCTAAAATTGGGTAGTTCATTCATTAATGCACAACTTATTTTCCATACTAAAATCGTTTGTTTTAAAATTTCGAGTTGTTCTCTTCCGAAAGGAAATAAAATAAACAAGTAGGAATGCCTACATTCAAAATTAGATTGTACAATAGCATTGATTTTGGTAGTATAAAAGAAAAGTAAAAAGTTTTCATGTTATATTTATTATGTGTTTTACAACAAAATACTATTAAATATATATTTATAAACATTAAAAATATAGAATTGTAAATTTTTCCGAGTGGGAGTTGAACCCACAACATCAACTCATCACACCATGAGTAAAGATGTGTTATACGAGAATTTTAATACCACTTTACTCTATTAAAATAATAATTATTTAAAAAAAAGTAAGAAAGCTACACTCGAGTTTGCTAGACTGTAAAATAGTCGACACCCATTTTTACTGAGTGCAAAAAACGTTAGGAGCACCGAAATATACTATTTATAATGAATATACTAAACGATATGTACCAAAAAACATAGCGCATAATATACCACAATCGAAATTGTCACCTTTATTAGGTTTATTAAATGCCATTATAAGTGATATAGGAACTGAACAGGCCCACCAGTAACTGATTTCACCCATTAAAAGTATTTATTAAATAACTTCTGTGTTTATTGTCCGATCGTAACTAAATTTATAAAAGTCTTTTAGATGGTGATTACTATGTGTTAAAATGCCAAATTTATAATATCTTTCATAATAGCTACAGTCGATTTTAATCGACATTATGATACTCGCCATTCATTTATTATATATATGTATTGCAAATATATTGAAATTAATCGCGTCCATAGTTTTAAGCTTGGTTGCACTTTATTTGGTGTATTGAACACAATTATTATAACATCGAGTGACATATTAAAGTATTTTTTTAATAACTTCTGTAATAAAATTTTTCGACATCATTAAGATATTGATTACTACCAAAAATAAATGATTTAGGTTAACAATTACGCAGTGAAATGTTTTTTTGTTTTGCGGGATCGGAAGGTCTGCGTGCAAATATAAGACATACTATCCCTAAAATTTGGTTGCTTTAGCTCTAGGAGTTCATACGGACGGACAGACAGACGGACATTCGTCACGGTTGTTGACGCTGATCAAGAATATATATTCTTTGTGAGGTCGAAAATCTTTCATGCTGTCTTACATATAGTATATTTTTGATGTATTTGTATTGCTTTTGTACACTTGAAATCCATGACCTCGTACAGTTAAAGCTTGACTGAAGCCGTTCCTACTTGTTATATTATATGTAAAATTAGTTTTCAAGAGTTAGAAACTCATATTAATTAGTATCTTTATTACATGATCTTACGACTCACCTACCTCAGATAACTGTCTATATATATCTTAATCTTCTGCAATTTATTATAATTCTAATATGCTCTGTAATCGTGATAGTTCTTAGCGATTGACCTCACAAGAAGAGTTTCGGGCTTTTGTCAAATGATCCATTCTTCATCAACATTTCATTGAGCATTGCCTAATCCTTATCAATTATAATTAATATTTTGCTCCCTTAATTGCTAAAGGTATTTTTTAAGTGGCCTAAGTCTTGCAACAAAACTAACAAGAATCACATCAGATATTCTGGTACGTAAGCTAGTTCACTATGATTTTCCAACTGACTACAAGATGTCACACGAGAAATGCTCTGGCTTCAACAGTCGAATTGTTAACTTGATTGGATCAAAGTCAGGATTAGGATGGATCTGCAAGTCATGCAGGGTTGCTGAAAAGAACATTGTGGAATTCGTTAAGCTTTGGGCACCTATTCACTGGTATAAAAAAAATGCGGATAGCTTTTTGAACCTTGAACTTTGAATTTTGGTTTAAAGGGCATGAAACTTGCCTGAGTCTCCAAAGCTTAACAAACCCAATACTCGTTTGAATGTTGGCCCAAATGAACTTTATTCTCTTGACCACGTTCCCATATTGTCCGTTTCAAACAACTTTAAACTCATGTTCTTCGCATCTCCCTCTCCTCGACACCCGCCAGTGTTTCAACTGACAACGACATAGTACCCATTCAACATAGGTTAACACGGGCAAAAGAAAATTCAACAGGTTGAAAAATCTGAGTTACCTATTGTACTAGTAACTAATGTAGGCGGCTTTTTATCATCTTCTACAGTTGCCCAGAATACCTAAGTAGGTGTTCTCTTTATGAAACAAGTTTTTATACCCGGCTACCCAAAGGGTAGAAGGTGTGTCTTCTTATTGCACGCAGATCAAGTTTGTTTTTGATTTTGACCACGCCCCCTTCCGCCCATGCAAATCGAAAAAAACCGAATTGCATGCGTCGTTTTAAACCTAGAACGTTTAATTACGCACAATACTAAACACCATCTTAATGATCTCCGAAAATTTTCTTATAATCGGATAAAAAACAGAAGTTATTAAGAAATTACTTTTATAAGGCGCAACCACGTGCAGCTGCACCTGGTTGCTATGTCACTCCGTGACTTAATAATGGTGTTCAATAAACCAACCAAAGTGCCGCCAAGCTAATAATTTCGAAAATAGAAAATTTTGGTATATTTTTAGTATATTTATTTTTTAAAGTATTTTTTCAGTATACTTTTGAAAAATATAATATTTCGATGGTAAATGGGGTGGCGGGTATCTCACAGTCGAGAAAACTCGACAGTAGCTTTCTTACTTGTTATTTCAAGTCTTGGTACGCAAAGTGACGATTTTAAGACCGTTATTCGGTCCAAATCCAAGTCATTTTGAAGGTGGAAAATTAATTTTTTCGTATGAACGGAAAATTGTATCTTTCAAAATTAATGTTCCGGCAGGATATTTCAGAACGATCGAACGAAGAATTTTAGCCGCAGCATTTAATTATAAAAGAATATGTACATTAAAAGTAAAATTGGCCTCCGAAGTTGCTTTTCATTGTCACTATTATTTTCTCTATGCCCCGTATCGGATAGTTTAAAAATCGAATATCTTTTTTTGGTGCATGTTAATCAAAATGTGTAGTAAATTAAATAATATATATTTGAATAGTTTATCTTTTCCTTTTATTGGAATATCTTTGTTAAGACATGGCATTCTTATTACTGAAATTTTTGCCAATAAAATGTCTGTATATAGACTTGGCCGTACGCTTCATCGTGATGGTGGTATTATTATCGTTATCGATGCTGATATCTCCTCGGAACCTAAAGACTTGCGTAAAAAATATTGTAAAAATTAATGTCGATTTATTATTGCATAACGTTTAACGAACTGAACTAGGCTACCTAATATATATATGTACATACATAACAAATTTAAAAGTTTGCCATACTAATTGAGGATGACGTGAAGTTTTCTTCAAAGTGGCAAAATTGGATGTCCTAGTTAGTAAGTAATCAAATTCAGTTCAACGAAATAGTAGCACACGTGTTAAAAGTAGTAGCACAAAAAGAAAAGAATTACAAACTAAGGCACCGAATTGGTAGCGATAGTTATGTGTCAAGTTAACCTTAATGACGCGGCGCTTGAACTCCAGGCCGTAGTCCATTGAAAGACGGAAGTCGAAGAGTATTTTGCCATTTCGATTATGTACGCCTTGAAGACCATGTGTAGCTCGATAGTGTTCAGCAACTGTTTAATGGTATTATTCCAGCGTGTAGTCAGAAATAAGTGCGTCATGCGTTCCACCAAATGCTGAAAGTAATTCTCTAAGGCATTATGGGTCTGATTCATTTGCGTGGCCAGCAGCAAATCCCACCTCATGCCAAGCTGCGAGAATCAGTGCATCAGACGTATTTCCTGCACCAAGTCCTGTCTATTGCTCCTGGTTTTCGCCACAATTATTGTCATTGGCTGTGAGCAATAGCTTCATGCTAGAAGGATGTTCATGCTAGAGCTTCAAAAGAACCTCAGGTGCTTAAAATTTGCTATGTCTAGCGGTCTATAGACAGGCAGACCTGGCTATATCATCACCGTTGATGGAGAAGAATATACCATTTACTTTACTGGACTGAAGTGGTACTTCTGGTTTGTTTCTTTATTTTCGATTATATCTATGGATAAAAAAGGATTTATCATTGTCATTGTTGCTGTTGATTTAAGGTGATCAATCTCATTTATATAAATACTTAAATTTTTAATTAATTAAATTTTTTAAATTTATTACCTTGACCCAAGAAATTCATTTTAAAACTTATTATTTTTGAGGGAGTCTCCTAATGGAGAAGGTTGGTCTTTTGTTTCTAAAAGCTACCTAAAATAAAAAAAGCTACTCAACATCCATAAAGAATCCGTAAGGTTGTCGAAAGGGGATGATGGAGCTTTTAATAGCAAATTTGGTCCCTATTCTGACCAAAGGACTGAGCAGCCAGTAGAGATTTGTCGTTCTGTTGACCGAGGTTCACAGCAGAGATCTAACGGTGGACTACCTTAAGCCACAAAAATGATTAGGGTTCATGCAAGATAGTGGATGGACATGCTCTCGGCAGTTCTTCCCCTATCTTGTTTGCCAAAAATAAAGGCGTGACCCGGCACACAGCAAACATTGATTTTATTCGTATAGGAGAAAGTCTCCAATACTGCCACCATACTCGAATGAATTATTTTCGAGGAAAGAGCTTGTATGGCCACTTGATTATCTGAGATGATATAAAAGTTGACCCTATTAATCTCCTTTAAGATTAAGCGGCTGCAGGATACAATGGCTGAACCAACAGATTGAACGACGCAGGACCAGTTGCAGATTGCAATTTAGTTCTTCGATCTGTTCGGTCTTAGACCGGTGGTCGTACCAATGTGAGGTTGCCATCCGCCCAGTTTTTTCGGTCTGGAATAGATTTGCCATCTAAGATAAACTCTTCGGGCTTGAAATTTATGCCAGAACATTCATTGATAAGTTTGACTGCTAGAAGCCCACTTTGTAGCTTGATTTTAAGCAGGATCAGCACAGCGTCTTCTTTGATATGTATATGCATGTAGAAAAGTTTAGAGTCGACTTTATCGGTGCAGTAGGACATGTGTGAAAATCCTCTCTCAAGAGAAGACAAATTAGTCTCTGCCGCCTATTGCGTTAGTTGGTGGCTGTGATCTGAATGACGATTGACTTGACCATCATGTTATGGAGCCATCTATTAATGCTGTGAAGCTCCACATTGAGTGAGTAGCAACGGCTAGAATACTCCCCTGGTGGGTATTCTAATGTAGTCCACCCATGTATATTGCTTAAGTAGCGTTTGGTGAAAATATCAATTACAGCCTTTTGCAAAAGGCCTGTGCTCAAAAGCCACATAGATTAACACCTAGTCGAAAGCACCTTCAATCTCCAAAAGATTCCAAAAAAATACTCTTGGTGTAAAGAGCGAACTCTGTTGATTTGTATTAAAAAGAGGTTAGCGTGAACCCTATATTAGTTATATTCAGTTAGATAGTGTGTGTGCATTGCTATCACAATCTAACACGAGCAGCTTGTTTGTTACTGGAAAACTAGGAAATACTGTGAAAACCTATTCGTGGACCATCGCATTGTTCTCCTGGTAAATATAAAGGGACCACCACCACTTCATTTACTTCATCCGCTATGGCTACATTTATAGCCGTCGCAGCTAAGTCTATGAGAATAAGGCTAGCTAGTTATAATGCTTGACATTGTCTGATAAAATAGCTGATCGAATTGCACCTTCTTTGGTCGTACAATCAACCAGGATGATCCACTAGATAGCTCCCGGACTTGGCTACTTTTCATGAGCATTGTTATTATTAAACATACATTGTCATTATATTTAATTCTAGGCAGAGGATCTTTTTGATGATATTCTACAGAATGATTCATTTAATTTTGATAACAATTTTAATTCTGAGTTGTCAATTAAACAAGAGCCACAAAATTTGACAGATGCCGAAATAAATGCGTTAGCAAAAGATCGACAAAAGAAGGATAATCACAATATGAGTAAGTAACTAAATGTGATATACGTTTACTTTAATCTAATTACAATCTATTTAATATAAATAAAGTTGAACGACGTCGCCGTTTTAACATTAATGACAGAATCAAGGAACTTGGTACACTGCTTCCCAAAGGCAGTGAAGCTTTCTATGAGGTTGTACGTGATATTCGCCCAAATAAGGGTACTATCCTCAAATCATCAGTCGATTACATAAAATGTTTAAAGCATGAAGTGTCTCGTTTAAGACAAAATGAAAATAGACAACGCCACATGGAGCTTCAGAATCGAAAACTTACTTCCCGCATAAGAGTAAATATTTCAATTGAATTTTTACCAAATACACATTTTGTAAATCATTCTTCATATATAAGGAATTGGAAATGCAGGCCAAATCCCATGGCATTCCTCTATCAGATTACAATCAGACGTCAGTTTCGGCGCCTACGCCATCTGCTATATCGTTTCTCAAATGCTCTAGTCCGACACCTTCTGCAACTATTCCACAAATTCATCAATCGTCGTGTCAAATGGAGGATGCCAATGAGAGCAAGGTATGTGTAATAGTGATATTAAAGTTTAATACAAAATAACATATAAAGGTCCCAACTAAACATTTTTGTAGTATATTTTTTTTTTTTTGAAAATGGCGCTCTTGTTAGAAAACCCGTATATTATAATGAGCAATTTTTAATAATTTTGCAGATTCCATTAATTAGTAGTGCTCCTAACATAGGCTTAAATCAAATTGACGAGCTTATGGAAGATTGTAAACATCCAGTACAGGGAGGAGATCCAATGCTTTCCTCTCACAGCAGTCATTTGTTGTCTGCGCCGCATTCACCAATTTCATCACAGCTTCAGTGTAATAGCTTTGGAGCGAAGACAACTATTCACGTAGCTGATGAAGTGCAATTTGATTCTGTTAGCAAGGGTGTTGAGAGTCATACTAGTTTTTGTACTCAGTCACCACTTTGCCACCGAAATAGAAAAGAGCAGCACCACTGTTCACAACACCATCACAGAGGGAGCGAAGAGAATGGTGTATTTAGTATGCTGAATGAATGTGATATTGCTGGACACGATCCACTACTTTCGTCATCCCAACGATCACATGGAGTAGATGATGATGATCAGCACCATTCGGTGGATTTGACGCGATCGATAATAAATGGTTCGCTCTCATCTTTGGTAGATGACTCCCATAGTGAGCCTATGCTGTTGGCTGCAGATACATTGGATATTGATCAACTCTAAATAGGAAAACTGCCAATCATTAAAATATGAAACTTCCCGCTGTTCAAATAATTGAAAAAATAGTTTAGTATTATCTCTTGCATGGTAAATTGCTTGATTTATGTGTATGTGGACATAAGTATTATTGAAAATATGTATGTCATAATTATTGTTTTTGTTATTCTAAATATATGTCACATCACAGTTGTTGGTTACTCAATGTAATGTGTGTACTTCTCCGATACGTTTAAATTCACTACATACATAAAACAAATTACGCAGCTGTATTTACATGGCCATACCAATGCATTCCAATGTTAATCCAAATATAGCCAGTTTAGCCTTATAAATGTTATATAAATGCATCTACTTATTGATATGACAGAAAATGTATCAGTATTTTGCTGCAATATTTAGTGGTCTAAGTTTTAAATACATTTTAAATGTTTTAAATATTTTTCTGTCATAAAAACTACTTACGTATGTTTCATAATTGTTCTTATCATGATTGCATTATTGTGATACATATATACAGTTGAAAAACAAGTGGTGCAAATGCTCTTTCTGTTTTTGTCCGTAGAAGTAATTATAAACCGTTGATAAATCTAATTGTTGTTTTTTTTCGAGATTTCTTTTAGAAAAAAATGGACTCCAAATGACTGAACTAAAACCGATATTTACGTATTGCTGCTTAAACTACTTACATAGATGTTGACATTTTTAGCATTTTGTATGACACTTAAAACTCTTATGACAATTTCTTTTATAGCCTATTTTCCACCAAAAGCCCGCAAAATGTATAACGTATTAGGGCAACAATAAACGTTAAAAGTCAAGTAATGACCACGAGGTGTCCTCTACTTCGCTTCGCTCGCTTACCTCTTCCGCCCACGCCCCCGTATTCCCACCCCCTCACAATATTTTTTATAACTTTTTCTTTCAATGTACATTCAATTTTAATGCCTGACATACTCTGCTCCATCTCCTCCTCCTCCATGAGAAGCAGATATAATAGAGAGAATGTAGGAGGAGGAGCAGAAAACTTTGTTATTTTTTAGTATATTTTAAAAAACCATCTCCATTTCCTCCTCCAGCAGAGGAGGAGCAGAAAATTAATATATATAAGGAGCAGAAAACTTTGGTATTTTTTAGTATATTTAAAAAAAAAATGATTCCCGGAGGAGGTTAAAGGTTAAAGGTTGAAATTATTCCCGGAGGAGGAGCAGAAAATTAATATATATAATAGAGAGATATGTGGCCATGAAATTGTAATCTATTCATGTCCAACTTACAGCGTAAAACAACGGCGTCAAAACATTTAAAATATACTCATAATATACCAAAAATAATACCGAAATATACCAAGATCAAAATTATTAGCGTGGTTGCACTTTATACTGTTATTATATAACTAGTGACATAGCAGTGTACTGGTGCAGTTGAACCTAAGTCTTATAAAGTATTACTAGAATAACTTTATTGTAGCTTCAAAGTGTAATTTGGTTTATTTGGTTTTGAGGGGGCTGAAAGGAGCGTGACCAAAGTCTTAAGCAAGCTTTATTTACGTGCAAAAATAAGATATAGTGTCACCAAATTTGATCACTCTAGCTCTTTCAGCCTTTGAGATCAGAAGTACATGGCTGTATATGCTTTATTGGGTCGGGGATGCCTCCTTCAGAAGTTACACACAATTTCGGATGGCACAAAGTTATACTACCCTTCATTCTTAAGGCTTTGCCGACAAAAACGGTGCAACTTATATTTTGAGTATGCTTTAAAAGCGAAATTATTTCGTTAATAAGTTTTTATTTTTTATCCGATCAACGCATTCAGGATATATTAAGAGTATAGAGCTTATAAAATACGCAAAATTATTCGTCGTAACGTAGCCGTTTGCTAGCCGTGAATTTCTACTCAGTTTAATGGCACCGCGATCGGAAGACACTCCCATGTTGGGTTGGATAGTGGTTGCTGTCTGATGTATCTGCCCTATTGGTGGCTACGTTTCGTATCTTCGCATCTTTGTGAGTTTCTCTGGTCGAAGGAACTTTCATTACACAAAGTCTTTGATGGTGTAGGAAACCATGTAGGCACTGAAGTCCCTGTGACAGTAGAGCATATTATTTCATACACACAAGAGGAGCATCGGAACCAAGACTGTCGATGCCGCGCTTGTTGAAGTCGATTGCTCAGCACTGGTTTCCAGCGCAATATCCGGAATGGTATTGAGCTAGGGATGGGTGTCAGTGTTGGCAGCCTCTACGGTACTGTCCTTGATAGCAGCACTTTTATATCTTGGACGTTGACGTACTAACGGCAGTACGATCAAGTGGCCCAGCGACACCAAGCTCGGGCTTGTTAACGCGCGGACCTAGGCAGACACAACCACCCGCCCATTCGACCGAGGAGCAACCGCATAACGTGCGGGAACGGAGGTCGCGAACACTTAACACAGACAAAACAACCAAATTGTATTAACAAAAAGAATAAAATAATAATAATAATACTATTACTACTAATAATAATAATTAGAACTATTCTTAAATATGAGCTAATGTATCTTGGAGTAATGTTTTAATTTCTAAGGTAGTGTTAGTATTATTAACTAGACTACAAAAGTTATTATAATTTACACATAAAATACGGAAAGGATTGTGACTGGCATAGTTAGTACTACAACGGGAAAGTGAGAGGGGAAGGAAATTTCTAGTCGTTCTGACCGGAACGGCAAAGCTAATCTGACTTGTCAACTGCAATGAGTCAATGATTAGTCTATGTAGAAACACTACACCTAGCATAGTTCTACGGTCAGAAAGAGAAGGAAGGTTTAGTAATAAAAGTCTACTACGATAAGAAGGCAATCTAATTGTGGGATTCCAGCTAAGACTAGGAAGAGCAAAAAGAAGAAATTGTTTCTGCACTGATTCAAGCCTATCTTGATGAACCCTATACTGGGGGAACCAGATATTAGATCCATACTCAAGAATAGGACGAACCAGTGAGATGTACAAGTGTTTAGTAATCTAGGGATCGGCAAATTCCTTTGACCAACGTTTAATAAATCCAAGAACACCCATGGCTCTATTAGAAGTAAACAAAATATGTTTATCAAACTTTAATTTTGAATCAAGAAGGATACCTAAATCAGTTACTGACTCTATTCGCTCAAGTGGCGTATCATTAAGATGATAATTATTTAAATGGAGAATACCCCTAAAAAATGTCATAAGTTTACATTTATTGCAATTAAGATTTAATAAATTTATAGCACACCACGATTGAAAACAATCAAGGTCAGATTGCAATCTGAGGCTATATATGGGATCATTATAAGTCAGACAAATCTTAACATCATCTGCATACATAAGTATGCGAGAGTATGATATAACGGACGGTAGATCATTTATAAATAATGTAAACAGCAATGGGCCTAAATGACTTCCTTGGGGTACGCCGGAAGTGACTTGGACAGTCTTGGACACAGAGCCCTTGTAAAATACTCTTTGAATTCTAAATGAAAGATATGAAGATATCCACAAAATTAAGTTTTGTGGAAATCCAAGAAGATTGAGCTTGTATAATAAGAGACTATGGTTAACAGAATCAAAAGCCTTACTGAAATCAGTGTAAATGACATCCGTGTGCATTTTTGATTGGAACCCTTCAATAACAATTGATGAGAATTCTAATAAGTTAGTGGTAGTAGATCTACATTTCACAAACCCATGCTGGTAGGGTGAAATTTTAGATTTACAGCAGTGTTGCAGTTGAGAAGTTATTAGTTTCTCAAATGCTTTGGGAATAGCAGACAACTTGGAGATACCTCTATAGTTTTGAACGTTGGATTTATTTCCTTTTTTCAAGAGAGGAATAATGTAAGACTCTTTCCAAAGATTAGGGAAAGAGCACAACTCTACAGACAATTCAAATAATTTTAAAAGTGGTTTACAAAGTCCCTCTGCACAGAACCTAAGCATGCAACTAGGAACTCCGTCAGGACCAGGAGAAAAAACTGGTTTATATGACTTAAGTTCACGTAAGAGTAAACTTTCAAATTTTCGTGACAGTATGTCTTATTGTTGCACGCAGATCAAGTTTAATTTTGATTTTGGCCACGCCCTCTCTCGCCCCCGTAAATCGAATAAAACCGAATTGCAAGCGTCGTTTTAAACCTAGAACGTTCAATTTCGGTACGCATAATACTAATCAACATCTTAATGTTCTCTGCGAATTTGGTTACAATTGGATAAAAAACACAGAAGTTATTAAGATATTACTTTTATAAGGCGTTACCACGTGCAACTGCTAGTGCTGCCTAGTTAGTTGCTATGACACTCCGCGACATAATAATGGTGTCCAATAAACCAACTAAAGTGCCGCCAAGCTAATAATTTCGAACAAAGAAAATGTTGATATATTATTTTGGTATTTTTTAGTATATTTTTTTAAAGTATTTTTTCAGTATATTTTGAAAAATATAATATTTGGATGGTAGAATTGGGTGGCGGGTATCTCACAGTCGAGCAAACTCGACTGTAGCTTTCTTACTTGTCTTCTGCTGCACCAGTCTCAATGTTAAAATGTCTTTGCAGCTTTTGTGGTGGCCCTGTGGCTATTGGTATTGGGGGTCTTTTACCTATCATATCATTACCTGAAGGCCTGTTCATGTAGTTTAAGTGCTTGGATCGAATGGAATGGTCTATTTCCATTGGCACTGGTCTGGGCTCTGGTTTAGGAGCAAATGGGCGTGGTGGAGCCAAGATGGAGGCAGACGCCTGTATACAGGCTGCTGTGGCAGTGGCTCATGCGGCCGCTGTGGAAAGGGTATATACGGACTCGATCGAGTAGACGCTTTTGGTCATGTAGTCGGTGGTCTAGAACCCCAGTTCGGTCTATCTGAAGATAGATAGTATAATGGTTGTTGAATTTGCTTAGCTACATTTGGCAATTGTTGGTACGATGGTTTGCTATACAATTGCCTGAAATTGTGCTGGGCTTGGATCTGACGAGGTGGTAATGGAAGTGGTAATTGTCTCAGCCTAGGAAGATACGCATTTCTATGGTCCTGATTTTCGAACAGGTTGCACAAATGTAGTGCATGACTAAGATCTCTCGGCTCCTCCACAGCCAAAAGACGTGGAAGGTCTTCATTAAGACCTCTGACGAAGGTATCGAGGGCTTTGTTGTTAATGCATACATGTTGATGATTCCATCCGCCGCTCGCCATAAAATTCGCTGAAATTGCGCGTCATCTGATTAGGCATCTATACAGCAATACATCTTTTGAATATCAGCAGCGAAAACGTAGCAATATTTCCTCTTAATAAAGGGAACATCTTAATAAAGGGAACATCCATGAAACCAAAGATCAAACGAAGTCCGAAGAACACTTCCGAGCTGTGTCTAAGTACCTAGAGGAAACAAAAACGAACTTCTACACCTACCAACTAAAAAGCAGCAAGGGACTGCAAGATGTACTAAAAGAAATCGAACTCGACGTCGCCCCCTCTGAGATTCAAGAAGCCCTAAAAGTCAAGGGCTTCTGTGCCAAAAATGTTAGCAACGTGATAAACAGAACTGAAAAGCCGCAACCACTCTTCAAGGTCGAGCTCGAACCAGATAGCAAAGCCTTAAAGAAAAACGAAGTGCACCCGATCTACAAACTGCAGCTCTTACCGCATCGAAGGATCACCGTGGAAGAACTCCACAAACGAAACGGCCCTTTACAATGCACAAACTGCCAGGAGTATCAACATACAAAGACATACTGCACACTTCGGGTAGTCTACAACTCCATAAACTGTCCCGGAAACAAAGAAGACCCATTAAAGAAAAAATGTGGCAACTGTGGAGGAAACCATACGTCAAATTACAGAGGCTGTGCGGTCTACAAGTAGTTGAAGAGTCGCATGCAACGAGCGACAGCTACGCGTCAACAAGATACGCAAAATGCGTATTATAACTCAAAAAGTACGCCAGACGTATTTTTCGCCAAGGCAGCCAGATCATCATTCGGTCCGCTAAATCTCACTAAGGGCTTCTCCTACGCCGAAGCACTACGAACAGGCATGGAAAATCCACTTTAGTCACACTCAGAAAACACTCATTTCACGGCATAAACTGGAAATAACGCAATTCCTAAATGTAAATCACATCGACGCCTTGCTGCTGGTTGAAACGCACCTCACAAGGAGATATAACTTCGATATAAGAGGTTATACCTTCTACAGCACACATCATCCGGATGGCAAAGCCCACGGCGGAACCGGCATCTTAATCAGAGAACGCATCAAGACCACTTTCACCAAAGGTTTGCGACAAATTACTTGCAAGCCACGTCCATAAATGTGCAGTCAGGTAACGGCAACCTTTGCATTGCCGCTGTCTACTGCCCACCTCGATTTACTATCTCTGAAGGTCAATTCATGGACTTCTACAACACACTAGGGGATCGCTTCATAGCTGCAGGAGACTACAATGCCAAACACACGCACCGGGAATCACGCTTCGTGACCTGCAAGTTGCCTTCCACAACAGTATAACGCACTTATAAAAGTGCGCAATAAATTGGACTACGTCTCTCCTGGTAGCCCCACATATTGGCCCGCAGACCCCAGAAAGATCCCAGATCTAATTGATTTCGCGGTGACAAAACATCCCACGCGATTAATAAGCGCCATTGCCCTACCGTATCTCTCATCTGACCACTCGCTTTTGTTGTTAACCCTTCTTCAAAGCTCAGAAATTACGGAGCTAACTCCTCAACTAAATATTGAAACGGACATCGACTACTCTACCGCCGCTCTGGAAGAGGTACTCGTCACAGCAGCCAGGATCTCAACACCAAAACGGAAGGATGTGAAAATTAAGCCACCCAAAACCAGCCTGCAAATTGAACAGCTGGTTCTGGAAAAAAGGCGTCTGCGACGGGCGTGGCAAACCAGCAGGTCACCATGCTCAAAGCAACGTCTTTTTCGAAGCTACCCGTAAACTAAACCGGGCTCTGAAGCAAGATGCTGAAAATGCACAACTAAAACCTATTGAAAAACTCTCGCCAACTAGTGCAAAGCATCCCTTGTGGAGGGCTCACCCAAATCTAAGCTCTCCGACTGAAACCGTCACCCCGATAAGAAATTCTTCCGCTTGATGGGCCCGCAGCGACAAAGACAGAGCCGAAACATTTGCCTTACATCTCAGAGGCGTCTTCCAGCCGAACCCCGCAGCAAACGCTTATGTTCTTCCGCAAATCCACTCCGTAACGGAATTAACGCCAACTTTATTTCGACCGAACGGGATTACAAAAGTCATTAGGGAGCTAAAACCATAAAAGACTCCAGGCGGTGACTTAATAACTACAAAAATGATAATGGAACTTCCGTACTGTGCGGTTGAGGTCATCTGTAAGCTCTTCAATGGTATCATAAGTCTCGGCTACTACCCAAGTAAATGGAAAAAATCAATTATAATAATGATACCGAAGCCTGGAAAAGACCACACGATTCTGTCATCTTACAGACCAATAAGTTTATTAGCATGCCTGTCCAAACTATTCGAAATATGCCTTCTTACGCGCATAAAACCATATGGAAGCTCACAACATTATCCCAGCCCATCAATATGGCTTCAGAGAAAAACACGGAACTATCGAGCAAGTTAACAGAATAACATCAGAGATTCGCATAGCCTTCGAGCTAAGAGAATACTGCAGCGCGATATTCCTCGATGTATCTCAAACATTTGACCGCGTCTGGCTCAAAGGTCTTATGCATAAAATTAAAACACACTTGCCTGGGTACACTCACAAACTCCTTGAATCTTACCACTACAACATAGCCTTCGCAGTGAGGTGCAACAAAACAATATCCGACAGCTACACTATCGATGCTGGAGTCCCACAAGGCAGCGCACTTGGGCCAATTCTATTCGTCTTCTACACAGCGGATATTCCCACAAGTGACCGACTAACAACATCCACCTTTGCCGACGACACTGCGATCCAATCGGCATTTTCGCAGTAAAAGATGAAATAGACAAGCAAAAAGCGTCCTACAATGAAAAACTCTCTGCCCACCCAAATCCCTTCGCAAGGGTCTTGACTCGGGTTTCCAACCGATCCCGCCTGCAACGTACCGACCTTCCAACTCAGCCATAATTTGTCAGGGCCATTTTTACTGTTCCAGTCTATATGACTGTTAGTTAGGTTATAGTATAAGATTTGATACACTTATTGTATAATGGGAAGATTCAATAAATAAAAGCAAAGTATAATAAAAAAAAAAATTTTTTAACGTTTGTTCAATGAAGTAAAATTTGATGGTCGTGCATACTCGACTGTAGCTTTCCTTCTTATTTTTTTAGTATTAGTGCACCTACTCTCCCTTCCAACCGACCGAGGCGCGCTTCCGTATAACGTTCGGTTAAACGGAATTGCGGGATCTACTCAGTGATGAAAGTGTAGTTAAATAAATTTGACGATAATAGAAAGTTGACAGCCGTAATAAGTTTGTTAAAAATAAATGTTTTAAGTTCTAGAATGTTTATACCCGCCTACCCAAAGGGTAGAAGGATATTTTAACTTTGTGCCGTCCGAAAATATATGTAACAGGTAGAAGGAAGCATCTCCGACCCCATTCCGACCATTCTTGATCAGCGTCAACAGCCGAGACGATATAGCCATGTCCGTCTGTCCGTCCGTATGAACACCTAGACCTCAGAGCCTATAAGAGATAGAGCAACCAAATTTTGTCTTATTGTTGCTTGGAGATCAAGTTTGTTTTTTATTTTGTCCACGCCCCCTTCCACCCATGCAAATTGAAAAAACTGAATTGCAAGCGTCGTTTTAAACCTAGAACGTGAAACGTTTTGGTACGCACAATACTAATCACCATCTTAATGATCTCTGCGAATTTGGTTACAATCAGATAAAAAACACAGAAGTTATTAAGAAATTACTTTTATAAGGCGTTACCACGTGCAGCTGCACCTAGTTAATTGCTATGACACTCCGCGACATAATAATGGTGTTCAATAAACCAACTAAAGTGCCGCCAAGCTAATAATTTCGAACAATGATAATTTTGATATATTATTTTGGTATTTTTAGTATATTTTTTAAAGTATTTTTTCAGTATATTTTTGAAAAATATAATATTTTGATGGTAAAATTGGGTGGGGGGTATCTCACAGTCGAGCAAACTCGACTGTAGCTTTCTTACTTGTTTTTAATCTGAATTTGGTTACAATCGGATAAAAAACACAGAGGTTATTAAAGAATTACTTTTATAAGGCGTAATGAGGTGCAGCTGCAATTGGTTAGTTACTATGCCACTCAGTGACAAAATAATAGTGTTCAATAAACCTAATAAAGTGCCGCCAAAATAAAAATTTCGAACAAAGAAAATGTTGGTATATTTTTAAAAATATAATATTTCTATGGTAAAATTGGGTGGTCGGTATCTCACAGTCGAGCAAACTCGACAGAAGCTTTCTTTCTTGTTTTAGATTATTTTGGCAAATCTATTATAACTTGAACATAACATCAGAAATGGTTCAAGCAGAGCATAGTTTAAGTTACAATAAATTAAAACTAAGATCGGCTTTTCACTTCCCTGGTAAACCTCGTCCGGCAAATTGTGATGCAATACTGTTTTTGACACTCTTAGTACTTAATTTGGTAATACCATAAAAAATGTATTTTATATATGCTTTTGGCAGATGGTAATTTGAAGTTAATTCATTGACAAGTCAATTAAAGAAATCAAAACTCAAGACTGGGTAGAAATATGAAAATAAAATTTATTATAAATAATACTAAATGTAAGTAAGAAAACATTAGTGTAGCTTGCTCAACTGTGAGATACCTGTGAGATATCTACAAAATTCAACAAAAATTGGGAGCGACCATCGAAACATACTATTTTTCGAGAGTACGAGTATACTAAACGAATAACAAAAAGCTTACCAAAATATAAATATATATAATACACCACTGTTAAGATTGTTAGCCTGGTTAATTTGGTTAAGAAAATATCATTTTTGTGTTATTGAATGACATTGAAACTGAAGTGTGCAGCTGCACCTGATTTCACTTTATATCCATAAGTATTTCTTTAGTAACTTTTGTGTTGAATGTCAAAATATAACTAAATTTTCAGAACTTTCATGGTTGAAAATTACGCTTGTCATTTAATTTTTAATGATTTGCGTGGGTAAAAGGGGGCGTGAGTACATTATAGTTCAAGAAACTACATTATATTGTTAATAAACGCAAATATCTTCATTAACATACATATACATATATGTAAGTTGACTGGCAATCAACAAATTACAATTAGCAAAAACATTTCAAGCTGTTTGGAAATTCTGATTTCTTTTTTATTGTTTGATGGATAGATACTATATTAATACATTAATTTAAAAACTATTCTACCATGGGTTAAAGGAATAAATTTACCAATTGTGCAAGCGATATTTCAAATTCGTTCCCCAATCAAGCAATAGTAAGGGATGCCCTTCTACCCTATGGAATGCAGGGGCATATGCGAAAGAAAAGCAACAAGCGTTTTAAAAATCTTTAACAGTAACACGGATTCGATGAAATGCAATGAATACATAATAACAATAATGATATATGTATAAGACCTGATATTTCTTTACATTTTGCATATAAAATTTTGAAATTTTCTTTTGTCATTTTTATTTGCCTAATTTGTAAATGTATATACATACATATGTACATATGTGTGTACGTACATGAAAAAATTAAATAAAACTTCATATAAATTACTGTATAAAGCTCCAACAAAAAAACATCATGTGTTTCTTCTGATATGTCAGTGAGCGGATTGTATAGTCGATTTGAATGTGAGTTACCCACTACCCATTTTAAATGAATTAAATGAAGAGCGAGTTCAAATATTGTCTTTTTCGATAATATAGAACAAGTATTCATCGTCCATAATGATAAGCTTGGTTGCACTTTATTATCTCTGAGTGGCATACGAGAGTGGGCTGAAAAGTGATCGTTCATCGCAAGAAAACAAAACTTATTGATAAAAAACTATATTAATTTTTCAAAATAATTTTTTTTTAGAGCAATGGACTTTGTCCATCGATCCTCCAGTATTTTGATAGTAGTAATACGATTGCTCAAGCCCCTTTAAAAAGCGAATTTGTCTCGCATATTACCTCTTAATTTGACTGAAATCGCTTCTACGCAACCATTTTTATTCCCGCCTACACAAAGAGTATTATAACTTTGTGCTAACAAAAAATATATGTGTGTATGTAACATGCAGAAGGTGGCATCTCCCACCCCATAAAGTATATACATATGTATATTCGTGATTATAGTCAACCGTCGGCCGAGACGATATAGCCATGTCCGTCTCTTCGTCTAATTTGTTTTACACCAAAATAATTTATTACCAGCGCTGTTTTGTGTCTAATCAGAAATAATTTTTGTATAAGAAACAAAAACGAGCTTCTGTTTTAATTGCATTATATATGTATGTATGTATTTGGGTCCTTCTACATTCGCTCTCTTTTGATTTAATTTTTGTCCTGCACTCTCGCGCTCTCAATTTATTACTGTGTCTCTCTATACTCTTTCATTCGATCAACCGTTACGCCTGCGCTTAGTGCTTCTCTGTTGCTGCACTCCGTGTTGAATTTCATTGTGTATTATCGGTATTTTAACTTTGGTGAACCTGTCTATATTTTCATTTACATTTCAAAAGCTTTTTAAATATTTTTCATTTTTTTTATTATTTTTTTTTTTATGAATTTGTCCCTACCTTTAAAATTAAATATCTAATTTTTTTTCGATTTAATATTTGATCTGCGTAGGATACGCACAATTAGCGGCCATAAATTATGTGGCTCTAGCTCTCACAGTCTGAGATGTAAGCGCTCATACAAACGACATGGCTACATTGATTGAGCTATTGATATTGTTCAAAAATAAACTTATGTATATACACCTTATCGGATTGCAGACGTCTCCTTCTGCCTGTTATGCACATTCGAACAAATGCATACGCCATGGATGTTTAAAAATGCATGTCCTAAAAGAGGATAATAGGAAATTCTTTGAAAGTTCAGTCATGACAAAGAATATATATGTTATATATTTCAATGAATAACATTGATATTGAAGTTTGTAAACAGTTTGTTTACGTGCTATTTGCAAATAAAACAGTAATACAAATTAAAATCAAACTTTTACGTATTTAATATCATAATTTTCAAAATTAATAATTCTTTAGTGAATTGTCCGATTGTTTACAAAACACCCAAACTTTAAATTACGCTTCTAATTTTTAATGCAAACGTACACATTTATATATTAGTCGCATTATTTAAGTTCCATAAAGTAAAATTAAACATCATAGAATTCAATTAAACTTATTATTTTACACATATTTATTTATTTAGAGACTAATTGAATTTATATTTTGTTATAAGAAATACATAATCTTAGCGTTTGGTCGGATAACATGCAGCTGGATTCAATTATCATTTTTTTGCCAATTCTGCTGATAGCCAATCTAGTCCCTCGTACAAGCCGTGTCCTTGGGTTGCGCAAGTGGATTGAATAAACCACTGGATAAACAAAAATTAATGGATCAATATTAAAAACGAACATGTTTAAGCTTATTACTTACATGGCGATTTCTTAATTGATTAAGATGTAACTTGTCTGTTAATTCTGCAGCGCTCATGGCATTAGGAAGATCTTGTTTGTTAGCAAATACCAACAAGACTGCATCCCTTAACTCATCTTCTTGCAACTGGTATAAATGAAATGAAAATAAATAAATGTTATATCATATAATTTTTAGCAATTTTTGTATTGGCGCACCATATTTTGAAGTTCTTTTTCAGCCTCATTGATACGATCGCGATCGTTAGAATCGACAACAAAAATAAGACCTTGTGTATTTTGGAAGTAATGGCGCCAGAGAGGTCGAATTTTGTCTTGGCCACCAACATCCCACACGGTAAAACAAATATTTTTATACTCAACAGTTTCTACATTGAAGCCGATGGTAGGAATTGTGGTTACAATTTCACCCAGCTTTAATTTGTAAAGTATGGTTGTCTTTCCAGCGGCATCCAGACCAACTGTGCAAAAATTGCAAAACATATGTTAATTCAGCTTTGTTTTGGGTATACAACTAAGTTGAAATATTATAATTTCTTATAATAGGTGTAACTCGACATTACTCATTTACGTGGCTTTCGGCAAAAGCCTCAAAATAATTACCCATCAGTATGCGCATTTGTTTTTTGCCAAAAAGCCGCGTAAGCAAACTGGAAATTGTCAGTCCCATTTCAGTTAACTTTGCTTTCAACTACTTAATTATTACCACCTTTGAGAAATCGTGAATTTAACACAAAATTGGTCACTAAACATTGACGTGTTCCGATTGGAGTTGAATTTATCGAAATAGAGGTGCAGAGTCATCGAAGTAATCGATGTTTAAAATTGTTTTCATATTATCATTAACCGGTACATAGATTTACCATCTCATACAAGCGTTTATACACGCATATATTAATATATTTTGCATATTTTGGCGACCGGCTCTGTCAACATCCAAGCATCGAGAGAGCAGCGACGCGACGTCGATGCCTGGCAGAGACTGATGATCGCTCAGTAGAGAGAGGGAGTTGTCTACTCACTCGAGAGCGGACAGCGAAGCAGCCTGGTGTGCCAATATAAGAACAATAGTTACATATATTGAGAGAAACTTTATTAATAAAGTGTACAAATAATATATATATAAATTATAACGCGTGTGATTTCACCTATAAGCTGGTCATTACATTGGTGACGAGTGGAAAAATCGGTAAGTAATAATAACTAAAAGGAATTTTTGGATTTTGAAAAAAAAAGAAGAAAGAAAAGAAGAGAGAGAACACGCAAAAGCTGCAAGTAAGCGGGTGGCGTGATTTTGAGTGTACATACATAACAGTAATAAGGATGAGGAGAGAAGGAATAAACGGCGTGAATGCAAATTGGCACGCTGCCAACAGAAACAAATATTGATTATTGATTACTAAGCGGTACTTCGATAGAGAAGCTGAGTGAAGTAATTATTACTCACATGCTCCGAAGGAAGAAAAACAAAATAATGAGTTGCAAGGCTGAGTACACATTGCAAGCCCTTAAGAGAGGAGCTGAGTAGTGGTACAAGCCAAAGCATATTAAGAGAAACAAAATAAAGAGTTTGAAAGCTGAGTACGCATTGCAAACTCCCAAGAGAGGAGCTGAGTAGTGGTACAAGCCAAAGCAATTAAAAGAAACAAATAAAGAGTTTTAAGACCGGGTACGCATTACAAGCTCTTAAGAGAAGAGCCAATAGTGGTACAAGCCAAAGTATATTAAAAGACAAATAAATTAATATTTTAATTGGGAAAATAAAATAATTAAAAAAATAAGAGAGAGAATTAATTATTACAAGCTTTATAGAATAGAGCTGGGTAATATATTTGAGTTGTAAACAAAAAAAAAAATTTTTTTTCAAGGTCGGGTGGAGCAGACTTCTACAAGCCAAAGAAAGAATAATGTAGAAAAAAATATAACAAACAACAACAACTAAACCCTAAATGTAAATTGGGGATATCATTGAACAGAGACTGGGTAATAATAATAACAAGTCAAGTTATAAAAATAATAGTTCCTTTTGCTATAAACAACAACTCTAGGTCCCACATTGGAAACGGCTGACAGTGTCATAAAACCGTTTCTGTGCGAGGCGATCGACAAGGCAATCCTGCGAAATGAATGGGAGAAGTGGCTGAGGGCGTTTACAATATACCTCGAGGCCGAGGGTATTGACACTGAAAAGCAAAAGAGGAGTAAGCTACTACTCTTGGGAGGAGTCCAGATACAGTCAGTAGTATACTCTCTACCTGGTGCGCTGGTTGAGCCCATCGACGAAAATAAAGAAAACATCTACAAAACCCTCATCGACCATCTAAATAAACACTTCTCACCGAAGCAGAACTCAACGTTTGAGAGACACCTTTAGATATGGAGAGCTTTGGGGATTTCATGCTGCGACTCCGTCAGCAAATGCAAAGATGTGCGTTTGGATCCTCAGCAGCGGATATTGAGGATATATGCCTTAAAGACAAAATTATAGATGTGTGGGCACCTCTAGACCTCAAGAAAAGACTCCTGGGAAAGGAAAATTCATTCACTAGAAGAAGTGATTGAAGCATGTCAGGTTGAGGAGCAGATCAACAAGGAATCAAAAGCAATGACATCAAAACCAATTGCGGAACCCATCTGTAAAATTGCAAATCGTGGCTTCAAGCAGAGTGGGGAATGCCCAAGGTGCGGTAGGTTTGGTCACACATACAATGACCCATCATGTCCGGCAAGAAATGTTACTTGCAATAAATGCTCGAAGCCTGGACACTTCGCTAGGAAATGCCGAACTAACTTGAACGGCCGATTCCCTAAGTCCGACAGGAACAACCTAAAAATGTCTCGCTCGGATATATGACGTGTAGAAGAGGAGGCCACCAGCTCCAAGATAAAAAAGGGATGCACACTGCTTTAAAGTTTCAAGCGAGGATGAAGAGGAGTTCATACAAAGCCGAGTGGGAGGCCGTGAGATTCCTTTAATCATCGACTCGGGCTGTAAATTTAACCTTATCAGGCACGCGGACTGGTCTCAGCTGGTGAAGGGAAAAGCAATAGTCTTTAACGTAAGAACCCACTCGGAAAAGCAATTTCGAGCATATGCCTCTAATAAATTACTTCGAGTAATTTGTATTTTTGAAGCCCCAATTTCCGTTGAGCCAGGTGCCGAAGAGATTGCTTCATTTTACTGGAAAGAAACATTAACCGGATTGAAGAAATGTCGCCCTTTCCGAAATGGCAAAACATTGAAGTAAAGCTTTCCATCGATTATGACGTAAAACCCGTTCAGCAACCAGTGAGATGAGTCCCGGCAGCTCTCGAGGACAAGGTCATGGAAACACTCAGAGAAGCTCTATGTCCAGACATAATTGAACCAGTCACTGGCCCGAGCGCTTGGATATCTCCCATCGTCCTTGCGTTTAAGAAAAACGGGGACATCCGTTTATGCGTCGATATGCGACTGGCAAATAAAGCAATCCTACGGGAAAACTATCCATTGCCAACCTTCGACTCCTTCATGACCAGACTCAAAGAGGCTAAGTTCTTCACACGCCTAGACCTCAAGGACGCTTATCACCAAGTGGCTCTTGATGAATCGAGCCGGGAAATGACAACGTTTATAACCCCACGGAGGCTTTTCCGATACAAGCGTTTGATGTTTGGAGTAAACTCTGCTCCCGAAATTTTTCAACGCGAACTCGTAACTGATCAGAAACCCTTAGAAGCTATTTTCAAACCAACGTCAAACTATCAACTATCTGCGGTAGAACCAATCGATCTCAGGACGGAATACAGCATTCTACGCCTCGTGCAGAACTCCATCCCAAGGTCTATGACAATTTCTGAAATAGCAGAGTCTTCTAAAAGGGGTGAAGAGATTATGGACGCAATCAGTTGCCTGGAGAACGATTTCTGGAAGCCCGAGACATCAGCAAAGTTCTACCCGTTTCGTAACGAGCTCTTAGCGGTTGGCTCGCTCCTTTTGAGGGGAAACCGTATAGTCGTTCCAACATCTCTGAGAGTAAAAATACTGGAATTAGCCCACGAAGGATATCCTGGTGAGACTGCAATGAAACGCCGCCTGAGGTCCAAGTATAGTGGCCACAGATAGACAAAGATGCAGAAAAGTTCGTCAAAGCTTGCAGAGATTGCTGCCTGGTATCGCAGGACATCCGGCCAGCCCCCATGGATAGAAACCCTTTCCCCACTGGCCCGTGGATATGGGTAGCATCGGATTTGCTAGGCCCTTTACTCAACAATGAATATGTTCTAGTCTTTATTGACTATTTTTCACGATATATGGAGCACAAGTTTCTTAAAACCATATCTTCCACGACTCTAGAAAGAGATCTTTTGTAGACTGGGATATCCTGAGTATCTGCGAACTGACAATGGACGCCAATATATTAGCGAGGAGTTCTCCAATTATTGTAAAGCGTGCGGTATTGAACAAATTAGAGCCGTACCGTATTGGCCGCAAGCAAACGGGGAAGTTGAAAACATGAACAGTGGAAAAAACTACAAAGAGGAAATCCAAAAGTTTGTCCTTATGTACAATGTAACTCCATATGGAACAACTGGAGCAGCGCCCACAAAGCTGATGTTCAACAGGGTCATCCGTGACAAAATACCAGGCATTGGGGAAATCTGCGAACAATCCTTAGACTCGGGGGAAAGAGATAAAGACATAATTGAAAAATAAAATGGAAAGCAGGCAGCTGACAAAAGAAGAGGGGCAATGGAAGTCGATATCGAAGTGGCCGATAAAGTACTTTCGAAAAATGTAGTGTTCCCAAACAAACTCACATCAAACTTCGACAAGACGGAATTTACTGTGTTAAAAAGACAGAATAACATTGTAGAAGTCGAAGGGGGTGGTACAAAACTAACAAGAAACGCTTCACATCTCAAGAAAGTTCCAGCTAACCAGACGTATCCAACCTCATGCCCAACGCCTCAATCAGACGCCAGCCTGCCGGAATCAACACCTACTCTAGAGGACGCGGTACTCCAGCCCACAGAAGGAGGCCTCGGGATCCAGCCACCTCTGTCGCCTTTGAAGCTAAAACTCGTTAATAAAGGAGGGATGTGGCAACGGGCTCTGCCAATAACCAAGCATCGAGAGAGCAGCGACGCGACGTCGATGCCTGGCAGAGACTGATGATCGCTCAGTAGAGAGAGGGAGTTGTCTACTCACTCGAGAGCGGACAGCGAAGCAGCCTGGTGTGCCAATATAAGAACAATAGTTATATTGAGAGAAAAGTTATTAATAAAGTGTACAAATAAAATATATAAATTACAACGCGCGTGATTTCACTTATAAGCTGGTCATTACATATATAAATTTAAAAACACGGTGGAAAACATAATTTGTTTTTATTTTTATAAATCTATCTATATATATAAAAATCAATTGCTGTTCGTTAGTCTCGCTAAAACTCGAGAACGGCTGAACGGATGATAAAAGACTGAATTAGAACTCCCACCTCAGCAACACCCTCATTAAGGTGACCCATGCCACGTAGGCCTGCAGGAGATTCTTTGGTAGAATCTGGGGTCTTAAATCCTGCACCATCCGGAGGCTTTTTGCCATGATGGTCAGACCCATCGTCACCTACGCTGTGTGTGGTGGCCAGAGGTTACGCAGGTCACTTCCATCAGCAAATGCAATAAATTGAACAGGCTGCTGTGCCTCTCACTGACAGGTGCACTTCGTACCTGTCCCACCGCAGCAATGGAATCGATACTGAATCTGACTCCGCTGCATATCCAAATTAAAAAAGTCGCTGCTATGAGCCTTCTTAGAATCAAGCTCCAATCAGGGCTTCTAGCTACCGAATCAGGATATTTTAGCCTGATCAAAGACATTCCTGGCATAGATATCTGCACTAGATCACTATACTATACTATTACTAAGGAACTTTTGTTTGGTGCTAAATTCAGAACCCTCATCCCGGACCGGAAGGACTGGGACACTGGCAACCCCATCAGCGACCCCTACGGTATTCATTGGTATACCGACGGGTCAAAAACTGATCAGGGGGTTGGAGCTGGGATCTTTGGAGCCAATTCCAAAACCTCAATTGCTATGGGCAAATGGCCCACAGTCTTCCAATCTGAGGTTATGCCATCGAGTTCTGCTGCCGTCTGATCCTAGAGAAGGGGATTAGAGGAGTGAACATCTACATCTTCTCTGACAGTCAAGCCGCCATCTTAGCCCTCTCCTCCAAAAGAGTAAGCTCTCGACTGGTGGCCGATTGCTGGAACTGCCTCCAGAGACTGTCTCTTATTAACAATGTCACCCTTCTATGGTTCTATGGGTACCTGGACACTTTGGTAACCAGGGCAATGAGCTGGCGAACGAACTTGCGAGGGCCGGTTCGTCAGCTACTTTTTTCCGCCCCTGAGCCCTTCTGTGGCGTGGGTTGGTCAACCATCTCAGCTATTGTGAAAACCTGGTCTGTTAGGTTGACTGATCACTATTGGTCTGCCCAACCAGGGATGCAGCAAGCCAAGGAGCTTATCAATCCCGTGGTCGACCGAAAAACTAGCTTACTTTCTAGGAGGGATCTTCACCTCCTCGTTGGCTATCTTAGTGGCCATCATACGGTGAACTATCACCTCACTAAAATGCGTCTGTCTTTCGATGCTGAGTGTAGACTCTGCAAAGAAGGCGATGAGACAACCAGACACATTCTGTCCGACTGCCTAGCCTTGATATGGACTAGGAGGAAACATCTGCATGTGGATACCGCAGGTCCCAAGTATATTGTGCGTTCCTCGTCGAAAGATCTGATCTGCTTCATTAGGAAAGCAGAGCATCTTTTGTCTAGCTAGGGAGAGCCTTATAGGCATAAAAGACCACCATGGTCGCAGTGCCTCGCCCCTTCTCTGTTTGAAGACTCCCTCATCATTATTAATGATAAAATTGCTCTGTTCGATTTCTCCGACTAAGTTAAATATTGGCTACAAGAATTATTTGAGAAGGTACAGACTAACGTTTCAGCGATACCCGAAACCATTTTATGACTTCGTCCACTCGAAACGGAAGATGTTAACACTTCCAACAACAATTGTTTTTGCATTAGCATATTCACAATTCCTTAATTCACTTTTAAAATACCCCAAATTGCATCAGTTGGCGAAGACTATTCAAAAATCAGTTGTTAGTCAATCTAATGTATTTTGGTCCCTAAATTACTGAAAGTGTACTCTCGCATACTTATGTAAGCGGGTGCTGTTAAGATTTGTCTGACTTTTAATGATCCCTTTTATATTCTCAGATTGCAATCTTACCTTGATTGTTTTCCATCTGGTGTTCTATAAATTTAAAAATCTAAATTGCAATAAATGTAAATTTGTGTAATTTTTCAGGGGCATCTCCCATTAAATTAAATATAATCTTAATGATACACAACTTGAATGAATAGTCAGTAACTGATTTAGGTATCCTTCTTGACTCAAAATTAAAGTTTGATAAGCATATTTTGTCTGCTTCTAATATAACCATGGGTGTCTTTGGATTTATTAAACGTTGGTCAAAAGAATTTGCCGATCCCTACATAACAAACCATATATACATCTCACTGGTTTGTCCATTTCTTGAGTATGGATCTAATACTTGGTTTGCCCAAAGATCATTTGGTTTCAGCAAGATAGGCTTGAATCAGTGCAGAAACAATTTATTCTCTTTGTTTTTCAAAGTCTTAGCTGGAATCCCTTAATTAGATTGCCTTCGTATCGTAGTAGACTTTTATTACTAAACCTTCCTTCTATTTCTGACTGTAGAACTATGCAAGGTGTAGTGTTTCTACATAGACTAATTATTGGTGAAATTGACTCCTTACAGTTTACAAGCCAGATTAGCTTGCCGTTCCGGTCAGAACGACTACAAATTTTTTTCCTCACTCTCTTTCCCGCTGTAGTTATAAATATGCCATTCATTATCCTTTTCGTATATTTTTATAAATTCCAATAAATTTTCTATATGGTATAAGATGAATACCTTACTTTTGCAAAACTTATTCCGTAGTTAAGTATGTATGTATGTAACAGGCAGAAGCAAGCATCTCCGACCTCATAAAGTATATATATTCTTGATCAGCGCCAACCGCCGAGACGATAAAGCCATGTCCGTCTGTCCGTTCATATGAACACCCAGATCTCAGAGATTATAAGAGATAGAGCAACCAAATTTTCGCCACGCCCTTCACCGCCCCGTAAATCGAATAAAACCGAATTGCAGGCGTCATTTTAAACATAGAACGTTCAATTTTGGTACGCGCATTACTAATCACCATCTTAATGATCTCTGAAAATTTGGTCACAATCGGATAGAAAACACAGAAGTTATTAAGAAATTACTTTTATAATTCAATTCAACTAACATTTGTTATTTTACCTTTCCTGCGCCTTGTTATTAAATAATTTTGTTTGCAAACTAACAATACCTGTGCTATACGTCGGAGTGTTTAGTCACAGTGTAATAATATTTAATAATTTACAATTAATTCTGTGTTTTAATATTTCAACAATTTGTGAGGCCTAATTTTCTGTTTGTGAGAGCTTACAGTTAATTTGTGTTTTGTTTTGAACTGCTACAGCACATTGTTGGTATATCATTGCATATCGCGCTCTTTCCGATCTCGGGCACTTTCCGCTCTCGCGCTCTTTGTGCTGTGTTTTGTTGTTGGCCGTTTTGGCTATTCTTTTCTCTGCTTTCGTCGCGCCCGCGATTGTGATTTTGTGCTTGCTGTTTTTTCTGTAAGTAGATATCAGCGTACTAATACCCTGTTATTAACACAAATTTTTTTTTTTTTATTCTTATTTCATTTTTTGGTTTCATTAAATTTTTATTTACATCAAAAACCTGCAGTATGTTTGTCTGCTATAATAAAAAATGCCGTGTACCAGCAAGCGCAAAAATGGGTTTCGTTTGCTGCTGGCTCTGTGACAATGTTTCACATGAAAAATGTGCTGGCTTCACCGGCCGTATAGTCGACTTAATTGGCTCAAAATCTGGTTTAAGATGGACATGTGAGTCATGCAGGGATGTTGAAAGGGATGTTGCGGGATTCATACGTCAGACGAAGCAAGGCTTTGGTGATCTATTCGCAGGTTTCAAAAAACTTGCGGATAGTTTCGCAACTTTGGACTCTGGGTTTAAGGGCATGAAGCTTTTAACTGAGTCTCCAAAGCGTAAAAAAGCTAATACTCGTTTGTCCATTGGCCCAAACGAACTTGATGTCCCTGAACTGGTCAACAACTCGTCTGTTCCGAATAATCTAATGTCATTTACGTCTCCCACCCCTCGACACTCGTCAGCGTCAATGATTGCCAACAATGACATTGTTCCCATGGATGTCATTTGTTCTGATCCCGTTTCAGTCTCGGTACCTGCAGTAGTTGTTAATGTTGCAGAAACTCAACATGATCAACCTTCTGCTGTACCTAACGTTCTACCAGCTAGTACAGATGCTCCTATCCCGAGTTCTGCTACAGTTGCTCAGAACACTATAGTAGGTGTCCCACCTATGAAACAAATTTTTGTTTCTAGGCTTGCCCCTAATACGTCATCTGACGACATTAGGACCTTTATTCGGTCCAAAATTCAAGCATCATTAAAGGTGGAAAAATTTAACTTCTCATATGAACGGGAAATCGCATCATTCAAAATAAGTGTTCCTGCCGAGCATTTTAGTAAAGTTTGCTTAAAAGACTTCTGGCCGGAATACTTAATTATTAAAGAGTATGTAAATAAAAAGAAAAATCGGCCACCGATTTTACTTCCAAATGTTACCACTAATTCCTCTAAGCCTCAAACTCCATCTGATAGCTCAAAAAACTAACTTCTCTCCTGCTTGGCTATCAAAATGTAAGAGGCCTTTGTAGTAAACTTAATAATGTTTATTTAGATAGCTTAAATTTTCCTTTTCATGTCATTGCCTTCACTGAAACTTGGTTAAGGCATGATATTCTGAATACTGAAATCTTTACTAACAAATTTTCTGTCTATAGACGTGATCGCATGCAGCGTCGTGGTGGTGGTGTACTTATTGCTGTCGATGCTGATATCTCTTCTGAGCATGTAGATTTAGGTAGTGATTTAGATATCGAATTTGTAGCTGTAAAACTAATTTATTGTAGTTTTAGTATTTTTATCACCTGCTCATATATACCTCCTGCCTCAGATAACTCTCTGTATTTATCCCATTTTTCTGTAATCAATAGTATTTCTGAAAAGCTTTCCGATCGTGATTTCTTAATAGTTCTTGGAGATTTTAATATTTCTGGAATTTCGTGGCTTTCGTCATGTGAGTCCAACGTATTGAATCCTTCGTCAACTCATGTCTTTGTTGATAGCCTTTTTGATATAGCTTTGTCTCAAACCAATTCTATACCAAATTGTCTAGGCAAAATGCTTGATCTGATTTTTGTTTTGGATCCCAATACCTGCACGGTGTCCAGATTAAATCCTATTTCCTCACCTGAGGATCCCTACCACCCTACTCTGGAGGTGCTGATTGACTTTCCAGCAAGTGTTTCGGTTGCAGGTGTTTTACCGGAGAAGCGAGTTCGTTGTTTTCGGAAGACCGATTTTAAAAAACTTTCTTTGCTTCTTTCACGTACTGACTGGTCCCAACTTTCTTCGTGTATTGACCTGGACAAGGCAGTTGAAATTTTTTATTCTACATTAAACTCTCTGATGCTTGTGTTCCCCTTGGTACTCCACAATTGCCTAATAGACCGTTATGGTTTACCAAAGAACTAACAAAGTTAAAGAATAAAAAATCAAAGCTTTATAAAAAATATAAGGAAACTGGCTCTCTCTTATATTTTTCTCGCTACACTGTTGCTCGTTCCGATTTCTCCACGCTAAATAATCTTTGCTACAAGGATTATTTAAGAAAGTGCAGACTAACGTTTCTCTCCTGGCCCTGACGGCGTTCCTAGTTGCATGCTTAGGTTCTGTGCAGAGGGACTTTGTAAACCACTTTTAAAATTATTTGAATTGTCTGTAGAGTTGTGCTCTTTCCCTAATCTTTGGAAAGAGTCTTACATTATTCCTCTCTTGAAAAAAGGAAATAAATCCAACGTTCAAAACTATAGAGGTATCTCCAAGTTGTCTGCTATTCCCAAAGCATTTGAGAAACTAATAACTTCTCAACTGCAACACTGCTGTAAATCTATAATTTCACCCTACCGGCATGGGTTTGTGAAATGTAGGTCTACTACCACTAACTTATTAGAATTCTCATCAATTGTTATTGAAGGGTTCCAATCAAAAATGCGAACGGATGTCATTTACACTGATTTCAGTAAGGCTTTTGATTCTGTCAACCATAGTCTCTTATTATACAAGCTCAATCTTCTTGGATTTCCACAGAACTTAATTTTGTGGATATCTTCATATCTTTCATTTAGAATTCAAAGAGTATTTTACAAGGGCTCTGTTTCCAAGACTGTCCAAGTCACTTCCGGCGTACCCCAAGGAAGTCATTTAGGCCCATTACTGTTTACATTATTTATAAATGATCTACCGTCCGTTATATCATACTCTCGCATACTTATGTATGCAGATGATGTTAAGATTTGTCTGACTTTTAATGATCCCATAAATAGCCTCAGATAGAGCCATGGGTGTCCTTGGATTCATTAAACGTTGGTCAAAAGAATTTAACGATCCCTACATTACTAAACACTTGTACATCTCACTGGTTCGTCCTATTCTTGAGTATGGATCTAATATCTGGTTCCCCCAGTATAGGGTTCATCAAGATAGGCTTGAATCAGTGCAGAAACAATTTCTTCTTTTTGCTCTTCGTAGTCTTAGCTGGAATCCCACAATTAGATTGCCTTCTTATCGTAGTAGACTTTTATTACTAAACCTTCCTTCTCTTTCTGACCGTAGAACTATGCTAGGTGTAGTGTTTCTACATAGACTAATCATTGGCGAAATTGACTCATTGCAGTTGACAAGTCAGATTAGCTTTGCCGTTCCGGTCAGAACGACTAGAAATTTCCTTCCCCTCTCACTTTCCCGTTGTAGTACTAACTATGCCAGTCACAATCCTTTCCGTATTTTATGTGTAAATTATAATAACTTTTCTAGTCTAGTTAATAATACTAACAGTACCTTAGAAATTACAACATTACTCCTAGATACATTAGCTCGTATTTAAGAATAGTTCTAATTATTATTATTAGTAGTAATAGTATTATTATTATTATTTTATTCTTTTTGTTATTACAATTTGGTTGTTTTGTCTGTGTTAAGTGTTCGCGACCTCCGTTCCCGCACGTTATGCGGTTGCCCCTCGGTCGGATGGGCGGGTGGTCGTGTCTACCTAGGTCCGCGCGTTGACAAGCCCGAGCTTGGTGTCGCTGGGCCACTTGATCGTACTGCCGTTAGTACGTCAACGTCCAAGATAAATAAGGCGTTACCACGTGCAGCTGCACCTAGTTAATTGCTATGACACTCCGTGACATAATAATGGTGTTCAATAAACCAATTAAAGTGCCGCCAAGTTAATAATTTCGAACGAAGAAAATTGATATATTTTGGTATTTTTAGTATATTTATTTTTAGTATTTTTTCAGTATATTTTTTGAAAAATATATTTCGATGGTAAAATTGGATGGCGGGTATCTCACGGTAGAGCACACTCGATAGTAGCTTTCATACTTGTTAGTATTAGTATTATTATTATTATTATTATTATTATTATTATTATTATTATTATTATTATTATTATTATTATTATTATTATTATTATTATTATTATTATTATTATTATTATTATTATTATTATTATTATTATTATTATTATTATTATTATTATTATTATTATTATTATTATTATTATTATTATTATTATTATTATTATTATTATTATTTTTATTATTATTATTTTTATTATTATTATTATTATTATTATTATTATTATTATTAGTGTTACTGCCGTTAGTACGTCAACGTCCACACGATTGAAAAGTTTGTTGAGTGACTTCAGCATTCTCCAGGAAAGTAATATACATAGGTTCCAATATTGTCTGACCTTTAATCATCTCCTTACCAGCTTCAGGTTACAGGTTGTTTGTTTTCAATTGCTATGGGCAAATGGCCCACAGTCTTCCAATCTGAGGTTATGCCATCGAGTTCTGCTGCCGTCTGATCCTAGAGAAGGGGATTAGAGGAGTGAACATCTACATCTTCTCTGACAGTCAAGCCGCCATCTTAGCCCTCTCCTCCAAAAGAGTAAGCTCTCGACTGGTGGCCGATTGCTGGAACTGCCTCCAGAGACTGTCTCTTATTAACAATGTCACCCTTCTATGGTTCTATGGGTACCTGGACACTTTGGTAACCAGGGCAATGAGCTGGCGAACGAACTTGCGAGGGCCGGTTCGTCAGCTACTTTTTCCGCCCCTGAGCCCTTCTGTGGCGTGGGTTGGTCAACCATCTCAGCTATTGTGAAAACCTGGTCTGTTAGGTTGACTGATCACTATTGGTCTGCCCAACCAGGGATGCAGCAAGCCAAGGAGCTTATCAATCCCGTGGTCGACCGAAAAACTAGCTTACTTTCTAGGAGGGATCTTCACCTCCTCGTTGGCTATCTTAGTGGCCATCATACGGTGAACTATCACCTCACTAAAATGCGTCTGTCTTTCGATGCTGAGTGTAGACTCTGCAAAGAAGGCGATGAGACAACCAGACACATTCTGTCCGACTGCCTAGCCTTGATATGGACTAGGAGGAAACATCTGCATGTGGATACCGCAGGTCCCAAGTATATTGTGCGTTCCTCGTCGAAAGATCTGATCTGCTTCATTAGGAAAGCAGAGCATCTTTTGTCTAGCTAGGGAGAGCCTTATAGGCATAAAAGACCACCATGGTCGCAGTGCCTCGCCCCTTCTCTGTTTGAAGACTCCCTCATCATTATTAATGATAAAATTGCTCTGTTCGATTTCTCCGACTAAGTTAAATATTGGCTACAAGAATTATTTGAGAAGGTACAGACTAACGTTTCAGCGATACCCGAAACCATTTTATGACTTCGTCCACTCGAAACGGAAGATGTTAACACTTCCAACAACAATTGTTTTTGCATTAGCATATTCACAATTCCTTAATTCACTTTTAAAATACCCCAAATTGCATCAGTTGGCGAAGACTATTCAAAAATCAGTTGTTAGTCAATCTAATGTATTTTGGTCCCTTAATTACTGAAAGTGTACTCTCGCATACTTATGTAAGCGGGTGCTGTTAAGATTTGTCTGACTTTTAATGATCCCTTTTATATTCTCAGATTGCAATCTTACCTTGATTGTTTTCAATCGTGGTGTGCTATAAATTTAAAAATCTAAATTGCAATAAATGTAAATTTGTGTAATTTTTCAGGGGCATCTCCCATTAAATTAAATATAATCTTAATGATACACAACTTGAATGAATAGTCAGTAACTGATTTAGGTATCCTTCTTGACTCAAAATTAAAGTTTGATAAGCATATTTTGCCTGCTTCTAATATAACCATGGGTGTCTTTGGATTTATTAAACGTTGGTCAAAAGAATTTGCCGATCCCTACATAACAAACCATATATACATCTCACTGGTTTGTCCATTTCTTGAGTATGGATCTAATACTTGGTTTGCCCAAAGATCATTTGGTTTCAGCAAGATAGGCTTGAATCAGTGCAGAAACAATTTATTCTCTTTGTTTTTCAAAGTCTTAGCTGGAATCCCTTAATTAGATTGCCTTCGTATCGTAGTAGACTTTTATTACTAAACCTTCCTTCTATTTCTGACCGTAGAACTATGCAAGGTGTAGTGTTTCTACATAGACTAATTATTGGTGAAATTGACTCCTTACAGTTTACAAGCCAGATTAGCTTGCCGTTCCGGTCAGAACGACTACAAATTTTTTTCCTCACTCTCTTTCCCGCTGTAGTTATAAATATGCCATTCATTATCCTTTTCGTATATTTTTATAAATTCCAATAAATTTTCTATATGATATAAGATGAATACCTTACTTTTGCAAAACTTATTCCGTAGTTAAGTATGTATGTATGTAACAGGCAGAAGCAAGCATCTCCGACCTCATAAAGTATATATATTCTTGATCAGCGCCAACCGCCGAGACGATAAAGCCATGTCCGTCTGTCCGTTCATATGAACACCCAGATCTCAGAGATTATAAGAGATAGAGCAACCAAATTTTCGCCACGCCCTTCACCGCCCCGTAAATCGAATCGTTCAATTTTGGTACGCGCATTACTAATCACCATCTTAATGATCTCTGAAAATTTGGTCACAATCGGATAAAAAACACAGAAGTTATTAAGAAATTACTTTTATAATTCAATTCGCTCGTATTCGCATTCGCATTCGGACGTGTTTTTTTTTGCTGTCAACTAACATTTGTTATTTTACCTTTCCTGCGCCTTGTTATTAAATAATTTTGTTTGCAAACTAACAATACCTGTGCTATACGTCGGAGTGTTTAGTCACAGTGTAATAATATTTAATAATTTACAATTAATTCTGTGTTTTAATATTTCAACAATTTGTGAGGCCTAATTTTCTGTTTGTGAGAGCTTACAGTTAATTTGTGTTTTGTTTTGAACTGCTACAGCACATTGTTGGTATATCATTGCATATCGCGCTCTTTCCGATCTCGGGCACTTTCCGCTCTCGCGCTCTTTGTGCTGTGTTTTGTTGTTGGCCGTTTTGGCTATTCTTTTCTCTGCTTTCGTCGCGCCCGCGATTGTGATTTTGTGCTTGCTGTTTTTTCTGTAAGTAGATATCAGCGTACTAATACCCTGTTATTAACACAAATTTTTTTTTTTATTCTTATTTCATTTTTTGGTTTCATTAAATTTTTATTTACATCAAAAACCTGCAGTATGTTTGTCTGCTATAATAAAAAATGCCGTGTACCAGCAAGCGCAAAAATGGGTTTCGTTTGCTGCTGGCTCTGTGACAATGTTTCACATGAAAAATGTGCTGGCTTCACCGGCCGTATAGTCGACTTAATTGGCTCAAAATCTGGTTTAAGATGGACATGTGAGTCATGCAGGGATGTTGAAAGGGATGTTGCGGGATTCATACGTCAGACGAAGCAAGGCTTTGGTGATCTATTCGCAGGTTTCAAAAAACTTGCGGATAGTTTCGCAACTTTGGACTCTGGGTTTAAGGGCATGAAGCTTTTAACTGAGTCTCCAAAGCGTAAAAAAGCTAATACTCGTTTGTCCATTGGCCCAAACGAACTTGATGTCCCTGAACTGGTCAACAACTCGTCTGTTCCGAATAATCTAATGTCATTTACGTCTCCCACCCCTCGACACTCGTCAGCGTCAATGATTGCCAACAATGACATTGTTCCCATGGATGTCATTTGTTCTGATCCCGTTTCAGTCTCGGTACCTGCAGTAGTTGTTAATGTTGCAGAAACTCAACATGATCAACCTTCTGCTGTACCTAACGTTCTACCAGCTAGTACAGATGCTCCTATCCCGAGTTCTGCTACAGTTGCTCAGAACACTATAGTAGGTGTCCCACCTATGAAACAAATTTTTGTTTCTAGGCTTGCCCCTAATACGTCATCTGACGACATTAGGACCTTTATTCGGTCCAAAATTCAAGCATCATTAAAGGTGGAAAAATTTAACTTCTCATATGAACGGGAAATCGCATCATTCAAAATAAGTGTTCCTGCCGAGCATTTTAGTAAAGTTTGCTTAAAAGACTTCTGGCCGGAATACTTAATTATTAAAGAGTATGTAAATAAAAAGAAAAATCGGCCACCGATTTTACTTCCAAATGTTACCACTAATTCCTCTAAGCCTCAAACTCCATCTGATAGCTCAAAAAACTAACTTCTCTCCTGCTTGGCTATCAAAATGTAAGAGGCCTTTGTAGTAAACTTAATAATGTTTATTTAGATAGCTTAAATTTTTCTTTTCATGTCATTGCCTTCACTGAAACTTGGTTAAGGCATGATATTCTGAATACTGAAATCTTTACTAACAAATTTTCTGTCTATAGACGTGATCGCATGCAGCGTCGTGGTGGTGGTGTACTTATTGCTGTCGATGCTGATATCTCTTCTGAGCATGTAGATTTAGGTAGTGATTTAGATATCGAATTTGTAGCTGTAAAACTAATTTATTGTAGTTTTAGTATTTTTATCACCTGCTCATATATACCTCCTGCCTCAGATAACTCTCTGTATTTATCCCATTTTTCTGTAATCAATAGTATTTCTGAAAAGCTTTCCGATCGTGATTTCTTAATAGTTCTTGGAGATTTTAATATTTCTGGAATTTCGTGGCTTTCGTCATGTGAGTCCAACGTATTGAATCCTTCGTCAACTCATGTCTTTGTTGATAGCCTTTTTGATATAGCTTTGTCTCAAACCAATTCTATACCAAATTGTCTAGGCAAAATGCTTGATCTGATTTTTGTTTTGGATCCCAATACCTGCACGGTGTCCAGATTAAATCCTATTTCCTCACCTGAGGATCCCTACCACCCTACTCTGGAGGTGCTGATTGACTTTCCAGCAAGTGTTTCGGTTGCAGGTGTTTTACCGGAGAAGCGAGTTCGTTGTTTTCGGAAGACCGATTTTAAAAAACTTTCTTTGCTTCTTTCACGTACTGACTGGTCCCAACTTTCTTCGTGTATTGACCTGGACAAGGCAGTTGAAATTTTTTATTCTACATTAAACTCTCTGATGCTTGTGTTCCCCTTGGTACTCCACAATTGCCTAATAGACCGTTATGGTTTACCAAAGAACTAACAAAGTTAAAGAATAAAAAATCAAAGCTTTATAAAAAATATAAGGAAACTGGCTCTCTCTTATATTTTTCTCGCTACACTGTTGCTCGTTCCGATTTCTCCACGCTAAATAATCTTTGCTACAAGGATTATTTAAGAAAGTGCAGACTAACGTTTCTCTCCTGGCCCTGACGGCGTTCCTAGTTGCATGCTTAGGTTCTGTGCAGAGGGACTTTGTAAACCACTTTTAAAATTATTTGAATTGTCTGTAGAGTTGTGCTCTTTCCCTAATCTTTGGAAAGAGTCTTACATTATTCCTCTCTTGAAAAAAGGAAATAAATCCAACGTTCAAAACTATAGAGGTATCTCCAAGTTGTCTGCTATTCCCAAAGCATTTGAGAAACTAATAACTTCTCAACTGCAACACTGCTGTAAATCTATAATTTCACCCTACCGGCATGGGTTTGTGAAATGTAGGTCTACTACCACTAACTTATTAGAATTCTCATCAATTGTTATTGAAGGGTTCCAATCAAAAATGCGAACGGATGTCATTTACACTGATTTCAGTAAGGCTTTTGATTCTGTCAACCATAGTCTCTTATTATACAAGCTCAATCTTCTTGGATTTCCACAGAACATAATTTTGTGGATATCTTCATATCTTTCATTTAGAATTCAAAGAGTATTTTACAAGGGCTCTGTTTCCAAGACTGTCCAAGTCACTTCCGGCGTACCCCAAGGAAGTCATTTAGGCCCATTACTGTTTACATTATTTATAAATGATCTACCGTCCGTTATATCATACTCTCGCATACTTATGTATGCAGATGATGTTAAGATTTGTCTGACTTTTAATGATCCCATAAATAGCCTCAGATTGCAATCTGACCTTGATTGTTTTCAATCGTGGTGTGCTATAAATTTATTAAATCTTAATTGCAATAAATGTAAACTTATGACATTTTTTAGGGGTATTCTCCATTTAAATAATGTTCATCTTAATGATACTCCACTTGAGCGAATAGAGTCAGTAACTGATTTAGGTATCCTTCTTGATTCAAAATTAAAGTTTGATAAACATATTTTGGCTGCTTCTAATAGAGCCATGGGTGTCCTTGGATTCATTAAACGTTGGTCAAAAGAATTTAACGATCCCTACATTACTAAACACTTGTACATCTCACTGGTTCGTCCTATTCTTGAGTATGGATCTAATATCTGGTTCCCCCAGTATAGGGTTCATCAAGATAGGCTTGAATCAGTGCAGAAACAATTTCTTCTTTTTGCTCTTCGTAGTCTTAGCTGGAATCCCACAATTAGATTGCCTTCTTATCGTAGTAGACTTTTATTACTAAACCTTCCTTCTCTTTCTGACCGTAGAACTATGCTAGGTGTAGTGTTTCTACATAGACTAATCATTGGCGAAATTGACTCATTGCAGTTGACAAGTCAGATTAGCTTTGCCGTTCCGGTCAGAACGACTAGAAATTTCCTTCCCCTCTCACTTTCCCGTTGTAGTACTAACTATGCCAGTCACAATCCTCTCCGTATTTTGTGTGTAAATTATAATAACTTTTCTAGTCTAGTTAATAATACTAACAGTACCTTAGAAATTACAACATTACTCCTAGATACATTAGCTCGTATTTAAGAATAGTTCTAATTATTATTATTAGTAGTAATAGTATTATTATTATTATTTTATTCTTTTTGTTATTACAATTTGGTTGTTTTGTCTGTGTTAAGTGTTCGCGACCTCCGTTCCCGCACGTTATGCGGTTGCCCCTCGGTCGGATGGGCGGGTGGTCGTGTCTACCTAGGTCCGCGCGTTGACAAGCCCGAGCTTGGTGTCGCTGGGCCACTTGATCGTACTGCCGTTAGTACGTCAACGTCCAAGATAAATAAGGCGTTACCACGTGCAGCTGCACCTAGTTAATTGCTATGACACTCCGTGACATAATAATGGTGTTCAATAAACCAATTAAAGTGCCGCCAAGTTAATAATTTCGAACGAAGAAAATTGATATATTTTGGTATTTTTAGTATATTTATTTTTAGTATTTTTTCAGTATATTTTTTGAAAAATATATTTCGATGGTAAAATTGGATGGCGGGTATCTCACGGTAGAGCACACTCGATAGTAGCTTTCATACTTGTTAGTATTATTATTATTATTATTATTATTATTATTATTATTATTATTATTATTATTATTATTATTATTATTATTATTATTATTATTATTATTATTATTATTATTATTATTATTATTATTATTATTATTATTATTATTATTATTATTATTATTATTATTATTATTATTATTATTATTATTATTATTATTATTATTATTATTATTATTTTTATTATTATTATTATTATTATTATTATTATTATTATTATTATTATTATTATTAGTGTTACTGCCGTTAGTACGTCAACGTCCACACGATTGAAAAGTTTGTTGAGTGACTTCAGCATTCTCCAGGAAAGTAATATACATAGGTTCCAATATTGTCTGACCTTTAATCATCTCCTTACCAGCTTCAGGTTACAGGTTGTTTGTTTTCAATCGTGACCAATTACAATTAAAGGCTACAATACATGGGTTAACAGTCAGTATTTTATATATTCTTTCTGGATTTAATAAGCGTTGGTTTAAGGAAATTAATGAAATAAATTATTATCAAAATGATTAGCTTGGTAGTACTTCATTATGTTTATTGAACACTATTATTATGTTACTGAGTGACAACCAGATGAACAGGTGAATATGGCCTTGACTTCGCCTTATAAAAGTAATTCTTTAATAACTTCCTATTTTAACCAAATTTTCCATCAAAATTTAAATTTATAGGTTTAAAATGACGCTTGAAATTCGCGGAAAGGGGCGTGGCCAACATCTAAAATAAACTTCATCTGCCTACCGAGCTTTCATATGTCGTCTCCAAATTTGATAGCTCTAGCTTTTGTAGTCTCTGAGATCTCGCTGTTCATACAGACAGACGGACAGATGGACAGATAGGCAGACAGACATCACCGTCTTTCCACTATTCTGGAAAGCACCTTCTCTCGCATCTATAAACGATCAATTTACAAGGCAAATAATAATTTGAATTGTATTAATTCAATGTAATTATGCTAACGATAAGTGCTTTATTTGAGTGGTCCTGTGGATTTGGTGTTAGACTGTGGGTTGGTTTACCCAGGTTCAATGTACGGGATATAAAGTAATTTTTTTTTATGTAATTTTTTTAACGGACGTTTTTTTTTTCTTTAACCTCTTATGTTTGCCTTTCTTTAGCCGTTATCGAAATAAAAACAAGTAAGAAAGCTACAGTCGAGTTTGTTCGACTGTGAGATACCCGCCACCCAATTTTACCATCAAAATATTATATTTATATAATAGTATAAAAATATACTAAAAAAAAAATATACTAAAAATACCAAAATAATATATCAAAATTTTCTTTGTTCGAAGTTATTAGCTTGGCGGCACTTTAGTTGGTTTATTGAACACCATTATTATGTCGCGGAGTGTCATAGCAACTAGCTAGGCAGCACTAGCAGTTGCACGTGGTAATGCCTTATAAAAGTAATATCTTAATAACTTCTGTGTTTTTTATCCGATTGTAACCAAATTCGCAGAGATCATTAAGATGGTGATTAGTATTGTGCGTACCAAAATTGAACGTTCTAGGTTTAAAACGACGCTTGCAATTCGGTTTTATTCGATTTACGGGGGCGGGAGGGGGCGTGGCAAAAATCAAAAACAAACTTGATCTGCGTGCAACAATAAGACATACTGTTGCGAAAAATTTGTTGCTCTATCTCTTGTAGTCTCTGAGATCTAGGTGTTCATACGGACAGACGGACAGACGGACATGACTATATCGTCTCGGCTGTTGACGCTGATCAAGAATATATGTACTTTATGGGGTCGGAGATGCTTCCTTCTGCCTGCTACATACATTTTCGGTCGGCACAAAGCCATAATACCCTTCTACCCTTTGGGTAGGCGGGTATAAAAACAAAATATTGCAAATGACTACTTAAATGGCAGTTAAACGTTAGAAGAACAGAGATGGTGGCTCACTGCTTAAGTCTTTGCATCACATTCAATATGTCCTGAGTTTAAATCCTTACATTGTTTTCACTTTTTTTTTTTTTTTTTTTTTTTATCTTGTACGTTGACGTACTAACGGCAGTACGATCAAGTGTCCCAACGACACCAAGCTCGGGCTTGTTAGCGCGCGGACCTGGACAGACACGACCACCCACCCATCTGACCGAGGGGCAACCGCATAACGTGCGGGAACGGAGGTCGCGAAGAATTAACACAGACAAAACAACCAAATAGTATTAATAAAAGGAATAAATTAAAATAATAATAATAATACTAATACTACTAATAATAATAATTACAACTATTCTTAAATACGAGTATGTAGGAGTAATGTTTTTATTTCCAAGATAGTGTTAGTATTATTAACAAGATTATAAAATTTATTATAATTTACAAATAAAATACGAAAAGGATTGTGACTGGCATAGTTAGTACTACAACGAAACGGCAAAGCTAATCTGGCTTGTCAACTGCAATGAGTCAATTTCGCCAATGATTATTCTATGTAGAAACACTACACCTAGCATAGTTCTACGGTCAGAAAGAGAAGGAAGGTTTAGTAATAAAAGTCTACTACGATAAGAAGGCAATCTAATTGTGGGATTCCAGCTAAGACTACGAAGATCAAAAAGATGACATTGTTTCTGCACTGATTCAAGCCTATCTTGATGAACCCTATACTGGGGGAAGCAGATATTACATCCATACTCAAGAATAGGACGAACCAGTGAGATGTACAAGTGTTTAGTAATGTAGGGATCGGCAAATTCCTTTGACCAACGTTTAATAAATCCAAGAACACCCATGCCTCTATTAGAAGCAGACAAAATATGTTTATCAAACTTTAATTTTAAATCAAGAAGTATACCTAAATCAGTTACTGACTCTATTCGCTCAAGTGGCGTATCATTAAGATGATAATTATTTAAATGGAGAATACCCCTAAAAAATGTCATAAGTTTACATTTATTGCAATTAAGATTTAATAACGATTGAAAACAATCAAGGCTATATACGGAATCATTATAAGTCAAACAAATCTTCACATCATCTGCATACATGCGAGAGTATGATATAACGGACGGTAGATCATTTATAAATAATGTAAACAGCAATGGGCCTAAATGACTTCCTTGGGGTACACCAGAAGTGACTTGGACAGTCTTGGACACAGACCCCTTGTAAAATACTCTTTGAATTCTACTTGTAAGATATGAAGATATCCACAAAATTAAGTTCCACGCAGATTGAACTTGTATAATAAGAGACTATGGTTGACAGAATCAAAAGCCTTACTGAAAGCAGTGTAAATGACATCCGTTTGCATTTTTGATTGGAACCCTTCAATAACAATTGATGAGAATTCTAATAAGTTAGTGGTAGTAGATCTACATTTCACAAACCCATGCTGGTAAGGTGAAATTATAGATTTACAGCAGTGTTGCAGTTGAGAAGTTATTAGTTTCTCAAATACTTTGGGAATGGCAGACAACTTAGAGATACCTCTATAATTTTAAACGTTGGATTTATTTCCTTTTTTTAAGAGAGGAATAATGTAAGACTGTTTCCAAAGATTAGGGAAAGAGCACAACTCAACAGACAATTCAAATAATTTTAAAAGTGGTTTACAAAGTCCCTCTGCACAGAACCTAAGGATGCAACTAGGAACTCCGTCAGGACCAGGAGAAAAAACTGGTTTATATGACTTAAGTTCACGTAAGAGTAAACTTTCAGAAAGTAAGACACCAAAAATGCAATTCGTTTGGTTTACTTGATACGGATAAGACTGGGCTCTATAAAAAGTAGATGTGGAATAGGTCGTTTGAAAAAATCAGCAAACAGATCGGCAATGCCACTATAAATTTTTTATCAAAAAATAATATTGTTGGAAGTGTTGATGTCTTCCGCTTGGAATTGACGAAGTCATAGAAGCGTTTCGGGTCACGCTGAAACGTTAGTCTGCACTTTCTTAAATAATCCTTGTAGCAAAGATTATTTAGCGTGGAGAAATCGGAACAAGCAACAGTGTAGCGAGAAAAATATAAGAGAGAGCCAGTTTCCTTATATTTTTTATAAAGCTTTGATTTTTTATTCTTTAACTTTGTAAGTTCTTTGGTAAACCATAACGGTCTATTAGGCAATTGTGGAGTACCAAGGGGAACACAAGCATCAGAGAGTTTAATGTAGAATAAAAAATTTCAACTGCCTTGTCCAGATCACTACACGAAGAAAGTTGGGATCAGTCAGTACGCGAAAGAAGCAAAGAAAGTTTTTTAAAATCGGTCTTCCGAAAACAACGAACTCGCTTCTCCGGTAATACACCTGCATCCGAAACACTTATTGGTAAGTCAAACAACACCTCCAGAGTAGGGTGGTAGGGTGGACACCGTGCAGGTATTAGGATTCAAAACTAAAATGAGATCACGCATTTTACTTAGACAATTTGGTATAGAATTGGTTTGAGACAAAGCTATATCAAGAAGGCTATCAACAAAGACATGAGTTGACGAAGGATTCAATACGTTGGACTCACATGACGAAAGCCACGAAATTCCAGAAATATTAAAATCTCTAAGAACTATTAAGAAATCACGAACAGAAAGCATTTCAGAAATACTATTGATTACAGAAAAATGGGATAAATACAGAGAGGTTTCTGACGCAGGAGGTATATATGAGCAGGTGATAAAGATACTAAAACTACAATAAATTAGTTTTACAGCTACAAATTCGATATCAAAATCACTACATAAATCTAGGTGCTCAGACGTCGCTGCATGCGATCACGTCTATAGACAGAAAATTTGTTAGTAAAGATTTTAGTATTCAGAATATCATGCCTTAACCAAGTTTCAGTGAAGGCAATGACATGAAAAGAAAAATTTAAGCTATCTAAATAAACATTATTAAGTTTACTACAAAGGCCTCTTACATTTTGATAACCAAGCAGGAGAGAAGATGTTAGTTTTTGAGCTATGTAGTTTGAGGCTTTAAGGAATTAGTGGTAACCTTTGGAAGTAAAATCGGTGGCCGATTTTTCTTTTTATTTACATACTCTTTAATAATTAAGTATTCCGGCCATAAGTCTTTAGAGCAAACGTTACTAAAATACTCGGTAGGAACACTTATTTTGAAATATGCGATTTCCCGTTCATATGAGAAATTAAATTTTTCCACCTTTAATGATGCTTGAATTTTGGACCGAATAAAGGTCCTAATGTCGTCAGATGACGTAAGGGGTAAGCCTAGACACAAAAATTTGTTTCATAGGTGGGACATCTACTATAGTGTTCTGAGCAACTGTAGCAGAAGCCGAGATAGGAGCATCTGTACTAGCTGGTAGAACGTTAGGTACAGCAGAAGGTTGATCATGTTGAGTTTCTGCAACATTAACAACTACTGCAGGTACCGAGACTGAAACGGGATCAGAACAAATGACATCCATGGGAACAATGTCATTGTCGGCAAACATTGACGCTGAGGAGTGTCGAGGGGTGGGAGACGTAAATGACATTCGATTATTCGGAACGGACGAGTGGTTGGCCAGTTCAGGGACATCAAGTTTATTTGGGCCAATGGACAAATGAGTATTAGCTTTTTTACGCTTCGGAGACTCGGTTAAAAGCTTCATGCCCTTAAACCCAGAGTCCAAAGTTGCCTTGCCTCATCTGACGTATGAATCCCCCAACAGGGATCGCAGGGATGTTATCCCTGCATGACTCACATGTCCATCTTAAGCCAGATTTTGAGCCAATTAGGTCGACTATACGGCAGGTGAAGCCAGCACATTTTTCATGTGAAACATTATCACAGAGCCAGCAGCAAACGAAACCCATTTTTGCGCTTGCTGGTACATTTTTTATTATAGCAGACAAACATACTGCAGGGATTTAAAGTAAATAAAAATTAAATGAAACCAAAAATTGAAATAAGAATAAAATTTGTGTCAATAACAGGGTATTAGTACGCTGATATCTACTTACAGAAAAACCGCAAGCACAAAATCACAATCGCGGGCGCGACGAAAGCTGAGAAAAGAATAACCAAAACGGCCAACAACAAAACACAGCACAAAGAGCGCGAGAGCGGAAAGTGCGCGAGATCGAAAAGAGCGTGATATGTAATGATACACCAACAATGTGCTGTAGCAGTTCAAAACAAACACACAAATTTACTGTAAGCTCTCACAAACAGAAAATTAGGCCTCAAAAATTGTTGATATATTAAAACACCACAATTAATTGTAAATTATTCAATGTTATTACACTGTGACTAAACACACCGACGTATAGCACAGGTATTGTTAGTTTGCAAACAAAATTTTTGATAAAAAGGCGCAGGAAGGGTAAAATAACAAATGTTAGTTTGACAGCAAAAAAAACACGTCCGAATGCGAATGCGAATACGAGCGAATTTATATTTAACAACATATGTATATATTTAAACAACTTTAAAATAATACACAATTTGAAGGGAATACATGTTTCCATTTCATGTATGCACACATAGTTTTCAGCTCTCTCCCAATTTCCACTTTTCTGGAATGCTCGTCCTCTCTCAGCTACAAACGATCAATTCGCAGAAAAGGCAAATACAAAGGAGGGCAATACCTCGACGGGTTGCTGCCGGACTGAACAGCTATTGGTTCAGCACTAGCGAACCCTGTGTCCAAGGGAGTTCGTGGCCTATCCGGGTTCCCTAAATTACTAGAGTCGAAATCCATAGTATTGGGGTTGGAAGCCAGCAGCCTACTAGCTGCAGTGCTGGGTCAGCCGTGAAGGCATCTCCCATGGATGATACCGTTGAAGTCTTATCAGACTTATCTAAATTAGTTATTTGATCCATAAAAATTGATCCCACGAGTAGGCGGGAAGGGAAGGGACATTCACGGCATAGCCCGCGTACCGTGGAAAATCTAAATTAAACTGGAGGGCGACAGGTATCCAGAGTCCGCATACTAGAGACCGGGCTACCCCCCGGCCATGCATCCATCAGCATATGCATATATATCACAATCTTCGCCCGACTACAATTAGTTAGCACCTCTAGCAGAGATATGACCGTGCTAGGGGCCTGCTTCCAGCCGCCCTTGCGTGGAGAGTATAGTTGCACTTCCGACAGTAGGAGCATGGAGGGCACGTGTTCCAGCCAATACTGGGATTACATGTTGATCCCCTTGCTGCCTCTGACGGCTGACGGCCTTGAATAGCATTACTTCAATGACAATTTGCTTTGGAAAAAGACTATATTATTCATAATGGCCTCCATGTAATGTTCCCTGGGACTTGATTTAATTTATTTATTAATTTTATTTATTTCAAATCGAGCGACGACATACTTGTAATAAAAAATAATGAAAATTTTGCTTAATATCGAATAAATTAAATTGATCAATAAATTTATAAACTTAAAATAGTCTGGAATTTAACACATATAAAATTAAGGGTGGCGGGTATATCACAGTCGAGCACACTCGACTCTAGCTTTCTTATATGTGTTTTAAGCCCCAGGCCTAAAAATTATGCTTTACCCACCCGACCAAACTTGTGCTTCAAGTAGGAACGGCTACAGTCAAGTTTGACTGTACGAGGTCATGGAATTTAAGTGTACATGCGCAGGGTTTAATAATGTTATAAAATTATGAAAATTATAATATTTATTGGGTAAAACAAGTAAGAAAGCTACTGTTAAGTTTACTCGACTGTGAGATACCCGTCACCCAATTTTACTCAATGGAAGAATAATAATGAGTGACCATCAAAATATTATATTTTTCAAAAATATACTGGAAAATATTCTAAAAATATAACGAAATAAATTTTATTCAAAATTATTAGCCTGGTAGCACTTTATAGCCTGGTAGCATTTTGATTATTGAACATCATTATTATGTCACTGAGTGACAAATCAGCTGGTCAGGTGCAGCTGCACCCGATTTCGCCTTATAAAAGTAGTTCGGTAATAACTTCTGTGTTTTTTGTCCAATTGTAATTAGTAGATTAGTATTGTGTGGGCCAAACCTGAACGTTCTAGCTTTAACATGATGCTTAGAAATATTTTTTCTCGACTTACGGTGGTGGAAGGGGGCGTGGCCAACATATAAAATAAACTTCATCTGCCTACCGAGCTCTTCTCTCGAGGTTTATACAAACCAGACGGACAGAAAGACAGGGCTATATCGACTCGGCTATTGATGCTGATCAAGAATTTATATACTTTATGGGTTCGCAAACGTCTCCTTCTGCCTCTTACGCACATTCGGACAAACGCAAAAGGTCATGATTTTTTAAAAATCCATGACCTAAAAACGAAATTTTATTACGGTTTTCGCTGTTCGCTATTCGCTGATATCTACGCTATAGTATACAGTGTTAGTGTTTATAGTATACAGTTAGCGTATGAGGTCCAGACAACATCTTTAGTCTGGTTATCAGATACTAAAAATAAAAGAATACGTTATTGCAAAATATTGGGCATCCAGAGACTTACTGTAAGCTTCAGTTCAACAAATATATTATTTTATTTATGACAAATTCGAAAATTATATTATTATTATTATATTCATTCGGAAGACAGATATTGAAAGTGTACGTTTACATATGAACATATGAATATTAAAACTAGCTTAATTAAAAACTTTTTCATATATGGCCTATTGTTTTATTTTTTCTTTATTTTTTGCAGTGTAATGATCCTACATATAAATCCTGCTTTGTTTGTACTAGCTAATGGAAATTAAGTACATTTTGTGTTAAATTTTTTCATAACACAATAAGATAGGTAGAATACATGATTTTTATGAATTTGATTTATATTTGTAATATCGAAATTAATACCATATATAAGCTATTGCATCATTTGCAAATATCGATTCTCTTCTAATAGTGAGCTTAATGATGTCGTCATATCATTTATTATCATGTTCGTGCTTGGATGCGGATGTGTCGAGCTGCTTACGTCCGGCCATATTAAATTGTTATTATGGCTAGGGGCATTGTTACCTTGAAGGTTACAAATTGTTGTATTACTATTCGTCTCCATCCAGTTTTGGCAGCTTTGAACGTATTCTAATGTGCGCTGGTAAGTATCAGAATGCATAGACGGCATATTACTTAATTTTCGATCCTCTAATGATTGTTTTGGATCAATTGCCAGTGTTGGTTGAGCACCTATCTCTACTACAAAAGGCTTGGGCAAATAACAATTATGATTTTGGTTAGGTGGTTTAGTCCCAAGTGTTGGACAATTTATATCAACATTATTAGAGGTCGGTGACAATTGAGATTGACTAACGATTCGGCATTGTATCTCGTTTCCACAATTTATTTCTTGATCTGATTCTAGTACAATAGGCCCTGTATGACCTGTCGATAATTCAGGTATGCTTGTCATTGAAGAATCGATTATTTGAAGAGTTTCATTGTTCGGTGGTGCCGTGGTTAGGCGCTGTAGAACTCCCGGGCTAGGATCTTGAGGACCCTGTGTTCGCAAGATATTATTTGAGAAATCATTATTGGATCTGTGGCTGCAGAAAACAGTATACCGATGAGAATGAGATAAATCGACAGATTCCGAATTTCGCTGAGAATATCCAAGTGCGGAAACTGTATGACTTGATTGTTGAAATTTAAATTCGTATCCTGGAGGTTGGGTGTAGGCTCTAGCTGGAGATGCAAAAGTTCCAGTAGCTGATGACTTCAGTGACCTTACTTCCTGCTTATCATTTTTATTATACTTCTCTGTTTCCTTTACTAAATTCAGATACTGTAGCATTTCATCGGGCAATATAAGCTCCTCTACCTCATCCAGATTGACTTTTTCATTTGGATGATTATCACGCGCCAAAGTTGCACTATCAGTTTTAGCCATGTCCACCGCAGATGTGACAATGCCAATGTGACTCTCACCTACATCGACATTAATTTTATTCAATGAACATGGTGAGACATTAGCAGGTGGATACCACCTATCTTTGTTCTGGATAGTATTATTAAATGTGGCCGATGAATTCATTCGATCCAATCTCTGTTGTGCCATAGTGGGTTCAGACTGTCGTCTGGAGTGTGGATCCTTTTGGACTAGTCGGGGCTCTGCAGCATATGTGGAATAATTTGGAATGGATGAAGGCTGTAAAGCGTTTGGAACCGAAGATCGACCGCACATGTTTTGGTAATGGCTACTTGCTTCGCTTGACTGCAATCGTTGCAAACGTGTTGCAATCAAATGGGACGATGGTGGTGGGGGCAAGCTGCTATTTCGTATCCCATACTGAATTCCTGGTACTTCTGCACAGTCCAATTCACAGTTCGGTGAGTTTACCACCATATGAGCACTATTATTCATATTAATTGTGGAAGCTTGTGCATTTGATATTACCCCATTTGACATTTGACTCGATCGACGAGAACATCCTGGCGAAATTGGATCATAGAGTGATGCGGAAGCCGATGTCGTATTATACAAGGGATGTGCACGCATTGTCGATATTGAAGACAGTTGCGACGACTGACTGCTTCTCCGACTCTGCATGCTGCAGTAATATGTGCTTGCATTCGAGTTCTGACTATCACGTCTCAATTGTGACTGCAGAGTTGCTACTGCTGTAGATGGATGGGAAATTCCCTGCTGCATATATGCAGTAGTTGATCGACTATTGTTGGCTTGCAGCTCAGTCAATTGAATACCAGTGAAATTACCAGATGTTGCTGAATGTTGATCTGAGATCACGGGTTGAGGGGTTGTAATAAGAGTCCCCGGTTCCATTTTGAGTTCAGTAATTCGCTGATTTAATTCGTTCATTGCTAAACCCCGATTAGTTTCTGGTATATTTGAAAGCATTGAAGTGCCCGAGTTAAGCACTTTGGACTGTAGTCGACTGCGAAAACGATGACGAGACATAGTGGCACCCACATTAGCACAAGTGGCATTTCCGTTACCAATATTAACCATAGCACGCAAAACAATGGGTAGATCCGCAGCGTCTATATCCTCGTTATAAGGCCAGTTCTCATCGAGAGAAGGTACGTTGGCAACGCGTATATCTTCTTGTCTATAAGTATGCATTAAACAATCGGAGACTGCAGATGATCCGCCATGTGAAGCAAGTTGACCGGGTGAGTTGACGTCGGATTCTGACTTTATGCTGGGGCTAGAAACACTAGCCGCTTTTCCAGAATTCAAGTCTTCGCTACACGGGCTTGAATCAATATTTTGTTCCTGCAGTTGATTGCGATGCTGGTCAGTCTCCTTATTTTTATTGTTTTCATGCCCAGAATTAGCATCATGTAGTGGCAAACCCTTGTGCTTCTTATTCGCATAGAATTCGGCACCATGGACAGTCTTCACATGTTTACGCAGTGAACTGGGATCTGTGTACCGTTTGGTACAACCAGGTGCTTTACAAATATACGGTTTCTGAAGGGAATATGAATTATGATTATTTAATTTTCATAGTTTAATAGTCGTAATCTTACCTCATTACTATGAGTTCGATTCTGGTGCTTTGCCCGATCACTCGCATTACTAAATGCCTTACTGCAGCCCGGATACTCACAAGTGTATGGTTTTTCACCCGTGTGTGATCGCAGATGAGTTTTTAAATTCTCCAATCTAGAATATGCTTTGTAACAGCCTTCAAACTGTGTGATGTAATAAGAAAAAAAAATATTCAAAGTAAATAAGCTTTTACTAATAACGTTTTGGTTGCATGAGACCATGAATTTTTATATTCAAGGGGTACAACAGTATTATAGCTTTGTGTCAACCGAAAATGTATGTAACAGACAGGAGAAGACTTCTCCAAAACCATAAATATTCTTATCAACGTCAACAGTCGAGACGATATAGTCATGTTCATCTGACCTTCCGTCCGTTGGTCTCAGACCATTTAGTAACAATGTGTAGTAATATAGCCCCTGAATCATTGTTTTAGAAGTTGGCCACGTCAGGTTCTGACCAATCAATACAATACAATTGTAATCACTATCTTTATGTTTTCTGTAAGCTTAGTAGAAAAACAAGAGATACACGTCATCCAATTTTATAGAATGGAAGAAAAAACAAGAGCGACGCGACTATCAAAATATATTTTTCAAAAAAATTTAAAAAATATATATATTTAATATATACCAATCAAAAATATACTGAAATTAACTTTGTTTAAAATTATTAGCTTTGTAGCACCTTATAAGGTTTATTGAACACCATTATAATGACATATAAACTGAACAGGTGCAGCTGCACCTGATTTCGCCCAATAAAATAATTCCTTAATAACTACTGTGTTTTTGTCCGATTTTTAGAGATTATTAAGATCATGATTAGTATTGTGTGTACCAAAACTGAACGTTCTATGTTTAAAATCACGCTTGCCATGCGTTTTTTTTTCGATTTGAGTGGGCGGAAGTGGGCGCGAAAAAATCTGAATTTCAGAGACTATAAAAGCTATAAAAGTTTTTGAAAAAAAAAAAACGATTTCTGTAAAATGAATTGTGATCGGACAATAAAAACACAGAAGTTATTCAGGAAATACGTTTATGCGTAAAAGCAGGTGCAGCTGAACCTGTTCAGTTTTTACATCATTCTTTGATATAAAAGCAAGTAAGAAAGCAAGTAAGTAAGAGAGCTAGGTCATCAACACGTCGAGTTTGCACGCCTGTGAGTTACCCAACACTCATTTTTTTGAATGCAAGTAAACTTAGGAGCGACCATCGAAATATTATATTTTTAATATGGGTAGTTGGTATCTCACAGTCGAGAAAACTCGTTGTGTTGATGACCTGGCTCTAATAATGACCAAGAGTTTTGCTGGTTTTATTACAGAGACAATACAGGTTGCTCTGAATTCAGAGCATCATCAATCTAATTATTCGCTTAACCAACGCTACCCGATATATGTATAGCCGATTGGAATACCCACCTAAGAAACACCCCAACCAAAGCTACTCACTTATTATTTGCATGACGGGCTTAAATCCGCGTATCATTTGATGGCTCTATAAATTAATGGTCAGGCCAATAGTCACATACTCCCTGGGTAGATATCCGAAAGGGATCCAAATCACTGCCTTCAGTAAAATGTAGTAGGCTGAAGAGGGTAATTTGTCTCTCCTGACTGCGGATATCCGCACCTATTCATCTGGTTCGATGGGGTCAATTGTTAATCTGCCTCCATTGCATACATTACTAAAAGAAATTGCTGCAATGACCATACGTAGAAAAAAGCTTTTGATAATGGAATGGGTCATTCGATTATGATCACGCATTCTTGGATTTGAATTCTGCAGCAAATTTTGGTGCCAAATTTAGAACTTGCATTCACATGCTATCGAGTTCTGATGCCTCTAAATATTAAAGAAGAATATCAAAGAAGCCAAGATTAATATTTTCCCGGACAATCAAACCTTCATTAAAGGTCTTTTTTTAAAATCAATTAGTTCGCTTTAGATTCCTAGTAAATATTGGAATCAAGATATGTCAAATTGCTATTGGATTAACAGCTTAACAAGTGCGGTGTGCCGTACTTTTTTTAATTGGGAGATTCCTTGCTTCCATAATAGTAATAACATGTGTGCACTTTTTATATACTATATATATATATATATATATATATATATATATTATAACTTCGTGCCAACCGAAAATGTATGTAACAGGCAGAAGGAAGCATCCCCGCCCCATAAATATTCTTATCAGCGTTAACAGTGGAGACAATATAGTCACGTCCGTCTGTCCGTCCGTCCGTATGAACACTTAAATTTCTGAGACTATAGGAGATAGAGCAACGAAATTATTATTGTTCAACGCAGATCAAGTATGTTTTAGATTTTGCCTATGCCTCCTTCCGCCCCGCAAATCGAAAAAAATGAATTGCAAGCGTAATTATAAACCTAGAACCTAGAATTACTCATCCCCATCTTAATGATCTTTGAAAAGTTGGTTGCTTTATAGGGCTAAATCAGGTGCAGCTGCACCTGTTCAGTCGCTATTTTACTAAGTGGCGTAATGGTGGTGTTCAATAAACCTAATAAAGGGCTGCCAATAATAATTTTGAACAATTTTGGTATATTTTTTGTAAATGTATTTGTAGCACATTTTCCAGCATAATTTTGAAAAATAAAATATTTTGCTGGTCGCTTTTATTTTTTCTTCCATTCATTAAATTTGGGTTGCGGGTATCTCACAGTCTAGCAAACTCGACAGTAACATTCTTACTTGTTAAATATATAATTTGGTATAATTTTATACTTTCTCATTAACTGGATACCGGGTATCTCACAATTGTTTTCTCACCAAATTAATAAATGGATCTCATAAGAAAATTAAAATTTAATTTTCTACTTACAGTACATTTATGTGGTTTTTCTCCTGTGTGGCGTCTCATATGAACAACAAGCATGTATTGGGCCTTGAAGGGTTTTTCACCGCGTGAGCAATTTTCCCATCGACAGACAAATGCCTTTTTGTTGCTCTGTATATGATCATTATTAATGTGTTTAACTAGCTCATCCTGTGTAATGAACTCGATACAACAATTGCGCCAATGGCAATGAGTTTCTATGAAATCGCCTGGCTCATCCTTAATATCCGTTGTATCCGCCGTAGCACAATCGTACTCATTTAATTGATGACTGCGATCGTCATAAGTAATGCTTTCCCCTGATGCTTTGTTTTTTTGTCGTCGCTCTATTGCATTTCCCGTTGGACTGTCTGCTTCAACTTGCACAACGCATCCGGAAGTGGACGACGGTTGCTCGTGTAGCTTATTGTTGTTAATCTTGGCCAGACAATTTTGATTCGAGTTGTTTCCATCATCGAAGTTCTTGAATATATTTTTATTACCAATGGATTATTACTTAATTTGTATTTGATAAAATGTTGACCGACTCACTTTGTTTGAACCAATTGGCTTCAGCATAGTATCATCTGGAGTTGCGCTGATAATTGTGGATGTTGGGGTCGAGGCTTGGCTAACGCTGCCCAAGGTCAATTCTTTTGAATTTACAGAGACTTCGCAAAGGCCCAGCCCTGCGGCATTAGCAACATGACTCATAGAATAGCTTGCAGCTGCTGCTGCTTGTTGAGGAGTCATTGTAGGATGCAGAAGCCCCGCACTAGCGCGTAGCAAATGGGCTTGCAACTGTTGTAAATGTGGCGGCATAGCAGAGTGTGCATGGGTCATGGGACTGATTGTACCAGCAGAAAGGTGACCGTAAGATCCACTTGTAGCGCTGCTTGTTCTAGATCCGTTCATTAGAGTGGCCAAAGAATTGGGTGAAAATCGAATCATTGAGCTGATGTCGAAGGAATCCGAGTATGGCGAAGAGGAAAGAGCACGTTTTCTGCTAATACTGGCGCGGATGCTACCACCCCCCGGGCGGGGACTGTTATGTCGACCATTGCCTTCCACACTAAAATGAAAATCAGTACTTGCTAGGGAACCTGCCGCAGCGGCAGCTGCAGCAGCTACAGCAGCATGATGAAGATCGCTTAGCGAACCCATACCACGCGCACCTAAATAGTCTCCAGAGCCTAAGCCTAAACCAGCCAGATGGAATGCAGGTGAGCAATTTGCATATGGATCTGTGAAATATAAAATGGATTAATTCTCTAAAAACAGCTAGGCGGTATTAGGTAAATAAGTAATTACCATGAAAAGAGGCGGAAGGACTGCTCCGTTGCATAGAATAGAATTGTTCCATATACCCAGGAATTCTATAAGCTGGGTGAAAATCATGTTGTTGCGATTGACCGGTCATACCAACGCTATGACCATGAAATTGGGGATGATGATGGTGTCCTACATTACTAAGTAATGTGTGACTATTTGCATTCTCATTTGTAGTCGACGTATGAGTTGGAACTGATGTCGACTCGGATACCGTTGTTGTCATTGGAGACACAGGGACTGAACCTCGAATCGAGCTACTCACATCTATTGAGGGGACATGGCTACTGGACTGCGCACTTGGCATCATTGAAGCTGCAGCAGCAGCCGCTGCTGCTCGCCTAGATGCCAAAAACTGTAATTCAGTATATCTGAAAAGTAAATTTAACGTATTTACAATTAAAAACACAACATACAAAAAAGCTGTAAGAGAGAGCTCGGCTACGAGATACCATATGTTCAGCCTTACGACACTTTTAGTTCAAATTATTTCTAGTATTATTTCGGTAATTGTTTAACAGCAGATGTCGTCAGCGTTTTTGTTTATTATTTTTATTGATAGAGCTAGGTTAATCATGAATTAAATTGAAATAGGTGTCTTCCGGAAAACTCTAGTTAATTTTTTAAATTATAAAGCTTACTAAAATTACTTTTATTACTATATGTTGTTGGACATTTTTTTACATTCTGCCATACTTTCGCACAAAGCTAGAACACTATATTGACTATTTTCAATGGGTAAAATATGGGGTCAAAATAGCAAGAATGTAAATTCTTAATGTATAGCGGATAGAATATATATTGCTTAGTTTAATTTTCAATTTAATATTCAAGCAAGCTATTGAGATACCCATGTCTGAAAATAATGGTTTATAAAAAAATCCGGCACCAAGCTTAAATGTACACATACATAAACACATCTTTATGCATATATATTGAAATTACTTTGAAATAATAAAGCTTTTATAAGTCATAAGTATATGTATGTATAATACATATATATATATATATATATATATTTGTTTTTTGTTTTTTGAACATTTGCAAAATTTAATTTTTGAACAAGCCGAAAAAAATCAGATGATCATAGCTCGGATTAAAAATATATATACGAGTTTCAGTGGCACAGGGTATAAAATACATAATATAATAATTTATTCATATATACATACATATATATTATATAATAAACCTCTTACATGAGTACAAGCATAGTTACACTTTAAAAAACGTATAAAATTTATGCAACTTAATGCATTTTTTGCTTGATTAAAATTCATATTTAGCATGTGATCGTAATAATCGAAATTCAGGTTTAAGGGTTTTAAGCTAAAGGATGCGTTCTACAATGAGCGTAGAACAATTATTACACAATTTATCAATGATATGTTGAAAATTATATTGTATGTATGTTTTGATAAGGGAGGATCTTACCTATTTACATTTAAGATTTTGAAATTGTAATTTATTTTGTTCATGAGCAGCTGATTAATAATAAAAGCACGCATAACAAAATCAATTTAAAGCCTAAAGCTGTTTATACTTAACAGCAACCTTTTATAATGAGTTAGTATAGAGCAGAAACCCTTGTATATCAAAATTTAGTTGGATTCACCTGAGAACTATGCTTAATGTTAAAAAAAGTTCGATTAATAGAAACCTACGCAAAAATACTAAGTCTATCAACAGGTCTGCGATATAAAAATGGTATTCAATAAACCTAATAAATAGCGCACAAGCTAATAATTTAGAGAGTGGTATACTACGGTATATTTCTTGGAACATTTTGTTGTATATTCTCGAAATATATATTTCGGTGCTCGCTCTTAATGTTTGTTGCATTCAGTAAAAATAAGTGGCTGGTATCTCACAGTTGATCAAACTCTACTAAGGCTTTCTTACTTGTTTTCAGTATATTTTCGAATAATAATAATATCAATGGTCGCTCCTAATTTTTTTGGAGCGTTTAGTAACAACGAATGGATAGTATCTGACATTCGAGGAAGCATGACTTTCTTACTTGTCAAAAACCCTTAAACTATTTTGATTGTCTAAATGTTTGTAACAGGCAACAGAAGACGTCCCAAACTCCAAACTATAAATATATTTTTGACCAACACTTAAGTCGATTTGGTCACGTTATGAGAGCTAGAGCCACAAACTTTGGTGTTCAATTTTGTGCGTGTCCTAAATTGATCCATTTTGTTTTAGATTTGGCATACACCTCTTTCCGTATCCATAAATTTAAATGTAGATAATCACCCCTATGCATAGGGTAGAAGGCTATTAAAAATTTGTACCAGCGGAAAATGTATGCAACTGGCAGAAGGAGGCACCTCCAACTTCGTAAAGTATACGTATTCTTAATCAGCTTCAACAGTCGAGATGACATATATGTTCGTTGGAAAAAGAAACGAATTGTAATCATACTTTTCAAATTAGAATGCTCATTTTTGGTAAACTCAATAATCTCCTTTAAGTTTAGTCACGATCGATACAAAACTCAGATATTCTTGAAGAAATACTCCTTCTGCGGCACCTGTTCAGTTGCTATGCCAACCTAAGATTCAATAATTGTATTAAATAAACCTATTAAAGTGCAGAAATACTAATAATTATACCCGCCTACCCAAAGGGTAGAAGGGTATTATGGCTTTGTGCCGACCGAAAATGTATGTAACAGGCAGAAGGAAGCATCTCCGACCCCATAAAGTATATATATTCTTGATCAGCGTCAACAGCCGAGACGATATAGCCATGTCCGTCTGTCCGTCTGTCCGTATGAACACCTAGATCTCAGAGACTACAAGAGATAGAGCAACAAATTTTTCGCGACAGTATGTCTTATTGTTGCACGCAGATCAAGTTTGTTTTTGATTTTTGCCACGCCCCCTCCCGCCCCCGTAAATCGAATAAAACCGAATTGCAAGCGTCGTTTCAAACCTAGAACGTTCAATTTTGGTACGCACAATACTAATCACCATCTTAATGATCTCTGCGAATTTGGTTACAATCGGATAAAAAACACAGAAGTTATTAAGATATTACTTTTATAAGGCGTTACCACGTGCAACTGCTAGTGCTGCCTAGCTAGTTGCTATGACACTCCGCGACATAATAATGGTGTTCAATAAACCAACTAAAGTGCCGCCAAGCTAATAACTTCGAACAAAGAAAATTTTGATATATTATTTTGGTATTTTTAGTATATTTTTTTTTAGTATATTTTTATACTATTATATAAATATAATATTTTGATGGTAAAATTGGGTGGCGGGTATCTCACAGTCGAGCAAACTCGACTGTAGCTTTCTTACTTGTTTTAATATATATTACAGTATATTTTTGGTATATATTTTAGTATTTTCTCAAAAACAGTATATTTCAAGGAAGCTCGCCTGAAGCTTTCTTACTTATTTTATATTATTTTGCTGCTCAATAAGCATTAGTTGCTGTGTCGACAGTGAGACCACTAATGCAATATGAAGTAATTGTAATACCCGCTACACATTTTTAGGGAATTCAACATTAATTAAGTGTTAGATTGTCATACATTCACATACACATACAATTTATACAATATTTATACAATTCATATTAGATTGAATTATAAGCATGGATGTTAGAAATTATATAATTTTATAGGACAAAAAACAGGTGCAGCAGCACTTATTTAGTAGTTGTGACGTTAATGTATAAATGATACAATGATTGTATTTAGTCTGCTAGAGGAGGAGAGAAGATATAAATCGAAAACAAATTCGAGCAGAATAGTCACATAGAGAACATGAATATACGCCAAAAATTCAGTATCTCTATGGTCGGACAAAGCAACATCGTGTGATAATTAGTGCTGATTAAGAAAATATATTATATATTTCATGCAGGCTCCATCATTTAACTAGTTGCCATCTGTCAGAATATTTGGGGGAAGGGATGACGGAAGGACTTGAATTATTAACTTAGCTATGGTGCAGACCAAAAAATAATATTTCTGGAGTTGTCTCCTTCTGTCTGTTACATACATACGTGTATATACACTTACAACTAATGTACATTATATTTGTTTTGCCCATTTTAAATAACCATTTATACAAATTCGAGCAACAAATAAAGCATAGATTTAATATACATATATTCTGAATATAAATTATAAATTTCATATAAAGAAAAATATTAATTTGCAATTAAGTCTCGTGTTTTCCTTCAACTTTAGTAGACATACGCATATTATGATTTGTACCCAAAGAAAAGCCGCATCCATAAAATTAAATTCAATTTGAAAAGCGTTCACAAAATTATTGTTGGTTAAAAGTACAAATGAATTGAAGTAAACAAGTTTGACATTAACATTATTAAGTAACAAGAGAGATATTCTACTTACGCCAGCGGGAAGTACGTCGGTAATGCGTATGCATCCATTTCAATTGAATGTTTAGCTTTTAAATGGAATAATAATGATATTTAAAAGTTGTCGTTGTCCAGTCTTATTTTTTACGGCGCTTTGCACATTTCGTCCTCACTAAGCGGTGGATATTTCTACGGGTATATGTATATGTACAATTGTAGGTGCATCGATATCCATATACAAGTTAGGAACAATTTTCGCGTTATAGTTAGCATACAAAAATACACATGCACTTTTGTGATTGCACATACATATTTTATGTGGATTTGTTTATATATACATATATAAGTAAGCACAAATATATTGAATATATAAATTGATATTCAATACTAAACCACTTCATTAATTTTTCTTAGCACTCCTTTTCATTATTTTTGTACATAAATATCTATATATATAAAAATATGTACAAATACACGTAATACATATATCGACTAATAACCGTATGTACGTATTTATTTACATAAATGTGCATATATATGTTTCCCAGTCACTTAGCGTTAGTATTTTTTTTTATAAAAGAAACATTATCATCATTAAAATTAATTATTCCATATGGCTACAGCCATGTGTTTCTATTCCGATTGAAAAGTGTAAGAAAGCACTATATTTATACTAACATTTCATGCAACAATTTCAAATTCTGTATGACAACCAATAATCGCGTTAGCTCACGGTCCGAGGTCTTACTGCCGTGTTTATTCCCAGCGGACTGAAAGGCGGCAGCGCTCGCGCAGTGGATCTCTTGATTTAGCTAGAGCAAGACGTGCTGCTTACACACACCAATGTTTAAAACAAAAACAAAAAAAAGAAATATACAACAGATATAGATACTCGTGTACACAGATACAACACAGCTAAATACAGATGCGACGCCATAGACACAAGTGTACTCAGCCACAGGTCACGATCTTTTCTGTGTCGTCCTCCTACTTCTTGCTCATTATAGTTGAGAGAAGGCGGGCAGATCGAAGATGGCCATTCTCGCTCTCTTGTTGAATTAGCTCTCGTAAAATCAGTGATGCCACAATTATGTGAGGGAATGTACATGAATATATTTAAAATTTGAATAGGCTTGTTATAAGTTACATTAGTATGTACATATCCATACATATATGTTGACTATGTTAGAAAGTAACACCTTAATAAAACTTAAATTATTGTTTGTACAGTTTTTTAAGGTTCGAAACTTGTAATGAATCTTTTTTGAAAATAAATATTGAATCGTTTTCTACACGTTTTATTGATACCATAATATTTATATTATTGATTAATATTCTGCATAATTAGTTCTAAAACGTGGTTCAATGGCGCCAGCACTGATATAATGTGAACGTTTTTGAAGCTCAATATCTCTCTCTCTCTCTCTCTCTCTGGCTGTTATGAAATACCATTTGCAGGTATAATACTATGTTGTCTCAACATCCCTATGTTAACCAAACTTCAATAACTTGCTACTTGTTATGCAGCAAACGTGCACAAATACAGACAAAGCGATCTTTAGACGCACCCACATTATAGCAAAAGAGCGTTCTCTTCAGTGTTTCTTTCTCCTTCTTTCGGATACTTGCTCACTATCGCTGTCTCTTCCATTCACTCAGTCATTCTCTTTTTGTCTCTCTAAATTTAAGCCTATGTATGTATGTGAATACGTCAAACATACACATGCCTTATATATTGACTTATACACATACATATGTGTATGTAAGTATTTACATTGCTGCTCAATTAATGCCGCAATTTTTTTTTTTTGTTTTTTTAAGAAATTGCCGGCTGCATCCGGGTCTCTACTGGTAAGGCGACGAAACAAATAACCGCCTATTGATCCGTTTTATGTAGGCCTATTATTTCGTAATTTGTTCAAGGTCAAAAACAGAAATGAGATGAACCTTATTAACCATCCATATAATGTTAAAATTAAAATTATAATTCAAACATGCTTATATGAATATATACATACACATACATATGTACATAAGTACAAATAAAAATTTAAAATCAAGTTGTTCTGCATATTGAACACTGGAACCAAATATAAACAATAAACATTTAAATTTGATTGTGAATATGTATTATATTAGTTAACCTAAGAAATTGAATTAAAAAAAAAATATGTATGTGTAAATAAGAAAATTTGGTATTCCAATAAATAACAAAATTGAAAATATTACATGTGTAAATTATAGTTTAAAACATAAAAAAAAGAAAAGTATAAGTTTTCTCTTATTAAACAAAAAAAAAAAAACTTCTGACACCGACCGGGAACTAAACCCACGGTGTTACTTGTACTATGTGTTGCATAAAAACACAATTTTAAAAATTTATATTTTTGTACATTATAAATGTTTTAAACAATTAAAATTACCGAAATACCGTCATCATGGAACTAACATCCTGCCACTCCACACATCACTCCATCACCTCATTTTGAGAAACATTCTGCCTGTTACGCTCATTCGGACAAACACAATAAGTCATGAATTTTTGAAAATCCATGAATCAAGAAACAAGCTGTAGTCAAGATATAGACTACGAAATACCGTGAGCCCATTTCTGAAATAAAGATTATATAATATTAAGGAAAATAATAAAATAAATTAAATTCAAAACAAACATGAAAGCTACAGTTTGGTTTATTCGACTGTGAGGTGCTTGCCATCCATTTTTACTGAACGCAATAAACATTAAACACGTGCACCGAAGTATAAAATTTTTCGAGCATATACTAAACAATATACCCAAAAATATACCGCACTTTATCACCCTAAAATTGAATAGCTTGTCCACACTTTAGGTTGTTGAATTATTTATTACTGAGTTATATTGCAACAAAACGGGCGCATTAACGGTATTTCTTTCCGATCGAAACCAAAACTGAACATTCTAGCTTGAAAAGTTAGCTTCAATTATTTTTTTCGATTTGTGGAGGCGGATGGAGTGGCCACATTCTGAGACAAACTTGATTACTACGTCTTGTCCCCGAATTTAGACTTAAATGTATATTAATATGAGTGTCAAATGGATGATTATAAATAAGTCCACAGCTTAATATTGAACTGACTAACAGCCGAGACGGAAGAGACTTCCCAGTCTGTCTGTTTGTATAAATACATCAATTTGGAGCTTTTGAGAGATAATACAAACAAATATGGTGGAAGTGCTCTGTAGCATTGCCCACTGATTTAGTTTGTTCAGTACCAAGTCCCTTCCATTACACAAAAAAAAGGGAACGAATTTCAAAAATAATTTAAAAAGCTTGGAAGTTTAGTAGCATTCCCAAAAATACATCCATAGAAGCATTACAACCGACTATTCTTTTTAAGCTCGGTGCTCAATGAAAATGGGCAAAAAGTTGTATTATTGTGTTGTTACAATGTATATAACAAGCATCTACGACTCTTTTAATATACATATTTTTGATTAGCATCAACAGCTAAATTGATTTTGTGTAAATGTTAATCTGTAAGTCAAACCATCCGTATGTCTGCCTCAATTTACATATTGCATACTTCTTCACAAAGCTCTCATTCCCTTTTTTGTCAATTATCAAAGAGCACAGGATGTTAATTAAATGTTTTTGACCCAATCGTAATTTGAATAATAATGTCAAGAAATTCGCTCATATATCTTTAAAATAACGCCGAAACAAGCTTGGTTTGTGGTCCGAAAAGGGGCGTGGCCTAAATTTGAAACGAATCTTACCTATTTAGCACACACAGCAGTATTAACACAGAATAAGGTGGTATATTGGTGGTAAAATATATACATATCCTTTATTGGGTCACAGAGTACTAAGGAAGGTTAGCCTGCAAACTCTCACAAAAACAATACTGATGATTTTGTTGAAAAAGTTAGCATGCAAACTCACAGAAAATGAATTTTGATGGTTTTGTTGGAGGACAGGTATTATACTTAAAATCATATCTTAAAAAACTACTACAACTATACTTTATGAAAAAATATTTAAATTTTGGACGAGTCTACGGAAAACAATATGTTATATTTTGTATTGTTTTAAAGTGCAGCTATTTATTGATCGTCAACAAAAAAGGATTGTGTATTTATTAGTGTCCAGCTTAAGAAATTGGTAGTGTCCTCCAACTCACGACGTTTATTTTCGTGTACCTTGCAACACTCGGGAGGGTGCTTCAAACGAATTTAAAGGGAGAGGCAAGACTAAAAAGTATATATGTTTGTATGTATATGTGGCTGATTCCCCTACACATACAAGTACTTGTGAACATACCAACATAAATACATACATATCAGGTTTTATGTTGTTTCCAAGAACCGACAGAAGTTTCGTCGTTAAATAAGACGAGTACGTAAAAGTGTGAGTGCGAGTGTGAATGCTTTGTATCCACAAACACAAGCAAGTATGCAGGCAGACATGCGGGGAACTGCTCAGAGCACAGAACTCGAATATCTCTGTTCTTGTGTATTCATCAGCGAACAAAGAGTTCGGAACAACTTGAATAAGACGTTAAATTACAAAAGGAACTCACATAACGAGAACGTAGGAGCCCATAGCCCATAGCAAGAGCATTTTAAGGCACGATATGCTCCCGCTGTGTTTTCTCTCAGACAAAATAGTTTGTCAGCGATCGGTTCTACAGATTCGTTGTTTTTGACTTTTGAAAATATCGTACCTCACCACAGGCTGCCTACGGCTTGCCGGCTTGCGATGACTCGCCTAACTACCTTTCTTTGACAAAGTATGCATGCGTTTGTAGATATATAAATGCTGTCAGTAAATAAATGCATGTGATCTTACAGATTTATTATAGAAACAGTGTGATATAAATAAACCAATATAACTTTCCTTGCCTATAAATATATTCGCATTTACGATACAGTGTAAGGAGATAAATTTTATTACCAAATAATGTATGAAAGTCCGAATACCAAAGATAGATTTATTTTATAAACAATACATAGTATATTCTTGATCATCATCAACATTCTGAATGCAATTAAATCTGTACTTCCGAGACTATAAACAACAAAATGAGTGTCAGGATGTAGTATTATAGTCTTAGTTCAATTTAAAGTTAAATCTTTTATTTTTCGTTCATATAATAACATCTAATGAAAGTGCAACCTAGCTAATCATATTAAACTTGATATATTTCGATAACTTGATCTGAGTGTAAATATAAGACACACTGTCACCAAAGTTACTAGGTTTAGTGTAGTATAGTACAATCTCTGAAATACAGATTTCCGTACAGACAGGAACATGGCTTCTTGGTCTTCATCTGCCAGTTACATACATTTTCGCTTGGCACAGTCTACCTATTACCACCAACCTATCAATCTATTCTAATACCATTCATATGTATGTATGTATGTTACCACGTGTTGACACATATGACGTTACAACCGATGTGTTTTATTGAAGGTTTTAGATTTTTATTTTTGGTGCACACCAGTCATATGATGCCCCTCCGAGACAAAACTATTAAATTTTGGACTCAGCAACGATGTTTTAAAATTTGAAAATTTTGAATTATTCTTCTTTCTTCTAATACGAAATTTATCTCCAGAAAGTAAAATAAAGTAAAAGTGCGATTTGATCAAAACCATGAATTGCAATGAACCAAGCCATTGCATCATAAGACTACTCGTACAACGTTTGGAATGTTTAACTCCTATATGTAGATATCCATTGCCAAATACCAGCCGACGGATATATCTACAATTCGGCAGTCGATTCTGGTTTACAATATATACTTTTTAGGGTCAAGTAGTCGAGTCAGTTGTGAGATACCCGCCAACCCTTCGTAAGTTTTACCTTGAGCACGCCTTCAATGTGAAATTCTTCCGCTAACAACTTTTGTGTTTCCTATCCAATAAACACTAATCGTACAGGGTATATTTAGTATAGAACATATAATGAGTGCCTATATATACATTTAAATTTTAATAGTAACAATTTAGAGCTATGGGCGATTGGAGAGGACATTAAATATTGAAAAAAAACTTGTACAGTTGAGTTGAGTGTATCTGAGATACATACTTTTAAACAGACGACCATAGAGATCATGAATATATGTATATGCCTTAAATGGTCGCAGATATCTCCTTCTGTCTGTTACATACCTTCGCATAAAACTCAAGTTCATTTGGCAAATTTTCAATGGAAATAAAAATATGTAAAACAAGTAAGAAAGCTACTGTCGAGTTTTCTCGACTGTGAGATACCCGCCACCCAATTTTACTAAATGGAAGAATAAATAAGAGCGACCATCGAAATATTCAATTTTTCAAAAATATACTAGAAAATATACTAAAAATATATGCTAAAATATATACCAAAAAATATACCGAAATTGACTTTGTTCAAAATGATTATCTTGGTACCACTTTATTATGTTTATTGAACACCATTATTTTGTCACTGAGTGACATATCAGCTGATCAGGTGCACATGATTTTGCCTTATAAAAGGGATTTTTTAATAACTTCTGTGTTTTTGCTTGCAATTCGATTTTTATTCGGTTTATGGATGCGGAAGGGGCGTGGCCAAAATCAAAAACAAACTTCATCAGCGTGCAACAATAATACACAGTATTCCGAAAAATTTGGTGCTCCATCTCGAAGAGTCTCCAAGATCTATATGTTCATACGGACAGACGGACATGGCTATATTATCTCGGATGTTGACGCTGATCAAGAATACACATACTTTATGGGGTCGGAGTTGCTTCCTACTGTCTGTTACATATATTTCCAATTGGCACAAAGTTATAATACCCTTCTACCTTTTGGGTAGGCGGGTATTAAAATATGCCTCGCTTATTAAATACCATTATTATATTAGTTAGTGACATAGCAACTACATAATTGTAAATTTTCGGAAATCATTAAGATCCTACTTTTAAATTTAAAAGTTCGCTTGCAATCTGTTTTTATTTTTTACGGAGGCGAAATGGGAGTTTCTCAAATTCTGTCGCTGAAGCTGATCAAGAATATATGCATGTACATATGTATGTATGTACATATATGCACAAGTATATACGGTACATGTTCCGAGATGAAACCTTCTGCCTATTGGATTTAAGGCACATGGTTCGCGGGTTTAAAAATAGTAGTAAGTGGCTTGATTAAATTCAAAATATTCAGAAATATGTTTTTTCTTGTTACTTAATTCTTGGTTACTGATAGATACAAACAAATGAATAAAAAAAAACCTTCATTTAATTTCGTGTGTAAGTTTAATTGTGATGAGCTTTGTTAATATGATGTTTTATTTTTACCATTTTTTACTAAAAACAAGTAAGAAAGCTACAGTCGAGTTTGCTCGACTGTGAGATACCCGCCACCCAATTTTACCATCAAAATATTATATTTTTCAAAAATATACTGAAAAAATACTTTAAAAAATATACTAAAATATACCAATATAATATATCAAAATTTTCATTGTTCGAAATTATTAGCTTGCCGGCACTTTAGTTGGTTTATTGAACACCATTATTATGGCGCAGAGTGTCATAGCAACTAACTAGGCAGCACTAGCAGTTGCACGTGGTAACGCCTTATAAAAGTAATTTCTTAATAACTTCTGTGCTTTTTATCCGATTGTAACTAAATTTTCAGAGGTCATTAAGATGTTGATTAGTATTATGCGTAGCGAAATTGAACGTTCTAGGTTTAAAACGACGCTTGCAACTCATTTTTTTTCAATTTGCTTGGGCGGAAGGGGCGTGGCCAAAATCAAAACAAGTAAGAAAGCTACAGTCGAGTTTGCTCGACTGTGAGATACCCGCCACCCAATTTTACCATCCAAATATTATATTTTCCAAAATATACTGAAAAAATACTTTAAAAAATATACTAAAAATATATACTAAAAAATACTAAAATAATATATCAACATTTTCTTTGTTCGAAATTATTAGCTTGGCTTAGCTTAGTTGCACGTGGTAACGCCTTATAAAAGTAATTTCTTAATAACTTCTGTGTTTTTTATCCGATTGTAACCAAATTTTCAGCGATCATTAAGATGGTGATTAGTATTGTGCGTACCAAAACTGAACGTTCTAGGTTTAAAATTACGCTTGAAATTTGTTTTTTTTTTATTTACGTGGGCGGAAGGGGGCGTGGCAATAATCTAAAACAAACTTGATCTGCGTGCAACAATAAGACACACTGTCCCGAAAAATTTGTTTCTCTATCTCTTATAGTCTCTGAGATCCTAGGTGTTCATACGGACAGACAGACGGACAGACGGACGGACGGACATGGCTATATCGTCTCGGCTATAGACACTGATCAAGAATATATATACTTTATGGGGTCGGAGATACTTCCTTCTGCCTGTTACATACATTTTTGTTCGGCACAAAGCCATAATACCCTTCGAACCCTTTGGGTAGGCGGGTATAATAACTTTCCTTTTATATAATATAATTACATACATATTTATGTATACATTTATATGTATTTACATCTACATATGTGTACATTTAGTTATAAATTTGTATGGACTTGTGCATGTACATTTATACATATGTATGTATGTATAGTATGTGTGCATAAATAAAATGATTTTAAGGTTGGTTACTATTCTCCACATTTTCGTTTTCTCTTTATGCCGTATTCACATATATATGTATGTATGTAGAATGTACATAATAATCTCGTGCGTCTGTACATTCAAACATACAAAATGATGAAGACAGGCCAAATGACTTTATTTTCAGGTCTCGCGTCTGGACCTTCGGTCGGTTCGAATTTAAGGGCTTAATTAGTCAGTGTATCAGAGGCCAAACAAAGTAGTCAGCAGAGTTGGTTCGCTTAATATCAACTCTCGTTCTCAAATCCAGTTTCTTTTATTATAGCGGCTGGGGGAGCTTACACAAATGCATACCGACACATTAAAATGCACACACACAACTTTTTGGTATTTATGTGCATACATACATACATACACATGCCTGCGCATACAAAATAAAGATGTATGGACATACATACGTACATACATACATACATACGTACATACATACATACATACGTACATACATACATACATATGTTACATTTATGGGAAAACAGCATCATCACCGCCAGCAAGAGTTGATAAGCACTGGGAGGATCGACAATTATGTAGTATGTATACGCACATATGTATGTATATGTGCACATACAAACGTACGTAAAAATGAATGTGAATGTTCTAAAATATATTTATATGTACACATGCATGGATGCAGGAAAAAGGTTGACAAGAAAAGCAACAACAAACTGAAGTAAATTTCTGCTTTCGTCGACCTTTTTACACGGGTTACTCGATAAGTTTATATAGTGTGAAGAAAGGAAATTATTTTTAAAGTAATATTTGTATGTACAATTTAAACGATGTGAATATTAATTTATATGTGTATGTATGCCCATTAAAATTGCCTTAAACGACACCACTTTTAAACCTTCAGTTAGAAAACCATTAACTAATTCTCCTCAGTGTATCTTAGGCGGACATTTTCCTTGGTGAGACAACATTTGCCCGACGAGTGTTCAGTCAACAGTTTCTACTGGTTAATGTGTAGTTAAAGATTTTTAAGCCTAAACTGACACAAATTTAAAAATATAAATATAATATAATGTAAATACATATAATATTATATTATACAATAATATTACAAAAAATATTATATATCGAATAGCCTATGCAAGTAAAATTGGTTGATAGTCCAATACGATACGATCGCTTGCTTTTCTGCCCAGCTCTGGTCACTTCCACTCCGCGCACAAACTTTACCATACAAGACTTCTTTCTCACATTGCCGCTACTCTAGCTGATGAAGACATTATTTTTTATCAGGCCAACCGCAGCGAATGTTTCGTGCTGGTGTCTGTGAAGTTGGAGATCTGTGAGTGCGTGCCCCTTCAACAAAACACACAGCTCTTTTCTGAGATCGTATCGTCATCGTCATCAGCTCCTTTTATTAAACACATAAAATGTGTGTACATACATACATACATACATATACTATATATGTATATACATATGCATATAAACATACATATATGTATATATATGCATACATAGTTCTCTTTTTTGAATACATAAATTGTGCTTATGCAGGCAACAACATACATATGTATGTATGTATGTTTGTATATATATTGTACATACATGTTAACTTCATGGTATAATTTCTTGGTATATTATGGTTTCCCTGTGGATGAATGTATTTATATACGTATTTATGTACAAATGCTTATAAAGATTTGTATTTCTGCAATCGAAATTGTGACAGTTTGTCACTTTTTTTATTATAAATATTTTGAACTGTGAATGCATATATGTACATATGTTTACCTGTACTGTAAGCCACAATTTGCAATATCAAAGTGGTAGAATATTTAATGCATTTTAATTATTATACGTTATGGGGCATTATAGATTTTAACGAATTGCACATATGTACATACATACATACATACATATGCATGCAGGCAAACGGAAATGATTAAATCAGATCGGTTGTTCATTCTGATCATAAAATCGGATAGGCATACATATGTGTGTTTTAATACTTAATATGTGTGTAACAAAACAGTTATATTCTTGTTATCCCATTTTCAGGTGGACTGCGGCAGTTGTACATGTTTTTATACCCGCCTACCCAAAGGGTAGAAGGGTATTATGGCTTTGTGCCGACCGAAAATGTATGTAACAGGCAGAAGGAAGCATCTCCGACCCCATAAAGTATATATATTCTTGATCAGCGTCAACAGCCGAGACGATATAGCCATGTCCGTCTGTCCGTCCGTCCGTATGAACACCTAGATCTCAGAGACTATAAGAGATAGAGCAACAAATTTTTCGCGACAGTATGTCTTATTGTTGCACGCAGGTCAAGTTTGTTTTTGATTTTGGCCACGCCCCCTTCCGCCCCCGTAAATCGAGTAAAACCGAATTGCAAGCGTCGTTTTAAACCTAGAACGTTCAATTTTGGTACGCACAATACTAATCACCATCTTAATGATCTCTACGAATTTGGTTACAATCGGATAAAAAACACAAAAGTTATTAAGATATTACTTTTATAAGGCGTTACCACGTGCAGATGCCCCTAGTTAGTTGCTATGACACTCTGTGAAATAATTAATTGCTATGACACTCCGTGACATAATAATTGTGTTCAATAAACCAACTAAAGTGCCGCCAAGCTAATAATTTCGAACAAAGAAAATTTTGGTATAATATTAGTATATTTTTTTTTATTATTTTTCAGTATATTTTTGAAAAGTATAATATTTTGATGGTAAAATTTGTCGGCGGGTATCTCACGGTCGAGCACACTCGACAGTAGCTTTCATACTTGTTCAACAATTAAAATTGTTTCTGATATTCAAAAATTATTATACGATTGCAATAAAATGTTCATAAAGTGCTAGAAATATGGGTTCTGTTTCTTTATATTGTGTAACATTTCAGGCAAAAATCATAACTGTTGATCTGGTTAAAATATATATTTTTGAAACAGGTCGTTTTTGGCAAATATCAACACTATTGATATGGTTGAATCATATATTATCACATAAATAAAGTTAAGTTTTGACTGTAAAAGAAGGATGGTCAAAATCTGAAACAAGCTTGATTAACAAGATATTTTGGCCCCAGTGATCCAGGCGTTCATACTGATGGACGAATAACAGACGAACATGGCTAAATCGACTCGTCTCTTTACGCTGATCAATATACTTAACCTATTAGGTTGGAGATGGCTCAATCAGCCTGTTACACATATTCTGAATAACGCAAAAGTCCATGTACTACTAGAAATTCAAAAATTAATTGAAACAAGTAAGAAAGCTATTGTCGAGTTTGCTCGACTGTGAGATACCCGCCACCCAATTTTACCATCAAAATATAATATATTTGAAAAATATACTGAAAAAATAATAAAAAATATACTAAAAAATACCAAATAATATATCCAAATTTTCTTTGTTCGAAATTATTAACTTGGTGGCACTTTGGTTGGTTTATTGAACACTATTATTAAGTCATGTGTTATAGCAACTAACTAGGTGCAGCTGCACGTGGTAACGCCTTATAAAAGTAATTTCTTAATAACTTCTGTGTTTTTTATCTGATTGTAACCAAATTCGCAGAGATCATTAATATGGTGATTAGTATTGTGCGGTTTTATTCGATTTACGGGACGGGAGGGGGCGTGGCCAAAATCGAAAACAAATTTGATCTGCGTGCAACAATAAGACATAATGTCTCGAACAATTTGTTGCTCTATCTCGTATAGTCTCTGAGATATAGGTGTTCATACGAACAGACAGACGGAAAGACGTACAGACGGACATGGCTATATCGTCTCGGCTGTTGACGCTGATCAAGAATACATATATATTAACATATATATATATATAATATGAATATACATATATATACTTTATGGGGTCGGAGATGCTTTCTTCTGCCTGTTATATACATTTTCGATCGGCTCAAAGTTATAATACCCTTCTACCCTTTGGGTAGGCAGGTATAATTATCATCTTAATAAAACACAAGTTGAGCGAATAGAGTTAGTAACTGATTTAAGTATCCTTCTTGATTCAAAATTAAAGTTTGATAAGCATATTTTGACTGTTTCCAATAGAGCTATGGGTGTCCTTGGATTAGTTAAATGTTGGTCAAAGAAATTTGACGATCCCTACATCAAAATATCTATAAATCTCACTGGTTCGTCTTATTCTTGAGTATTGAGGATCTAATTTTTGGTTTCCCTAGTATAGGGTTAATCAAGATAGGCTTGAATCAGTGCAGAAACAATTTATTCTCCTTGCTCTTCGAAGTCTTAATTGGAATACCACTGTTATCTTTATCTATATATATAAAGGACAAGTCGTGTTAGTGTGATTTCGCTTATAACTCAAGAACGGTTAAATCGATTTAGCTGAAAATTGGCAGGGAGGTAGTTTAGAGCCAGGAGAAGGACATAGGCTACTTTATCCCGTGAAAATCTTTGCAAAAACCGGAAAATAGAAAAAAACGCTTTAAGCAAATGCCAACACCAAAGGAGGCTCTGAATTTAAACAGAAAAAATCATGTTTAGCAACAAACGCCAACAGCACAGGAGGCTCTGAAGGCCGAAATCGATATTTTGTGTTATTATACGTGTGTATTTTTTCATTCGCTGTGCATCGTTCATTGAGTGATTGTTAGAATTTTTCCAGACTTTGCTTTTTTACAGACATGCTTTAACGTTTTTTGTTTTCTGAAATATTAGAATTTTTTCAAACTTTGCTCGATAAATAAATAAATAAATTTATATATATAAAAGGAAGTCGTGTTAGTGATACTTTACGTTTTTTTAATACAGCGGCCAAGACGATTGAATCTTTCCCGACAAAGCCGTGATGCAAGAAGAATGCGAAATACTGACAATGAAAGGACTGAAGAAGAACAAGAAATTGCACGTGCACAGCACCGCGGTAATATGGCTCGATTTCGTGCTTCTCAATCATGTGAAACAGCTTTGTTGGCAATGCAGAATCGTCAAGAGAATAACAGAGGTCATCAAATAGATAATTTGCGATGCAGATATTTATCAAGTGCTGATTTGAATCGAGCAGCATTTCAATACAATTGCAGCAATGATACAGCTTGCATCCTAGCATTTGCATTAGGCAAATGGACGTAGTTTGCGTGTATTGTGGTGCATTAAAGTTTTCCGGAGAAACCCCTGGATTATGCTGCCTTAATGGTAAAGTGAAATTGCCATTGTGGACTCCACCTGAGCCATTGTATTCATTGGTTGGTGGCGAAACACAAGAATGACGCCACAAAAATACAATGGTTGTTTCGAGATAATGTCATTTGGGGCAGATATTATCGAAGAACGAGGATTTAATCCAACATTTAAGGTATTTATTTTTGTACTCTCCGACCGAAAAAAGTTTTTATAACACAGTTAATACTGTAAATACAAGGACAGATTCATCATCGAATTTCACAATTACTACCTTTCGAAGATACACAGAATAAATTTTTACAAATATATTTCATGGGCAACATGGAAGAACAACTTGATCGACTCCTAGAAATCAATGCAGGAATGAAGCGAGCAAGACTTGCAGTGTCTGCTTCATAAACATCATGCGTTGCTTTAGAGTGCATGCCGAGTGACTATAAAGTCATCAAAGCGGATAAACGACCATGTGGAATACACGAAAGGACATTTAATGCATTTAACAGTAGACGAAGTTGCCATCGACAAACATTAGTAGTCCACGTCATGTGCATAAATATGCACAAGATGCAATGACATATGTTCGTCATTATGGTCGGCCCGATCTCTTTATTACTTTTAACTGTAATCCAAAATAGATAAAAATTACTCAATTGCTTACTCAATTGCTGCTTCCCCGACATCACAGCACGTATATTCAGGCAAAGTTGTTATCAAAGCAGATAAACGACCATCTGGAACACACGAAAGGACATTTAATGCTCCAACAGTAGACGAAGTTCCCATCCTGATTGTTGGTGAACAATTAGAAAATCGCGATATTGTGCTTACACGTCGCAATAATGGCCAACTGAAGTTTTCTCGGAGCAAATCTAGAACATTATGTTTTTCCCATGGTCACGGGTCGGAACACCATCTGCGTTTATTTTTGTGCCTGATAAGGAACAAAGTTCACCGGGTATATTATAGTATATTATATATTACCTCTGTATTGTAGTAGACTTTTATTGCTAAACCTTCCTTCTCTTTTTGTAGAACTATGCTAAGTAGGTGTAATCTTTCTACATTGACTAATTAGTTAAATTGACTCCTTGCAGTTTACAAGCCAGATTATCTTTGCCGTTCCAGTCAGAACGACTACAAATTTTCTTTCTCTCTCTCTCTCTCTTTTTCCAATTGTAGAACTAACTCTGCCAGTCATAATCCTTTTCGTATTTTGTGTGTAAACAGGAACAGACGATTAATACTACTTAGTTACATTAGGCAGTAGGCAGAAACATTTTGGAATCACTCCTCCCTCCTTTGAAATGCAAAGCCATCTCCAGATGAACATTAAGCGGATCAAAAACGATAACGTATCAGTTATTCTCTTACACTCAGGGACGATCGTTCATGTAAATCATGCAGTATACCTCAAATTATCCTTGATATTTAATCAAGTTAGTCTACAGGAAGACTCACCTGATTCCATAAGGTTTTTCACGAATAATTATAGAGAAGCCCTCGTTACTTTCGTCAGACGTCTCAATGGAGACCTTCCACGTCTTTTGGCTGTGAAAGATCCAAAGGACCTTAGCTCCAACACTGTATAGCCTGTATACGCATGATATGCCCTCAGCTGACATGTCGCTTACAGATCCCAATGTCCTGCTAGTTGCCACAATCATACGCTTCAGCTCTATTTAAAAAATTTGAGAACTAGGCCTTTCGCTGGAACATCGCAATCAATCCGGAAAAGTGTGTTGCGTGTGCATGACGTACACCCTGAGAAAAGGCACATCACCAGGTGTTTTTGCATGGAGAGCTCCTCCCACAGTCGGACGCCTACAAATATCTCTTTGTCACTCTGGATAAGCGGCTAACATTTCAACGCCATGTAACGGATGCAGCTCGGTGGCTCAAAACTAAGGCGAACTGCATGGCTTGGCTCCTTAGGCCTGGAAACAAGCTTTAAATTTCCAAAAAGGCCAAAATATCTAAGGTTGCCTTGGCTCCTATTTGGAAATATGGCATTCAAGTGTATGGCATCACCGCAAAGTCGCACCAAAATTCGTGTGGCGCAGTCGCAAATCTTGCGTAAACTTTCTGGAGCGGCTTGGTACATCCGCAACAAAGATATCGAACGCGAGCTAAAGGTACCAAGGATTGGCGACGTCATAAACTAGCAAGTAACCGCGTATCTTAACAAATTGGGAAACCACCCAAACCAATTGGCTCGAAAACTCCTGACGAGGCGGCGTGTAATATGACTGAGGGCGAAAAGAAGGCTCCAGCGCATTCACCCTACAGATCTGCCGAGCAGATATATAAATTAATAGCTTAAATTAATTCTATTTTTTAGTCTCCCTATTTAGGCTTAAGTATGTACATATGTAAATACTCCCTAGAAATTATGAAGCACTGTAGTATAAATTATTATAAATAGTAACAGTTATTTACAATAAAAAAAAAAAAAAAGGACCTTATCCATACATAACATAACATCTTTGCAACTTGGGGGACAACCAAGGCCAAGCAAGACTTCAGAACTTCGCGTCCCCACCTACCCCATATCCTCCTGAACCAGAACACACACCAGTGCCAATGGAAATAAATCCATCTATTCGATTTGAGCACTTAAACTACTTGAAGAGGTCTTCGGGTAACGATATGGTAAGTAATCGACCTTCAATGCCAATAGTCATAGGACCACCGCAAAAGTTCCAAAGGCATATAATTATTGAGATTGGTGCCATGGAGGAAAAACATTTCCTCGCTACCATATGTTCAATGTGTAACGAGGGACACTTCACAGTTGAAATTTTTAGTAGATACAGGGTCCACTCAGATCAACATTCGGCAATATTTAGTAAAGAATGCAAAGACAAATAAGCATCCATTTGCTGCGAATTCTTCTGGAAAAATAGAAAAAATAGAAAGACCAAACCCACGCTCGCCCCAAACCTATTCGGTATAAGAGACTTAATTTTCTAGTTTTTTCACTTGAAAGATATTTTACGGCATAATAGGGAACAACACTTTAAAAAAGTTAGATGCATTTATATGAAAATTTACATATGAAAATCGACACACTAATGATTAGAGGCAGTCGGAAAATACAAATTCTACAAATCCAAGCACAAGCAGTCAACAACATTTATATTCTGTCCGATCATATGACACAGAAAGACATGCCGAGTTCTTCGCAAATCCACATAAAAAACTGATCTACATCACACGGGTCTTGGGCGAAATTAGAACTTAATAAAACACACCGCACACCTACACCGTTTCTTTAAGATCAGAGGTAGAAATCCAAATTCAAGAATTACTGCGCGACTCAATACAATGCACCTGTTTGGCTAGTGCCAAAAAAAGTAGATGCATTGGGACAAAATACCTGAGTGACGAAGCAATTTAACGTTGATATCTGATCCCAAAAATACTCCCGAAATACTCGCTTCATTGAAAGAAAACAGATTCACAAGACTACCGATTGGTCTAAAGAATTCACCTACAATATTTCAACTCTGTTTCAACGACATTTAAAGGGATCACACAAGTAAAATATGTTACATATACATCGATGACATAATCGTGTTTAGCAAGACAGAAACAGATCATGTCAGAGACATAGAGAAAATCTTCACGACTCTTCAAGGTGGGCATATGAAGGTTCAACTATGAATATGAAAGTAAAAAGAGATTGATTTTTTGATCTCCAACCCTTTTAAGAGCTATCATATCAGATTTATCCGCGACTATGCGAAGTTAGCTAACCGCTTACTTCACTACTTAGAGAAGATCCAGGGCAGCTCGCTAAAAATATAAAAATATACAAGTAAGAAAGCTACAGTCGAGTTTGCTCGATTGTGAGATACCCGCCACTCAATTTTACCATCAAAATATTATATTTATATAACAGTATAAAAATATACTGAAAAAATACTAGAAAAAAATATTCTAAAAATACCAAAATAATATATCAAAATTTTCTTTGTTCGAAGTTATTAGCTTGGCGGCACTTTAGTTGGTTTATTGAACACAATTATTATGTCGCGGAGTGTCATAGCAACTAGCTAGGCAGCACTAGCAGTTGCACGTGGTAACGCCTTATAAAAGTAATATCTTAATAACTTCTGTGTTTTTTATCCGATTGTAACCAAATTCGCAGAGATCATTAACATGGTGATTAGTATTGTGCGTACCAAAATTGAACGTTCTAGGTTTAAAACGACGCTTGCAATTCGGTTTTATTCGATTTACGGGGTCGGGAGGGGGCGTGGCCAAAATCAAAAACAAACTTGATCTGCGTGCAACAATAAGACATACTATCGCGAAAAATTTGTTGCTCTATCTCTTATAGTCTCTGAGATCTAGGTGTTCATACGGACGAACAGACGGACATGGCTATATCGTCTCGGCTGTTGACGCTGATCAAGAATATATATACTTTATGGTGTCGGAGATGCTTCCTTCTGCCTGTTACATACATTTTCGGTCGGCACAAAGCCATAATACCCTTCTACCCTTTGGGTAGGCGGGTATAAACATTTCTACATAGCATCCGAGGACTTCAGCGTTTAAAGCGGCAGGAGTTAACAACAGAGATCCAGAAAGGGCAGATACACCTGCACTACATAAACGTACACACTCTCGGTACATCAGCGACACGAACGTATCGTCAGCAACATAGCTAACAAATAACAGAGTTCCAAGAAGCCTGCAAAAACTACTGTCTACGAAAATCCATGACCTCTTTTAGTCAAATTTTGACTGTTGACTGTCTACTTGTCTTGTTATACTTTAATTATATTCAAAAATGGTAGCTTTACAACACCCAATTGTACTATATAGAATATTAGGCTCAATATCACCGCCTGATGGCGCCAGTATCGCAAGAGTTGTGGCAACCCTGTTAGACACCTATTAGTTAAGCAACACTATATGTTAAGTTATCGATGTCTATCGCAGCTAACTTCACTTTAGTTCTTCTGAAATTACGCGCTTATAAAGCTCGCGCCTAATTAACACTTAAGACGTTTGACAATAAATGAATAATAAAGGATTATTATCTAAGAACAATTGATGGCGTATTCTATCCGCCATATTGATGACCCCGACGTGATCTAAAACTTCTTGCGAATATAAAAACTAACTACGTTGGTTCTAATTGCATCTGCTCTATAGATTTCATCAGACGCCTGTGGTGAAATAACGCACGCACGTTCATATATACGACGCACTTTATGAACACGCATCAACGGGCAGCAAACTTATAGCTACTAATAAATTCGCATGCAACAACCGCGATACAATCTTCGCTCATTGACTAGGAGGAAACTTAATTTTGAAACAAACGACATGACTGAACCATTAAATGATACCGAAGAGCAACTTCGCACAATGCAAAGAGAAATGGATGCATTACGTATGGCACTCCAAGACACAGCCACACAACAAGCCACCTCTGCACCGGCTGCTGCACCAGTTCATCGTCTACAAATTAATGTGCCAAAATTCAATCGGAGCAATCCACAACTCTGGTTTGCACAAGTTGAGCGCGCATTTCGCCTCAACCGCATCATCGACGACGTGGACAAGTTCGATCTCATTACTGTACAGTTGGAGGAAGATATTGCATTGAGTGTAGCTGATTTGGTCCAAAATCCACCAGATGTTGACAAATACCCCGCTCTCAAAGCTAGGCTACTATCTAAGTTCGCCGAGTCTGCTGAGTCTATGTTGCGTCGTTTGTTGCACGGAGGAATAACTGGCAAAAAACCGTCAGATATTCTGGCTCACATGCGTCGTCTGGCACCTGGTGAGCAATATGATAGTATCATCCGAACGCTTTTTCTTGCAGAGATGCCATCTGAAATTCGGCCAATACTGACTGTGTGGCCGGAAGCAGATCTTGACAGACTCGCAGCCACTGCTGACCGGATGCTCGAGGCTAATGGAACGAGCAATACTTGTGCCGCTGCTGCTACACCCGATGCTGTCAACGCAATTGCTCCCACTAAGATTTTGGCAGACGTTGCCGAAAGTTTACGTTCACTTTCTGAGAGAGTTGAAAAACTACAAGGAGAGATGAAATATCTAAAAAAGCAAAATCAATCACAGGGAAAATCACACGACTTATCCAACGGAGGAGATGACCAAGCATCCACGATGTGTTTCTACCACAAAAAATTCGGTGACAAGGCTCAAAAGTGCCGACCTGGCTGCAATTACAAAGCAAATTTAAACTAACGCAGCTGTCGCCTGTTCAGCTGCACGGCGACAGCAAATACTCTGTCAGCAATATTACAGCACCCCCTGAGAGTCGCCTACACGTCTATGATCAGATATCAAGGACACGATTTCTGGTGGATTCTGGTTCGGTGATTTCTGTTGTACCGCGTTCTGCGTTTAAGCAAAATTCACAAAAAAGCGACCTTGTATTGTATGCAGCTAATCAAACACCTATCTTCACGTATGGCAAACAGGTCATTCAATTAAACTTGGGACTTCGTCGGGAGTTTAGTTGGACCTTCATCATTGCTGATACTCACACACCGATCATCGGCGCTGATTTCCTTTCAAAGTTTCAATTGCTGATCGATCTCAACAACAAGCAACTCATCGATTCAACGACAGGTCTAACCACTAGTGCGCATCTTAATGATGGAAGTAACACAGCCATTTCTACTGTCGACAACGCTGTTGACTTTCGTGGCCTGCTACAGGAATTCATTGCGATAACACGTACATCAGACCTCACTGTTAGTAACAACACCGATGTATGCCATTTCATAGAGACCACCGGCAGTCCTGTTGCTGATCGCCCTCGTCGTCTTGCTGGTGATAAATTGGTAGCCGCAAAATCGGAGATCAATTTATTGATCGAGCAAGGCATCTGTCGACCGTCTAAGAGTTCCTGGTCCAGTCCATTACATCTCGTGACAAAAAAGGATGGAAGCTGGCGCGCTTGTGGCGATTATAGGAAGTTAAACGCTGTAACAGTACCGGATCGCTACCCAATCGCTCACATATACGATTTTGCAGAACAACTACACGGCAAAACCATTTTCTCAACCCTCGACCTGGTACGTGCTTATTACCAAGTACCAATGGCTGAGAGCGACATCAAAAAGACTGCAGTTTGCACCCCTTTTGGACTAGTAGAATTCCTGAAAATGCCATTTGGACTTAAAAACGCTACACAAACGTTCCAACGCTTTATGGATAACATTTTCCGAGGATTGGATTTTGTGTATTGTTACATTGACGATATTCTCATTGCATCAACAACAGCAGATGAACATGAACAACATCTTCGTACAGTCTTCAACATTATGCAACACAACGGGCTCTGCATCAACGTTAGTAAATGTCAACTTGCTAAACAAGAGGTTCGATTCTTGAGTTATATCGTCAGCAAAAGTGGAATCAAACCCCCAACTGATCGCATTGACGCTATCTTGAGCTATACCAGACCAAATACAATTTGCGAACTTGGCCGATTTCTTGGAATTATCAATTATTACAGACGTTGCCTACCTCAAGCATCTCACACCCAAGCACCACTAACGGAGCTGACAAGAGACATTAAAAAGAATGACAAGCGCATCATTCAATGGACACCAGAGCTTATACAAGTCTTCGAGGCATGCAAACGGAATGTAGCAGACGCTACAATGTTATCTTATCCAACGCCAAACACCAATTGGGCCCTAGTCTGTGACGCTTCAGATGCGGCCATTGGCGCTTCACTCGAGCAGCAAGTTGCTGATGTCTGGCAACCCCTAGGATTTTTTTCGAAAAAGCTAACTCAAACAGAGCGTGGCTATAGCACTTACGATCGCGAGTTGTTGGTCATTTACGAAGCAGTAAGACATTTTAAACATCTGCTAGAAGGACGTGTTTTTGTTATCAAAACGGATCATAAGCCATTAATCTTCGCCTTTAATCAACGTCCTGAAAAGGCATCGGCAAGACAGTTAAGGCACCTTGACTATATATCACAGTTTACAACTACGATTCTGCATGTCAAAGGCGAGGAGAATACAGTTGCGGACGCACTGTCACGACTGTGTGAGATTAAGATGCCAACTGCAATTAGTACTGTCAATATTGAAGAAGCACAGGCTTCTGATTCCGAGCTCGGTGAACTTCTAAAGGGTACTTCCTCGTTGGATTTAAAATCAATTCGTGGCGACGACAACTCTCTTATTTACTGCGACGTGTCAACGGGTACAATACGCCCCTACATACCACAGAGCCTGCGTCATCGAGTTTTTGGATCTGTGCATGGTTTATCTCATCCCAGTGGCAGGGCAACTCTGAAGCAATTACGCCGGAGCTACATTTGGCCAAGCATGAACAAAGATGTCCTTTTCTGGTGTCGCAACTGCCTTCCATGTCAGCGGGCTAAGATTCATAAACACAACTCACTTCAGCCCAGCAAAATCGAAGTTCCTGACAACAGATTTGAACACGTTCACATGGATATCGTAGTAATGCCTCTTCAACAAGGATATCGCTATTGTCTTACGATTATTGATCGGTTCTCACGTTGGCCTGAAGCGGTGCCATTAAAAGACATGACAGCGGAGACAGTCGCCACAGCATTCTGGACACATTGGGTAGCTCGTTATGGTGCGCCTAAGACGTTAACTACAGACCAAGGCAGTCAGTTTGAATCAGCTTTATTTAAGCAGCTGCTCAAGATGGTCGGTGGTAAGCATATCCATACTACCCCTTATCATCCCCAATCGAATGGTTTTGTGGAAAGATGGCACAGAGCATTTAAAGCTGCACTCATGTGTCACCCAGAATTTCCTTGGCCTGAAATGCTTCCAACTGTTCTGCTGGGATTACGGACATGCTATAAAAAGGATCTTAAAGCGTCAGCAGCGGAAATGCTATATGGCACAGTGTTGCGAGTTCCAAATGAATTCTTCGACGACATAGATGCCGTATCTGATCCTGAGATGTTCTTAACAAAGTTTCGCAGTCATATGAGAGAAGTTCGGCCAACAGCAACATCGCATCATATAAAAGTCAAATTTTTTATACAAAAAGGAATGCATGACTGCACACATGTTTTCGTCAGAGTCGATTCAGTTAAACAGCCACTAGAATCGCAGTATACTGGTCCATACGAAATCATTCGACGTGAGTCTGATCGGGTTTTCATCATAAGGAAAGACGATAAAGAGACAGCAATTTCTGTCGATAGATTAAAACCAGCATTCTTCTTAAAAGATGATTCTGCACAGAAAGACGAAACTCCAAAAACAATTCGCACGTATGGAAAAACGTACCAAATATCGTGACAGCATCACTGAAGGGGGAGTACTGTGGCAACCCTGTTAGACACCTATTAGTTAAGCAACACTATATGTTAAGTTATCGATGTCTATCGCAGCTAACTTCACTTTAGTTCTTCTGAAATTACGCGCTTATAAAGCTCGCGCCTAATTAACACTTAAGACGTTTGACAATAAATGAATAATAAAGGATTATTATCTAAGAACAATTGATGGCGTATTCTATCCGCCATAGAGTTGTGGCGACCCACTCAAGCACCACCTAGTGGAATTTCATCACACTTTGCATTCTGTTATTGTTCACGATAGATAACATAAATTAACAACCATCGATTTACAACATTACAATTGACTAGAAGAAGACTGATTAGCAAAAATGAATAGAGACACTCGACGCAATTTCTGACAATAAAATACAAAAAGATAATAAATTAAATCTTATAAATAACACAAAATAGGTGTTATTATATTAGTAACTACCGCTACTAAAGTGAGCCCGACGTTCTAAATATTCTGCAAGAAACACTTAATTGAGCCAAAATTTCGCAAAATTAAAATTTGCAGAGGAACACATATTTACATACGTAAAAAAAAGTGACGCTACGAATACCACAACAGTTGTTGCCCGCCAATTCTCGCTATAGCCTGCGATCACTTGTTCCAAGAAAACTAATTTTTGACGACAACGCAAGCAACAATATGGCTAATGAACAACAATTACTTGACATGGTACGTGATCTTCAATCTCAAATCGAAAAATCCGCTCATCTTCAGCACAAACAGCAAACGCTGCGCCAATGTCTCGTGCAACAATGCGTCTACCTAAATTCAGCACCAACAGTCCTCAACTTTGGTTTGCACAAGTGGAACGCTCATTTCATTGACGCCGTGCCGCAAATGACGACGACAAATTCAATTATATCACAATGAATTTGGATACGGAAGTTGGTTTGGCCATAGGAGATGCTGTCACTCATCCGCCAGCTGCAAACAAATTTGAGACGCTAAAAGCTCGTCTGATCGACAAATTTTCAGAATCTACTGAATCGAAACTAACCTCGCTTGTTGCAAGGAGGAGGAACTTCTGGTCTGAAGCCTACTCAAATTCTAGCGCACATGCGTCGTCTGGCACCTGGATCAAGCAGCGAGCCGATAATCCGATCATTGTTCCTTGCTGAGATGCCTCAAAACGTTCGCCCAATTTTATTTGACTTTGCAGACAAACCGTGGGTATTTTCTGCACCTTCGCTGTCGGGACAAGCGACTCAAACAATTCAATGAATGCGATGTCCACTCAGGATTCTCACAAAGACATGGCCGAATCTGTACGTCTTCTTGCTCAAAAGGTCGATTCAATTCAAGCGAATTCAGTCAGATAATCGCTCCAACAGTCAGACACACATCTAATCCGCTATTGCTATATCGACGATATCTTAATAATGTCAAACACCATCGATGAACATGAGCAACACCTACGTACTGTCTTGCAAATACTTCGTAACCACGGACCATCAACCTGTCTAAATGTCAACTGTCACAAACATAAGTACAATTTCTTAGCTACGTCATTAACGAACACGGAATCAAACCACCAAGCCATCGAGTCGAAGCGATACAAAAGTAAAGCAGACCTACTACAATTAGTGAACTTGGCCGATTCCTCGGCATCATCAAATACTATCGAAGATGTCTGCCCCATTCGTCACACATCCAGGCTCCTCTTTCTGATCTTCTGAAAAACGTTAAGAAGAATGATCAACGCCTAATTGAATGGACACCAGAACGCGTATGCGCTTACGAAGCATGTAAACAAAGTGTCACAGACGCTGCACTACTCGTTCATCCATCCCCGGAAGCAAAACTTGCTTTGGTGTGCGATGCCTCTGATACAGCCATTGGTGCTGCTTTAGAGCGACTGGTGGACGACCATTGGCAGCCACTTGGATTTTTTTCAAAAAGCTCACCAACACTGAGAGAAACTACAGCACATACGATCGCAAATGATCCCGAACTAGCGGATTTACTGCTACAATCCACTTTGCTCAAGCTCCAAAAAGTCCACTACGATCACGATATCAGTATCTATTGTGGCGTATCAACGGGTGACGTGCGACCATATGTACCTACGGCTCTTTGCAATATAATCTTCTCTATCTTTCACAGCCTCTCACATCCGAGCGGCAGATCGACGTTACAGCAAATTAAAAAGAAGTATGTTTGGCCGTCAATTAAAAAGAACATCATCGATTGGTGCAGGACCAAAATCAGCCGTCACAATCATTTGACACCCGAGAAGATAACTGTGCCTAGCGACAGATTTAATCATATACATCTGGACATCGTTATTATGCCATTCCATCAAAATTATCGGTATTGCCTCACCATGATAGACAGATTTACACGCTGGCAAGAGGCAATACCTCTCACAAACATCACGGCCGAAACAGTGGCAAATGCTTTTTGATCTCAATGGGTTGCTTGTTTTGGAGCACCCAAAACAATAACAACCGATCAAGGCACCCAATTCGAATCCGCTCTGTTTAAGGAGCTGGCTCAACTTATGAGCAGTGAATACATTCACACGACCGCTTATCACCCACAGTCAAACGGCATGGTCAAAAGATGGCACAGGTAATTCAAGGCTGCCATGATGTGTCACCCAAACACTCCTTGGAAACAACAGTCCTACTAGGACTCCGCACGTGTTTCAAAGAGGATCTCAAGTCATCAGCTGCAGAAATGCTTTATAGAACGACAATACGCATATTCAACGAATTTTTTGATGACATCAATGTACAAACGAATTCCGCCACTTTCATTGGTGATTTTCGTGAAATTATGCAAAAAATTCGTCCCACGCCAACTGCGCACCATCAGCAATCATTGGAACCACCATATTCCGGACCTTTTGAAGTCGTCCATCATAACAACAACCGGGTTTGCACATTAAAGATCAACGGTAAAGAAGTAGCTGTATCTGTGGACCGAATCAAACCTGCTTTTCTGGTCCGAACCGACGATCAACTGGATTATCATCCCTCCGGAGAAATTAGAACCTACGAGAAAAAACGAGTCCATTTCAATTTATTCCCCACTTTTTCATTGAGTCAAGACGTGTTTTATCGAGCTCCTCATAAAATCGGTTGATTTAAGTGAAATGAACGGTTAATAATTTAAAATAAATAAATAATCCGAAAGCGAAAGAGATGCTCTGTGCGATGCAAGATCGCTCAAATATATAGTGTGATTCTTTATCTAAAAAAAAAAAAAAAATAATAATAATTAAATAATAAAACTATGAGTCAGGACGACATTCGCGCTCAGCGTCAGCGCGAGCAAGACGAACGCCGGCTCTCAATTTAACGTAACAACGCCTACTTTTTTTTATGTCTCCCCGTCAACTGCAAACGCAGACAACGAGCGCAACCCATAGCCCAACGAACCTTCTTTTACCAACAAACCAAGAAAGAGCGCGCTCTTGCTCTCCCGCACTTCTAGTTCCGACACAAGCTTCGCTATCTCCAAAAACAACTTCTGGAGTAATATCGACAGCCCGCTCTACTTCGTCGTCGGCTGCACCCGCTCACGCTCTTATTGAGTCAGCAAAAACAAAAGCGCAAGCACCAAACGGTACTGCTGCACTACCAGCAAAACAAAACGCAAACAAAAAAATCGGGTCGACCTTTCAGACTAGAATAGATCGCCCCGTTACAATAAAGCAAAAGCTTAGCCCAAAAAATTCCGATGCAGAAAACAAGCCGAAAATATACGCGACAATTCTACCCTGATCATCAATGCAGCCACCCACAAATATCAACAGATTCGCTTTGCTGGCAGATACCGCTGAGAACGTGCCACTGAGATCCGTCGACAACGAACCGAAGAAAATAAAGCCTCCCCCAATTTTCATTCGCGAGAAGAGCACAAGCGGTCTGGTAAATACTCTGCTTGGCCTTATTGGAAAAGATAGCTTTTATATTTATAAATCCCCTCGTACGAGGTGCTATTAATGAAATCAAACTTCAAACAAAAACTGAGGACAACTACAGAAAAGTCACAAACTATCTTACTGCACAAAAAATATGCTTCTATATTAGCTTAAAAGCAGCAAGGGCCTACAAGTAGTTTTGAAGGGTATTGAGTCTGATGTTACGCCCGAAGAGATAACTGAGGCGCTAAAGAATAAGTAATTTTGCGCCAAAAGCGTGTTCAATATCAAAAACAGAAACAGGCAGTCGCAACCACTCTTTAAGATTGACCTTGAACCAAAAAACAGGCATCTTAAAAAAAACGAGGTTCATCCAATTTGTAAAGTCCAGCTCCTTCTGCACCGTAGAAGAGCCGCATAAACGAAAACTCCTGTACAATGTACGAACTGCCAAGAATACGGCCACACGAGGTCGTATTGCACACTTCGCCCGTTGTGCGTGGTCTGTGGAGATCTCCACGACTCTACACACTGTCAAACTAATAAAGAAAATGCAAGCGAGAAAAAGTGTGGTAACTGTAAGGGTAATAACACAGCAAACTACAGAGGCTGGCCAATCTACAAAGAGCTGAAAGGCCGTCTTCACAAAAGAATGAACACGGCGCGGGCACACCAAGGAACAGCTACGCTGACACCATCAGAATGAAATCCTGAAGCACTTTTTTCGAAAGCAGCAAGTTCCGTTCCTTGGCCTATACCCACCACTAACAAGATAACATTTGCCAACGTTTCAAAATCAGGTATGACTCCTCCAACCCAAAATTCGCAAATCCCACATGAAGTGCACACAAAATTGGACACTTAACAAAACTGTACAGAGCAGCAAGAAACAAAAACTGAAGCTATGATGCAAGCCTTACAACAGAGCATGATGGAGTTTATGACATTTATGCGAACCACCATTCAAGACATGATGCGTAATCAAAACCTTTTATACAAATGCTTGTATAATAAATAATGGCTACCTTCCTTATAGCTACTTGGAACGCCAATGGCGCTTCACAGCGCAAACTTGAGCTAGCTCAATTCCTACATGAGAAGCATATCGACGTAATGCTTCTTTCGAAAACTCATCTTACGAGCAAATACAATTTTCAAATGAGAGACTACCACTTCTATGGTACAAGTCACCCCGATGGTAAAGCACACGGTGAGACTGGCATACTCATAAGGAACCGTATGAAGCACCACTTTTACAAAGAGTTTGCTGAAAATCATTTTCATCTTCATCCATCAACATACAGCTGGAGGACAACACTCATCTCATATTAGCGGCAGTATACTGCCCGCCCCGTTTCACAGTATTGGAAGTTCAATTCCTGGATTTCTTCCAAGCACTAGGGGCACACTTCATTGCAGCAGGCGACTACAATGCTAAGCATACTCACTGGGGATCGCATCTTGTGAATCCAAAAGGAAAACAGCTTTATAAGACTATAATAAAAGCCACTAATAAACTTAACCATGTTTCCCTGGGAGTCCTACATACTGGCCATCAGACCTCAATAAGCTGCCTGATTTAATCGACTTCGCAGTTACGAAAAATATTTCTCGCAGTTTGGTTAATGATGAACGTCTGCCAGATCTGTCATCTGATCACTCGCCTGTACTAATTCACCTCCGCCGGTACGCAGAAACATGAAACCATCTTACAGATTGACTTCACACAAAACAAACTGACTCAGGTATAAACAAGAAAGAAAGCTACAGTCGAGTTTGCTCGACTGTGAGATACCCGCCACCCAATTTTACCATCTAAATATTATATTTACATACATATATAATAGTATAAAAATACTGAAAAAATACTTTAAAAAAATATACTAAAAATACCAAAATAATATATCAAAATTTTCTTTGTTCGAAATTATTAGCTTGGCGGCACTTTAGTTGGTTTATTGAAAACCATTATTATGTCGCGGAGTGTCATAGCAACTAGCTAGGCAGCACTAGCAGTTGCACGTGGTAACGCCTTATAAAAGTAATATCTTAATAACTTCTGTGTTTTTTATCCGATTGTAACCAAATTCGCAGAGATCATTAACATGGTGATTAGTATTGTGCGCACCAAAATTGAACGTTCTAGGTTTAAAACGACGCTTGCAATTCGGTTTTATTCGATTTACGGGGGCGGGAGGGGGCGTGGCCAAAATAAAAAACAAACTTGATCTGCGTGCAACAATAAGACATACTGTCGCGAAAAATTTGTTGCTCTATCTCTTATAGTCTCTGAGATCTAGGTGTTCATACGGACAGACGGACATGGCTATATCGTCTCGGCTGTTGACGCTGATCAAGAATATATATACTTTGGGTAGGCGGGTATAAAAATATATAGGTTCTCACATTGAGCTAAACCCAAAACTCAACACTGAATCTGACATAGAGAGCTGAACAGCTACACTTGAATCCATTCTGACTGCAGCAGCTCTTACTGCAACACCTAAAATCACAAACGTTACAACTAATCCGAATAAGACCAACGTTCAAATCGAGCAACTCGTCCACGTAAAAAGACGCTTACGTAGAGAATGGAAATCTTCCAGATCCCCATCTGCAAAACTAAAGCTAAAAATAGCCACAAGTAAACTGGCCAACGCTCTGAAACAAGAGGAGGAAGACGGTCAGCGCCGATATATAGAGCAACTTTCACCAACAGGCACAAACATAAGTCACTGTGGAGAGCCCTCTCAACTCTTCGCCCACAGACTGAAACCGTTTTGCCGTTAAGGCATTCTTCAGGAGGCTGGGCCCGTAGTGATGCAGACAGAGCCTCCACATTTGCCGCTCACCGACAAAATGTATTCACGCCAAACGAGGCTACTAGCACATTTGCGCTACCATCTCCACCCGTAAACTGGCAATCTCAGCCCGAAAAAATCCCCCGGTTGCGATCTTAAACCACCGGAAATGATCATCGAGCTGCCACATCCTGATGTTCGCTACATAACCCAACTCTTTAATGCCATCACCAAACTTGGTTACTTCCCACAACGATGGAAAAGATCGATCGTCATAATGATTCCAAAGCCTGGTAAGCAACACACAGTCTCTTCATTTTACTGACCAATAAGTCTACTCTCATGTATTTCGAAAGTATTTGAAAAATACCTGCTGATCCGACTTAATCTACATCTGAGACCACACAATATAATCCCAGCCCATCAATTTGGATTTTGCGAAAGCCACGGAACCATTAAACAGGTGAACCGAATAACAACAGAAATACGAACTGCATTTGAAAACCGAGAATACTGTACAGCAGTATTTTTAGACGTATTCCAAGCATTCGACAGAGTCTGACTTGACGGCTTAAGAAGTTTTTCTTAAGTCTTACCTCTATGACAGAAAGTTTTCAGTTCGGTGCAACACTGCCACTTCCACTGATCATAAAATTGAGGCTGGAGTTCCCTAAGGCAGCGTTCTTGCTATATCCTATGCCCTTCTCCTGGCTCTAAACTACCTCCCTGCCAATTTTCAGCTAAATCGGTTCAGCCGTTCTTGAGTTATAAGTGGAGTAACTATTTATTCATATATTTATTTATTAATTTCTTTTTATATTTATGTATTTATTTATATATATATTTATTTATTTATTTATTTTTATATTTATTTATTTATTTATTGATTTTTTTATTCTAATATTTCACTAAAACAAAAACGTTAAAATATGTCTGTAAAAAAAGCAAAGTCTGAAAAAATTCTAACAATCAATCAATGCACGATGCACAGCGAATGTAAAAACACACACGTAGAATAGCACAAAATATCGATTTCGGCCTTCAGAGCCTCCTGTGGTGTTGTCGTTTGTTGTTAAAAACGATTTTTGCTATTTAAATTCAGAGCCTCCTTTGGTGTTGGCGCTTGCCAAAAACGATTTTTCCTATTTTTCGGTTTTTGCAAAGATTTTCACGGGATAAAAAGTATCTTATGTCTTTCTCCAGGCTCTGAACTACCTCCCTGCCAATTTTCAGCTAAATCGGTTCAGCCGTGAAAGACCCGTCACTCAATTTTACTGAATGGAAGAATAATAAAAAGCGACCATCGAAATATTATATTTTTCACAAATATACTGGAAAATATTCTAAAAATATGCCAAAAAATATACCGAAATTAATTTTGTTCTAAATGATTAGCTTGGTAGCACTTCCTTATGTTTATTGAACACCATTATTATGTCACTGAAAGTCAACTAGCTGAACAGGTACAGCTGCACCCCATTTTGACTTTTTTTGATTACTTTGCTCTTATTTATTGTATCTTCTTGTATAAGAACTAACAATAAGTTTAAAAATCTTAACGATAACAAATTTTTCTGAACAGTTGTTTTATTTTTCCAACTGTTCTATGATTAGACGTCCCTAAAAATTTATTCTCTGGGTTGGTAGGTCCTCTCGTCGGAGACGGGAACGACTGCTGAGCTGAGTTAGAACTTTGGCTAGGTGGCTGAGGTGCGAGGAAAGCTTGCTATGGTATTTTTTCTTAAGTTCCGTAATTGCATTGATAACTGGTGGACTATTTAGGTCTCTTTGGATGTTTTCATTCCGAACGTACCACGGTACCCCAGCGATGGTTCTCAGAATCTTTGATTGTGCTCGCTGTATGATGTCAATATTGCTGTTGCTGGCATTGCCCCATAGCTGTGAGTCATAGGTCTAGATAGGTTTCAATACAGAATTGTAGAGTAAGACCTTGTGGTCTAGAGAGAGAGCCACTTCTCAATGTCTATAAAGTGCAATGCCAGCTGTGCTGTAGCTTGGATTGGGGACCTTGGACGGCTAAGGATAGCTGTATCGTCGGCAAACGTGGATACCGTTACACGATTTTTTGTAGGAATGTCGGCTGTATAGATGCGGTTTTAAAGTAGGCCCAAGAACGCTGCCTTGGGGAACTCCAGCCTCAATTTTATGATCAGTGGAAGTGACAGTGTTGCACCGCACTGCAAACTTTCTGTCATAGAGTTAAAACTTTAGAAGTTTGTGTATGCTTTCGGGTAAAGCTGTTTGAACTTTAAACATTAGGCCGTCAAGCCAGTTTCTGTCGAATGCTTGGGATACATCTAAAAATACTGCCGTACAGTATTCTCGATTTTAAAATGCAGTTCTTATTTCCGTTGTTATTCGATTCACCTGTTCAATGGTTCCGTGGCTTTCGCGAAATTAAAATTGATGGGTTGGGATTATGTTGTGGGTTCTCAGATGTAGATTAAGTCGGATAAGCAGACATTTGTCGAATAGTTTCGAAATACATGAGAGTAGACTTATTGGTCTGTAAGATGAAGAGACTGTGTGGTCCTTACCAGGCTTTGGAATCATTATGATAATCGATCTCTTCGATCGTTGTGGAAAGTAACCAAGTTTGGTGATGGTATTAAGGAGCTGGGTTATGTAGCGAACTTTAGGATGTGGCAGCTTGATGATCATTTCCGGTGATATAAGGTCGCAGCCGGGCTGAGATTGTTTTTCATTATTTAAGTTATTTCGTTTGGAAGAAACACAATTGGGGTGTGTTGGTGGTGGCAGTTTACAGGTGGGGACGGTAGCGCGAATGTACTAGTAGCCTCGTTTGGCGTGAATACATTTTGACGGTGAGCGGCAAATGTGGAGGCTCTGTCTGCATCACTACGGGCCCAGCCTCCTGAAGAATGCCTTAACGGCAAAACGGTTTCAGTCCGTGGGCGAAGAGTTGAGTGGGCTCTCCACAGTGACTGATGTTGCCTGTTGGTGAAAGTTGCTCTATATATCGGCGCTGACCGTCTTCCTCCTCTTGTTTCAGAGCGTTGGCCAGTTTCCTTGTGGCTATTTTTAGCTTTTGTTTTGCAGATGGGGATCTGGAAGATTTCCATTCTCTACGTAAGCGTCTTTTTACGTGGACGAGTTGCTCGATTTGAACGTTGGTCTTATTCGGATTAGTTGTAACGTTTGTGATTTTAGGTGTTGCAGTAAGAGCTGCTGCAGTCAGAATGGATTCCAGTGTACCTGTGCAGCTCTCTATGTCAGATTCAGATATATAATACGAGGGTCGTTTGATAAGTCCGTGACTTTTTGAATAAAATATATTTTTTTCGTCAAAGAAGCGTTTTATTTCTCAACATAATCTCCTTTTAGCTCTATACATTTAGTCCAGCGTTTTTCCAATTTTTTTATTCCTTCCAAATAATAGGTTTTCTCAAGGCCCTCAAAATAGTCGTTTGTTTCTGTGATGACCTCTTCATTTGACCCGAATCTCTTACCGCCGAGCCATTTCTTCATGTTTGGAAACAAAAAATAGTCACAGGGGGCTAAATCTGGAGAATATGCTGGATGGGGTAGCAGTTCGTAGCCCAATTTATGAAATTTTGCCATGCTGACTACACACGTGTGCACCCGTGCATTGTCCTGATGGAACAGCACTTTTTTTTCGCCAAATGCGGTCGTTTCTGCTTCAAATCAATATCGAATCTGTCCAAAAGCTCTGAATAATATTCGCCGGTGATCGTTTTACCCTTTTCAAGGTAATCGATGTGAATGATACCTTGTGCATCCCAAAAAACTGTGGCCATGACCTTGTTGGCCGACAGACCCACCTTGGCCTTCTTTGGTGCACGTTCACCCGGAGAAACCCACTGTCTTGATTGTTCTTTGGTCTCTGGTGTGGTGTGGTGGATCCATGTTTCGTCTACGGTAACGAAACGGCGCAAAAATTCGTTTGGATTGCGGTTGAACATCGCCAAACACTCCTTTGAAATGGTCACACGGTTGCGCTTATGGTCGTGTGTGAGCAATCGCGGCACCCATCGCGCGGAAAGCTTTTTCATGTCCAAATATTCATGTAAAATGTGATGTACCCGTTCAGTTGAGATGCCTACAGCCTCAGCTACCTCACGCACTTTCATTCTCCGATCATCCAATATCATTCCATGGATTTTGTCGACGATTTCTGGCATGACGACCTCTTTTGGGCGACCTGAACGTTCGGCATCACTTGTACTGGTACGACCACAACGGAACTCAGTAAACCATTTCTTAACCATTGAAATTGATGGTGCAGAGTCCCCATAATATTTATCAAGTCTTTCCTTGGTTTCGGTGATGGATTTTTTACGCAAAAAATAATGCTTAATTAGCACACGAAATTCACTTTTTTCCATTTTCGTTAAAATTCACGAGATCGTCTGCTTTCAATGCCTATAAAACGCAAACCAAAAAACGCAGCTTTCTCAAAATTTTACAGTCAGCTGTTAATCGATAACTGCTGACAGGAGCAGTGTTGTATTTAGAGCAGGTGCGCGGCAAATACAAAAAGTCACGGACTTATCAAACGACCCTCGTATATATATTATATATTATTATTATATATATTATATTCTAGCGGACCCGGCGAACGTTGTCTCGCATCTATTTAATGACTTTATATAAACTACAATGATAACAAAACACGGTAAATGTCTGTTTACTCAAATTTTTTTTGTAGATAAAACACATATATTTAAATTTTAAATTTGTAATGCAAATCAGTAAAGAGCGATATGATTTGAATCACCCAAAACGGCACACGGTTGTCCGTCAAAAAACTGATGACCAATTTGATTCAAGCAACGATCATCAAGGGCAAATTTAAGAAGAAGTTCTTATCCCTCGAATTCCGATCATTCCAACAGATCTACCATTCTAGTTTAAGACGATTCAATTCCCCATTCGATTGGCTTTTGCGATGACAATTAATAAATCGCAAGGACAATCGTTAGAAGTCTGCGGGATTAATCTTGAATTTTCATGTTTTTCGCATGGTCAACTGTACGTTGCCTATTCGCTGTTTTGAACAATCTGACCAAATCATTTTGATTGGGCAGAAGATGTTGCAATCAATCATTTCACGTTGTCATAGGAAAATTTGCACAACGTTGATCGAGTTCTATCGCAGAATCACTAACAAAATAGATCTGAAGGAACTTATGATCTTCGTTCGGTGGTGGTATCAAAGAGCCCGCTCGATGGTGAATTTGCCCTTGAATCTGAATGTTTAGAAAAAATAAGAAGAATTGATAAAGATACGCCATTACCTTAGCTAGGATTGTAGCCGGGTTGATCAACAACTTCAGCTCCAAATGACGTTATTTGAAAGCATCCGTTATATTTTTGAATATTCGCCAGGAAATGTTTAGATTTGTTTGAATTTCCATAGAGAAACGAATACAATGACTCTGGCGGATGAGTCAAAAGTGGCAATTTCACCGTGCCCCCAGCGCAGCATAGGCCCTGTGATTCCAATGGAAACTTCAGTGCATTGCAATGCTGACATAGGACAGACAATGAACCTATAAGAACGCAGCGAAGATCTTTGTAGGCAATTGCGGAATCATATTGAAATGCAGCGCGATTCAAGTTAATATTTGCGACTGATGCTCTAGGTCGAGCTTGGGCACGCCACCTTTAGCTGCTACACGTTCCAATTGCGTTTGGTTGTTTCGAATATTCTGCACTGTGCTTGCTTGACGCGTACGCCGTCCAATATTTGGTCGTCTAGGCATTATTAAAAACAAACAAGTAAGAAAGCTACAGTCGAGTTTGCTCGACTGTGAGATACCCGCCACCCAATTTTACCATCAAAATATTATATTTTTCAAAAATATACTGAAACAAGAGATAGAGCAACAAATTTTTCGGGACAGTATGTCTTATTGTTGCACGCAGATCAAGTTTGTTTTTGATTTTGGCCATGCCCACTTCCGCCCCCGTAAATCGAATAAAACCGAATTGCAAGCGTCGTTTTAATCCTAGAACGTTCAATTTCGGTACGCATAATACTAATCAACATCTTAATGTTCACAGAAGTTATTAAGAAATTACTTTTATAAGGCGTTACCACGTGCAACTGCTAGTGCTGCCTAGTTATACCCGCCTACCCAAAGGGTAGAAGGGTATTATGGCTTTGTGCCGACCGAAAATGTATGTAACAGGCAGAAGGAAGCATCTCCGACCCCATAAAGTATATATATTCTTGATCAGCGTCAACAGCCGAGACGATATAGCCATGTCCGTCTGTCCGTCCGTCCGTATGAACACCTAGATCTCAGAGACTATAAGAGATAGAGCAACAAATTTTTCGCGACAGTATGTCTTATTGTTGCACGCAGGTCAAGTTTGTTTTTGATTTTGGCCACGCCCCCTCCCGCCACCGTAAATCGAATAAAACCGAATTGCAAGCGTCGTTTTAAACCTAGAACGTTCAATTTTGGTACTCACAATACTAATCACCATCTTAATGATCTCTGCGAATTTGGTTATAATCGGATAAAAACCACAGAAGTTATTAAGATATTACTTTTTAGTTAGTTGCTATGACACTCCGCGACATAATAATGGTGTTCAATAAACCAACTAAAGTGCCGCCAAGCTAATAATTTCGAACAAAGAAAATGTTGATATATTATTTTGGTATTTTTTAGTATATTTTTTAAAGTATTTTTTCAGTATATTTTGAAAAATATAATATTTGGATGGTAAAATTGGGTGGCGGGTATCTCACAGTCGAGCAAACTCGACTGTAGCTTTCTTACTTATTTTTCTTTTCGCTTTTGCGAACTTTCCCACCACTTTTCCAAAAATTTTCTTACAATATGACAATCTCCTGGCAATTATAAAAAACTTAAAAAAAAAATCACCCAAATCCCCACAGTGGTGCTCATAAAAAACAGTCACACTTTTTTTTTGGCTCCATTTTTATATATATAGATAAAACGCTGCGCATGTACACTTATAATCCATGATGAATCAAACCTTGACTGCAGCCGTTCCTACTTGTTTTAATTAATTTTTGAAAAATATAATATTTCGATGGTCGCTCATATTTATTCTTCCATTTATTAAAATTGGGTGGCGGGTCACAGTCAAGCAAACTTGGCAGTAGCTTTCTTACTTGTTCTTTGCTACAGTAGGCACAATCGACTTTATATCAACCAAAAATTGCATGCGTGCAAGATGTTGCGTATTTGATAAGTTGATGACCATCGTTACAATGTCTTGATAGGAATTTAGGCGCCAGCTACAAAAATAATTATTTTCTGGCTGCACTTTATTAGGGTTATTATTCGATAAGGGAGTGACAAAGCCACTATATATGTAGATGCAGCTGCATGAGGCGTGGGCAAAATCTTAAACAATCTTAAAACAGTGCCTATATTACTACATAGCGTAACCAAATTTGATTGCTCTTGCTTTTATAATCTCTGAAATCCAGATTTTCGTATAGTCAGATGGACAGACAGATAATAATATATATAATATAATAATATAATTTAATATATATATATTGTGTTATATATATATATTAGGTATTATATATACACTATGGGGTCGGATATATCTCTGTATGTGGCACAATGTTATAATACCTTTCCACCCTGGGTAGGGGCGTATAAAAATATATTGTGCCTACAGATATTTAATTGTTACCACCAGTATATTTTCAAAATCCATGGGATCATACCCGTCAAACCTGACTGAAGCCGTTCCTACTTTTTTAAGGTAAAATTGGTTAACAAAGCCATCTGTGCCGTTTTCCATTTTGTTTTACCTTTCTTAACTCCTCCTATTGAACCTGTTTTCATCGGCAGCTTCATAAATAGTTCAACCATTTCGAATGTATTGATGACGTTTCTAAATAATTCTTAATGTATGTACATACATATGTATGAATATGTAAATATATGTCAATGCATATGTATATGTATATATATATATATATATATATATATATTATATATATATATTTATATATTATTATATATTATATATATATTATATATATTTAATCTCGAAATTCGATATGAAATTAGATAATTAAACATAACATAACAGATAATTAAACATAAGAAACTAACAGATAAGACCTATGAGAGTGGCCAATGTGGCCAATGTTTATGTATATGTACATATATACATTTATATATATATATTTATTTTTATTATTTAAAAGTACATATATGTGTTTATGTATGCGTATATGTATAGCTATTTACATGCATATGTATATATGTACATGTATGAGTATGTTTAAATATGTATAGGTATATGCATATGAACATATATGTATATGTATATGTTTATATTTATATTTATATTTATATTTATATTTATATTTATATTTATATTTATATTTATATTTATATTTATATTTATATTTATATTTATATTTATATTTATATTTATATTTATATTTATATTTATATTTATATTTATATTTATATTTATATTTATATTTATATTTATATTTATATTTATATTTATATTTATATTTATATTTATATTTATATTTATATTTATATTTATATTTATATTTATATTTATATTTATATGTGTATGTCCCTATATTTGTGTATATATGTATGTATATGTATATGCATATGTTTATATGTAAATATATATATAATATATAATATTACCCAAAGGGTAGAAGGGTATTAAAAGTTTGTACCGACCGAAAATGTATGTAACAGACAGAAGAAGACATCTCCAATCCCACAAAATATATAAATTCTTGATCAGTGTCAATAGCCGAGATAATACAGCTATATGCATTCACACACGTGAACATGCAATTGTCGAATTCCGATAAGAAATTAGCCAATTAAACATTACATAACAGATAATCAAATATAATGTAAGAGGTAGTAAGAAACTGACAGATAGGACCTATGAGAGTAGTTAATGTTGGGTGACGGTAAAGTAATAAACTGTGTGAGCTCAAGGTAAGCTCGTGGCCGCAATGGCCGCAATGTAATGCTTCTCGAGCTCTAGAGTGGAATATTAGTAGTATTATATTATTGATCTAATCTAATCGGTCGTCGTCGGGGTTAGACGTATTTTCATCGAGCACTGTACAAAATCAATTTATTTAAGTGAAGTGAACAAATAAAACGAAATAAAATATAACAAGTATGAAAGCTACTGTCGAGTGTGCTCGACCGTGAGATACCCGCCGCCCAATTTTACTATCAAAATATTATACTTTTCAAAAATATACTGAAACAAGTAAGAAAGCTACAGTCGAGTTTGCTCGACTGTGAGATACCCGCCACCCAATTTTACCATCAAAATATTATATTTATATAATAGTATAAAAATATACTAAAAAAAAATATACTAAAAATACCAAAATAATATATCAAAATTTTCTTTGTTCGAAGTTATTAGCTTGGCGGCACTTTAGTTGGTTTATTGAACACCATTATTATGTCGCGGAGTGTCATAGCAACTAGCTAGGCAGCACTAGCAGTTGCACGTGGTAACGCCTTATAAAAGTAATATCTTAATAACTTCTGTGTTTTTTATCCGATTGTAACCAAATTCGCAGGGATCATTAAGATGGTGATTAGTATTGTGCGTACCAAAATTGAACGTTCTAGGTTTAAAACGACGCTTGCAATTCAATTTTTTCAATTTGCATGGGCAGAAGGGGGCGTGGCCAAAATCAAAAACAAACTTCATCTGCGTGCAACAATAAGACATACTGTCGCGAAAAATTTGATGCTCTATCTCTTATAGTCTCTGAGATCTAGGTGTTCATACGGACGGACAGACGGACATGGCTATATCGTCTCGGTTGTTGACGCTGATCAAGAATATATATACTTTATGGGGTCGGAGATGCTTCCTTCTGCCTGTTACATACATTTTCGGTCGGCACAAAGCCATAATACCCTTCTACCCTTTGGGTAGGCGGGTATAAATATCAGCGAAAAGACGCTATTAGCAATGTTTAATTGCTAATCTATAATATTTTCTTGTGTGTGGAAACATAAAATAAAAAACAACAAGTAAGAAAGCTACAGTCGAGTTTGCTCGACTGTGAGATACCCGCCACCCAATTTTACCATCAAAATATTATATTTATATAATAGTATAAAAATATACTAAAAAAAAATATACTAAAAATACCAAAATAATATATCAAAATTTTCTTTGTTCGAAGTTATTAGCTTGGCGGCACTTTAGTTGGTTTATTGAACACCATTATTATGTCGCGGAGTGTCATAGCAACTAGCTAGGCAGCACTAGCAGTTGCACGTGGTAACGCCTTATAAAAGTCATCTCTTAATAACTTCTGTGTTTTTTATCCGATTGTAACCAAATTCGCAGAGATCATTAAGATGGTGATTAGTATTGTGCGTACCAAAATTGAACGTTCTAGGTTTAAAACGACGCTTGCAATTCGGTTTTATTCGATTTACGGGTGCGGGAGGGGGCGTGGCCAAAATCAAAAACAAACTTGATCTGCGTGCAACAATAAGACATACTGTCGCGAAAAATTTGTTGCTCTATCTCTTATAGTCTCTGAGATCTAGGTGTTCATACGGACAGACGGACATGGCTATATCGTCTCGGCTGTTGACGCTGATCAAGAATATATATACTTTATGGGGTCGGAGATGCTTCCTTCTGCCTGTTACATACATTTTCGGTCGGCACAAAGCCATAATACCCTTCTACCCTTTGGGTAGGCGGGTATAAAAACTAAAACAAATAGACAGCAAACAAATCGACAGCTCTAAAATGAGCCAACGTGATTTGCGCGCTCAGCGACAAAAAGAGCAAGACGAGCGCCGGCTCTCCCTCCAACGAAACAATGCATATTTCACCGTCGTGTGTGACGCCCGCGAGTGCCAAACAATCCATCTGGTCAATGACCTAGCACCTGCAGAATGCACACGATCGCAGTCTTGTTCACCGATGCCTATGACTGCACGGCGCTAGCCTGAACGCACTGAGAGCGTCTCTCTCACGCTCTCCCCATTCCAAACGGTGTCAAGCTCTGTAGCGACCAGCACAGTAACATCGATATCTACTGCAACTGCACTTATAGCAACAACAACAACATCAACACTATGCTCAATACCGAGAGCGGTTTGCATTTCTGCTGAATCAACAACAACCAAAGCAAGTGCACTCACTCCGACTCTTGAAAGCAAACAAAACTGTTTCAAACAGGGCTGGATCGCTACATCCAAATAAAGCGAAAGCTAAGCCCACAACACAAACAGGCTGGTAATCAGCCGAAAATAAATCGCGTCAACGTTGACAATAACTCAACTTCAAATAGGCTTGCACTATTGGATGACTGCGAAGTGCATCCAATCAAAGCACAGGAGCAGAAGAGGATTAAGCCGCCACCAATATTTATACGTGAGAAAACCTCAAGTGCTCTGGTTAACAAACTAGCTACAATCATCGGAGAAAATAAGTTCCACGTTATACCTCTTACCAAGGGAAATATACACGAAACGAAAGTGCAGACTCCGGATGAGTCTAGCCATCGAACAGTGACCAAGTACCTGGATGAAGCAGGAAATAATTATTATATCTACTAGCTTAAAAGTGCCAAAGGATTGCAGGTTGTCATTAGAGGAATAGAATCATCAGTGACCCCATCCGAAATTATCGAGGCACTAAAGGAGAAAAACTTCAACGCAAAAACGGTGATCAACATTCTTAACAGGAAGAAAGAGCCGCAGCCACTATTCAAAGTCGAACTGAAGCCATCGAGTGAAAAAATCAGCAGAAATGAAGTACATCCTATTTATAAACTACAATTTTTACTGCACCGGAGAATAACCGTCGAAAAGCCAGCGCAAGCAGCCTGTGCAATGCACCAACTGTCAAGAATATGGCCACACCAAAGCGTACTGCACCCTAAAATCTATCTGCGTCGTTTGCAGCGATGCTCAGAGCTTCGCAATCTGTCCTAAGAACAAGGACGACAGCTCAATTAAATTATGCAGCAACTGTGGTGAGAATCACACAGCCAACTGGCGAGAATGCATTGTTTATTGTTTGTTTATGCAAGGAACTCAAGAGTCGCCTAAATAAACGAGTGGCTTCAGCTCGTGATCGTACCACACCAACAATTCACAAGCCAATGGAACCGACTTCAACCAACATCCCTTCGTCTGTCAGCCACCGAACAGCGCCCAATATTTCCTTTGCAAGTGCACAAAAATCAGGGATCCAAGCACCAACAGCAGATACTCCCATTCATCAAACAAACGCTCACGAGAACATGCAACAGCAGCCAATTGGCGTTGAAACGATTGTACTTTTGATGCAGCAAAGCATGAAAGACTTCATGGCATTCATGCAAGCAACTATGCAAGAGCTTATGAGGAACCAAAACATCCTTATTCAAATGCTCGTTTCTTCTAAAACAGGATAATGTCTCCCTTAATAATAGCAACCTGGAACGCTAATGGCGTTTCGCGGCACAAGCCAGAACTTGCTCAGTTTTTAGCCGACAGAAACATTGACGTTATGCTACTCTCAGAGACTCACCTTACTGAAAAGTACAATTTCCAAATACCAGGATACAAATTTTACTTTACAAATCGCCCGGATGGCAAGGCCCATGGAGGCACTGGCATACTAATACGATCGAGAATTAAACACCACTTTTTTAGCAATTGGCAAGAAGACTGCCTACAATCTACCTCAATAAGCCTCCAATGCTATAACGGTGCTCTCACTTTGGCTGCTGTCTATTGCCCACCCCGCTTCAAAATATCTGAGGACAAATTCACAACACTTTTCGACTCGCTCGGTGAAAGGTTTGTTGCAGCTGGTTATTGGAATGCCAAGCACATGTACTGGGGATCCCGGATAGCGAACCCTAAAGGAAAACAACTGTACGACGCAATCATTAAACCACAAAGCAAGCTTAATTATGTTTCTCCGGGTGCGCCTACATACTGGCCAGCAGATCCTAAGAAGCTTCCAGATTTGATTGACTTTGCCATCACCAAAAGGGTATCCCAATCAATGATCACAGCTGAGGCACTTCCAGAACTTTCATCTGATCACTGTCCGGTGCTCTTTAATCTTTTGTACCAACTGCAACACATCGAGCGGCCGTATAGGCTTACAAGCAACAGGACCAACTGGGAGAGGTACAAAAAATATATTTGTTCCCATACCGACTTCTCTAGCTCATTGGAAACCGAGCAAGACATCGATCAGTTTACTGATGACCTAGAATCAACACTAGTTGCAGCAGCAAAAGCGTCAACTCCACAAGATACCCACGGATGCAGTATAAAGTTCAACAAAACAAGTCGAGATATTGAACTCCTTGTGCTTGAAAAACGACGACTTCGAAGGGAGTGGCAGGAGCACAGATCACCTGGCGCAAAGAGTAGACTAAAAGCAGCTTCTCGCAGACTTACGAAAGAATCTCACGTCCACCAGCACAAAGAACTCATTGTGGAAAGCCCACAGGAATCTAAAGGCACCAGCAGAAACTATCGTACCCCTTCGTAACTCTACCGGAAACTGATTTCGTAGTGACATGGACAGAGCAAGAGCCTTCGCTGATCATCTCAAAAAAGTATTCCAACCAAATCCAGCCACTAACTCATTTACTCTCCCACCCTTAACTGCATCTGACTTAGCACCACAAGACCCCATAGAATTCCGGCCAAGCGAAATAACGAAAGTCATTAAAGAGCAACTGAGGACTGGAAAATCATATGGCTTCGACTCAATAACCCCGAAAATGATCATCGAGCTCCCAATGTGTGCAGTTTTACAAATCTGCATACTCTTCAATGCAATTACCAAAATTGGATACTTCCCTCAAAAGTGGAAGAAATCAATCATAGTTATGATCCCTAAGCCTGGGAAAGACAAAACACAGCCTTCATCATACAGGCCAATAAGCCTACTTAATTGTCTCTCCAAGTTATTTGAAAAAGTACTGCTGCTACGAATCAGTCCCCATCTCAAAACACACATCGCACCAATTTGGTTTTCGGGCAAAACATGGAGGTATTGAGCAGGTTAACCGCATCACAACAGAAATTCGCACTGCTTTTGAACATCGTGAATATTGCACAGCTTTATTATTAGCCGTTGCTCAAGCATTCGATACAGTATGGTTGGATGGACTTATGTTTAAAATAATCAAACTGCTGCCTCAAAACTTACATAAGCTTCTAAAATCTTACCTATACCAAAGAGTGTTCGCGGTTAGATGTAGTTCAAGCACTTCAGGCGATTGTACTATAGAAGCTGGAGTGCCCCAAGGTAGTGTTCTAGGTCCAATTCTATACACCCTATACACGGCGGACATCCCAACAGACTACCAGCTAACAATATCCACATTCGCTGATGACACCGAAATACTGAGTCGATCCAGATGTCCAGTAAAAGCTACGATGCAACTAGCACGCAGATTGGCGCATACGAGTAAACAAACAAAAATGCAAACAGGTTACGTTTATCCTTAACAAACAAAGCTGCCCGCCCTTGGCTATGAACCAAACGCGCATCCCACAAGCCGATAACGTAACATACTTAGGTATTCATATTAGGAATTCATCTATTCATCTGGACAAGCGGCTCACCTGGCGGAAACACATAGAGGCCAAGACGACGCACCTGAGACTAAAAGCAAAGGATCTACACTGGCTTATAAACGTTCGGTCTCCCCTAAGCCTGGAGTACAAAGTCCTTTTGTTCAACTTCGTTCTTAAACCCATAGGGACCTATGGCTCCGAGCTATGGGGCAATGCATCGAAAAGCAGCATCGACATCGTGCAGCGAGCACAGTCTAGGATTCTGAGAGTCATAACTGGAGCTCCATGGTATGTTCGGAACGAGAATATACACATAGACCTACATATAAAACTTGTCATTGAGACAATATCGACACACAGTGAGTGAATTTTTCGGCGTGCGGACGTGTTTTTGACCGACTCCGCCAGAAATTCTGAAAACCAGAAGTTATTAGCGTATATTTGTGCTGGGTACCGCGTGTACTTACCGGAGAGTGTGGACGATGCGGTGTGGCAGAGGAGAGATCACTTGCCGGGCATTTTTGCCGGCAATCTTGAACTTTTTTCTTTCTTTCTTATTGGATATCTGCGTCGCTTCGTGAGTCCGCACTTTTTTCTTTTCACTTATCAGCTGTGGACGAGGGCTGGACTCACCCCGAGTGCACCAGCTGTTGAGAGTGACCAGATCATCAGCCTGAAGACGTAAGCCCGGTAGAACTTGCTGCATACTTCCAGGAGCAACGTTTTTCCTAGGGCATACTTTCAGGAGCTACGTCTTCTCAGGGCATACTCTCAGGGGACGGCCTGAATTCAGCTACCACCCAATCTTTCAGAAAGGGGAAAGGCTCAAAGGTCGAGGACAGACTAATAATCATCCTCTCACCGCTTTGGTGCCTAAGCAGAGGCTCTGGTGTCCGAGTAGAGGCGGAATAAACCTCTAACGTAGTCAAGGAGAAATCCGTGACCCACGTGGGAGCCCCTTTCCGAAAGTTGGTGTGCTAGTTAAGGTATCCTGATAAGGTATCTGGAGGCCGGCTACATTATTATAATAGATGGACAGCCCAGCGGGGGGCAATGCCCCCGATCCCAATGACCCCTTTCGGAGGAGTTCAAGACTATCGAGGTCCCCCACTAAAGGTGTTGGACTCTCGGTGAAAGGAGCCGGAGACACGGTCCCGACTGTGACGGGGGCTGTGCCAGCAGGCTCTCAGTCGTCAATATCAAGCGACCACAGTGCTGCGGTTGAGGTTGAGCTTTTGGCTCCCTCAGTTCCTGCGGACATTGCTGCAAACCAGAAGCCGATGGATCTCATTAGCGTGCCATCGCGGAAGGCGGGAGCGAAGTCTCCATCGCTATCGCCTCATCGGTCTTTGGACATGACCACGGCGCTGCAGAATGAGGACTTGAGGAGCATCCTGGCCAGGATGAACGGCTTGATTAGCACCCTGCTATCTGCTTTTGAGACCCAGAGGCATGTCACCAGAGAGACCAAGGGCGCTATAGTGGATCTATCGGCCCTCAACATCAGAGCGATAGAGCTACAGGAGGGTACCGCTAATAAGCCTACCCCCAGGAGTACTGCCACCCAGACTGAGGCACAACTCCCTAAGCGCAGCCTGATGGAGTCATCCAAGCAGGCAAGGCCTAGAGTGCAGGTGCCAAAACAGAGTAACACCACACCAGTAGCCAAGGTGACCAGCAAGGCGTCAACCACAGGCAAGGAGCCCAAGGCTGTGAGCTACGCATCCGTCATCAAGAACGACTGCAAGGACGGAGAGTGGGCTAAGGTGCAGCCAAAACGCCTGCGCAAAAAACCGGAGGCGTTAATACTGAAGAAAACGGGCGAGACTACCTATGCTGATATGCTCCGACAAATGAAAAGTGATCCGAACCTCACCGAATTTGGCAAGCATGTTAGGAAAATAAGGAGAACGCAACAGGGTGAACTATTGCTGGAGGTAGAGGGCAAAGCAGCGTCTAGCGTCCCCAAATTCAAAAGTGAGCTGAAAGCGATGCTCAAAGATATGGCCTCTGTGCGCACAGGTGCGCAGCGAACAGCACTAATCTGCAGCGGCCTGGATGAGGCTACTACAGCAGAGGACTTACACGGCTCCCTAGTCTCCCAGTTCCAGGGTATCAAACTCCAACCCGAGGATGTGAGAGGTCTGCGCAGGATGAGGGACGGAACGCAGGTGGCTTCGGTGTAGATGAGCGCGAACGATGCTATCACGGTCATCAAGCGTGGAGTCATTACCGTGGGATGGTCACGATGCCGAATCACTCTGGATATTCGGCCTACCAAGTGCTACAGGTGCCTGGGCTACGGCCACCGTGCTGCCGGCTGCAAAGCGATCGATCGCTCAGACTGCTGTTTGAGATGCGGCGAACGAGGCCATAAGGCTAAGGGCTGTACGGCCGCGCCAAAATGCCTTATATGTAGCAGTGAGGCGGACAGAAACCACATGACAGGTGGCTATGCGTGTCCAACCTACAAGGCGAGTATTAAAGGAGCTAAGAGTCAACATAATGAACCATATTAACATTATCCAGCTCAATGTTAATCATTGCTCTGCTGCCCAAAGCCTCCTGGCCCAGACAGCGGTGGATCGCAATACTGATGTCATGCTTCTTAGCGAACCCTACCACACTTTTGGTGGAAACTCGGCGTTGTACCTGGATGAGTCGGGTAAGGCGGCCATCAAGTGTTGCAGCCCACTCAACGCGCAGGAAAGGTCAACCACTCCAATGCGCGGCATTGCATATGTGAGGCTCAAGGGGGTGCATATCTACAGCTGCTATGCTCCTCCTAGCGACAGCTTGGACCAATTCGAGGAGATGCTCGATGTACTAGTGAGTCATGCTAGAGGGCGCAAGCCCACGGTCATTGCTGGAGACTTCAATGCCTGGGCAATCGAATGGGGAAGCCGTAGCTCCAACTCCAGAGGGCGCGCATTAATGGACGCCATGGTTCTGCTTGACCTGGTTCTGCTGAACGACGGCAGGAAACCTACCTTCAACAACGACAGGGGCACGTCTTTTATAGACGTCACCTTTGTCAGCAGAGGGCTAGTGCCGAATGCAAACTGGATGGTCCAGGATGACATAACGCTGAGTGACCATGCGCTGATCACCTTCAGCATCCGTCCACTGTGCTCAACAGACAACCTGCGGAGTAACTCCCCTCGGCAAGCATGGGACGTGAGGAAACTCGACTACGACATGCTGTCTTACCAAATGGAGTCTATCCAAATACACAACGGACAAGCCGAAACAATGGCGGATGAGCTGACGAAGCTGCTAGTAGCAACGTGTGATGCAGCTATGCCAAGAAAAAGGAATGCAAAGCGTAAGCCTCCGGTCTACTGGTGGAGTGCTGCCTTACATCAGCTGCGGGCGGAATGCTTCACGGCACGCAGACGCGCGCAACGGTCAAGAGGATCCCCTCATCACGCGGAGCTACTAGCAGTATTCAAAACTAAGCGCGCGGAGTTTAAAAACGGAATATCGGCTGCCAAAGCGCGGGCCTATAAGGACTTATTGGACTGCGTTGACGACGACCCCTGGGGATTAGTGTATAAGATTGTACGAAACAAGCTGAAGAGGAAGGAGAGTACTCCAGATGACCCGGAGATACTGACCGGTATTGTGTCGGAACTCTTCCCCAGGCAGACCAGCCTATGGCAACCAATGGTTGAAGCACCTGCTTCTCCTTTCCCGGATATCTCCGTAGGCAAAGTTGCTGAGGCGGCCAAGCGGATCAAGCCCAACAAGGCTCCAGGCCTGGATGGAATCCCGGGAGTAGTGATCAAGGCAGTGGCGATAGCCAGACCTGATGTGTTTAGGGATACTTTCCAGCAGTGTCTCCTGGATGGGGTCTTCCCTATGCGGTGGAAGAGGCAGAAGCTGGTTTTACTGCCGAAAGGTAAGGGGAACGCTAATGAGCCAGGCAGCTACCGCCCACTATGCCTATTAGATATAGTGGGTAAGCTTTTTGAACGCGTCCTCTATGCCCGGATAGAGGCAACCACCGAGAGCATACATGGCTTAAATAACCAGCAGTATGGTTTCCGTAAGGGGAGGAGCACCCTTGATGCACTCACGGCGGTGACAGGCATTGCCAAAAACGCGCTCCAAGGTGATAGATGGCTGGGAGGCAGGAAGGAGTACTGCGCAATCATCACTCTTGACGTTAAGAACGCGTTCAACTCGGCAAGATGGCCCAAAATTCTCGAAGCCATGCGCAGGATGAGAATCCCAGAATATCTGAGAATCATCGTGGGAAGCTATCTCAGGGACCGTGTCCTCTGGTTTGACACAGAGGCAGGTCCAAGAAACTACCATGTTTCGGCTGGTGTTCCCCAAGGTTCGGTGCTTGGACCGATCCTGTGGAACATCATGTACGACGGAATCCTGTGCATTACCAAGCCAATAGGAGCTGAGCTGCATTGCTTTGCGGATGATGTGGCGATAACAGCTGTAGCCAAAACCATTACTGATTTGCAAACCACATGCAATCGAACAATTAGCGCTACAATCGACTGGCTCGAAAATGCTGGGCTACAGATTGCGGCGCATAAAACCGAGGCGGTGCTACTGAGTAGCAGGAAAAAAGTGGAGCGCATGTTGGTCTCGGTCGATGGGACCCAAATCACGTCTGCAGACTCGCTAAAATACTTGGGAGTCTTGATCGACCGCAGATTAACCTTCCAGGATCACGTTGAATACGCGAGCAGGAAAGCAGCAATCACATCTGCTGCAATATCCAGAATAATGCCCAATATGGGGGGTCCCAAATATCCCGCCAGGAAGCTGCTGGTGGCAGTGGTAAAGGCAACACTGCTATATGCTGCGCCTATTTGGAGCACTGCCACCAAGAGAGTATCATACCTTAAAGGTGCTCGTTCGGTGTGGCGGTCGATGGCCCTCAGGCTCATCAGAGGCTTCCGGACGATCTCAGAAGACGCTGCGATGGCTCTGGCAGGCATGCCGCCATTAGATATTGAAATCAAGGCTCTTGATCTAATACGCCATGGCGTTGACCGACGTGAGGCCCAAGTGTGGCTACATAGAGAATGGCAGGCCAGATGGCAATCGGCGCAACGGGGGAGATGGACCTATCAGCTCATCCCTGATCTAGAAGTGTGGGCAAAGTGCCAACATAAAGTCCTGGACTACCACCTGACCCAATTTCTCACGGATCACGGGTGCTTCCGTAATTATCTGTTTCGGTTCCGCCACGTAGAGTCTGCTCAGTGCTTATTCTGCATGGATGCCGTGGAAACAGCAGAACATGTGCTGCTGCACTGTTGCAGGTTCCAGGTGGAAAGGGAACAGTTGGTGGCGGTGTCCGGATCCCCTCTCAGCTCAAGAGGTCTTTTGGACGCAATGTTGGCGAGCATAGAGGCATGGGTGGCAGGGCATCGCGTCATAACCAGCATTATGAAGCGGGTCCGATCCGACGAGATTGCCAACAGAACTGGAGTCTAAAATGGAGACATATTCCCGTGGGGTGGCGGGATAAGAATACCACCTCAGCGGACTCGGCTTGTCGTAGAAGGCGACTAAGGAGCCGTGGTAGGCGACAATCTGGCCATGGACAAAGGAAGGGACTGCGATATGGCATCACATCCTGCTCACCGAAGTCGTACCTTGACTGGCAGTCCCGGTGAGCGTGACAAGGATTGGAGAGCGTACGGAGGTTTTTGTTTAGTACGTAGGCATAACCCTATTTGGAGGGTTATGAATCGTGCATGCCATCTATGGACGGTAGATGGTATCTTTAGAAGATTTTATTTTCCTTCATACACGGATAAAAAAAAAAAAAAAAAAAAGACAATATCAGATAGAAAAGTAAAATACAAGGAAAAACTAGGCTCACATCCAAATCCCCTTGCAAGAAATCTTCTTCGAGTATGCAGCCAAAGTCGACTGCATCGCAACGATCAACCAGCCCAGCGTTAAATTTGTTAGGCCACATAGCACGAATCATTTCATAAAATGATATTTATCTAGCTTAGAATAAGATTTGAAAACTTATTGTTAGTCTCTTAAGTAAAAGGGAAGATTCAATAAATAAGAAAATAAATTTAAAAAAAAATAAAAAATCGGTGTATAATTTTGGTATATTTTTAGTATATATTTTTTACTATATTTTCCAGTATATTTTTGAAAATATAATATTTCGATGGTCGCTCTTATTTATTCATCCATTCAGTAAAATTGGCGGGTATCTCACAGTCGAGCAAACTCGACAGTAGCTTTCTTACTTGTTTTACACCGAAGACCATGCACGGCGACTATTCATGTTACTTTTCGACACACTGAACACAGTTTATTTACAACAATACTAATTTTTGAAAATGTCAAAATACTGTTTTTTTTTTTTTAAATGGTGCGACGTTCACAACAACATTGCAGCATTCAGAGCGTGAGAATGTGTGTGCGTGAACCTAAAACAAGTCTGATTTGTTTTTGCTTAACTGTCTGCGTCGAAGCTGACACTTGAATTGCATTGACAATTGATAGATGTTATCTCGATTGTACTCGCGCGCATTTCAATGCTTAAAATATCCTCTTATATATACAAATAAAAAAAATTATTATTAAACTTTATCAGGCCTATTGAATACTATTGTCATATCACTGAATGACATGGCAACTGAACCCTTTCAGCTACACCTGATTTCACCCTTTATAAGTGATTCGTGAATTAACCCAATTGTACCAAAAATTAAAAATTATTAAGATATTTTTTTTATTCGGGATCAGTATTCAATATAACTTAATGTGAATCTTTAATCTTTGAATCTCAAGGATACTTATACAAATTTATCATTTTTTGATATATATATATTAGCTTAACATATTATTATTTTTTATTTTTAATATCGCACTTTGTTCACCAGGTTGCTTGAAGGGTTTGAAGCTATAGCCCACGATGTGCTCACTTAAAAGTCAATAGTTCCGAAATGGCTAGAGGTTTAGGCAGCTCTGCGGCCTTCTTCCTCTCTCGTTTCGTCCAGTATCGTGTTCATTGGCATCTAAGGCAACATCGCGAACTTTCTTATAAAACATGATAACTGCCTCGATTATTTTAGCTGCTGAGAACAGTAATTCTACGATGAAAATTGATAAATTGTTTCTGCACTGAGTAAATACTGGCGACACCAGATATTAGATCCATTCTCAAGTATATGACAATCCAGTGAGATACACAGATGTTTAGTTATGTAGGGATCGATCAATTTCTTTGACCAAGGCTTAGTAAATCCAAGAATATTAATTTTTCATAATTCAAATACAAAATCCCTGTGCACATAAACTAAGCACACTACTAGAGACTCCGTCAGTGTCAGTTTCAGTTAATTTACTATATGAGTAAGCTTTTAGTAATTCAGAGACCAAATATATAATTAGATTGGTTAACTTGATACAGCTATGGCAGGACTCTATGAGATGTTGATGACGCATAGCTATACTATTTCAAAAAAATAATGTACTTGAAAGCGTTCCACCGTCTGCCACTTCAAATTGACGAAGTCAAAAAAACTTTTCGGATGTCTCTGAAACGTGAGTCTGCACTTCTTAAATAATTGTTGTAGCAATGATTATTTAAGATGGCGAAATCGGACATACCAAAAGAATAGCGAGAAAAATTAAAGAAATATTCAGTTTACTTATATTTTTTATATTTGACTTTGTTAGTTATTTAGGAAACTATTGAAATAAGAAATATTGTTAGACGTGAACACTATGCAGGACTACACAACAAAAACCAAATGTAGCATTTTATCAACTAAGACTAAGTGGAACGATTCAACACATTGGACTCACTTTTCTAAAATGCGATTATGTACACAAGAATGTGATGTATGCAGTGAAACATGTGGTATATAAAAAGAGCTAATAAATATTGTATATTAACGCAAAGGTGGCACGATATTTGAACTTCGAAGCAATCGACACAATGTCCTAAATACGTAATAAAATTTTACCGCTACGGCCCGAAGTTCGCGACTCGCGACCAAAGCTGGGGTGGCGACAGGCTTGTGTGCGTGAAAATGACGCTTCTGTAAGCAGAAACTAGACAGGACAACCAAAGTAATAAGCAAGACATAGACAAAAAAACACGTCGCGGCGATTGTCGCTCGTGATCGAAAATGGAGTGGGAACGTTGTTCTTGTTTTGTGTGCTTGCTGTTTTGAGAACAACGACTGCGTGTGCATTCTCATACGTTCACTGCTCTAGTTAGAGTAAAATGTAATGCGCAATCTGCTCCGAATTTTTGGAGCATCTCAGAGCAAGCGCATGGGCACATCTATGTATTAAAGAAATTTTAGCATCATAGCGAGAAAGCCACCACCACGATTCAGCACGCACGTCTATAAACTGAAAATTTATTTTTACAGAATTCAGTATTAAGAATATCATACCTTAACCAAATTTCGGTAAAAGGAATGAAAAGTTTTTTAAGTGAAGACTATTTTGCTTACTACAAAGACGGAGTTTGAGATGGAGTTTGAGGTTTAGAGGAATTAATGGTAACATTTAGAAGTAAAATCGGTGGCCCATTTTTTCATAAAAATTAATTAAGTGTTCCTATCAGAAATCTTTACACCAAACTTTACTAAAATATTCAGCAGGAACACTAATTTTAAATGATGCGATTTCCCGTTCATATGAGAAATTTTCCACCTCGAAAGAAGCTTGAATTTTCGACCGGATAGAGGACCTTATGGAGGACGACGTATCAGGGACAAGCTAAGAAAAAACAAGTAAGAAAGCTACTGTCGAGTGTGCTCGACAGTGAGATACCCGCCACCCAATTTCACCATCGAAATATTATATTTTTCAAAAATATACTGAAAAATATACTAAAAATATACCAAAATAATATATCAAAATTTTCTTTCTTCTAAATTATTAGCTTGGCGGCACTTTCTTGGTTTATTGAACACCATTATTATGTCGCAGAGTGTCATAGCAACTAACTAGGTGCAGCTGTACGTGGTAACGCCTTATAAAAGTAATCTCTTAATAACTTCTGTATTTTTTATTCTAGATGTTCATACGGACGGACAGACGAACAGACGGACATGGCTATATCGTCTCGGCTGTTGACGCTGATCAAGAATATATATACTTTATGGGGTCGGAGATGCTTCATTCTGCCTGTTACATACATTTTCGGTCGGCACAAAGCCATAATACCCTTCTACCCTTTGGGTAGGCGGTTTCGCTAGGTCCTCCTTTGCCTTAGAAGAGCCATCAACTGGAATTGAATCACTTATTATTTCACTTCAAAAAAGCATGATGGAATTTATGAAGTTTATGCAAGACCTCATGTGAAATCAAAACGTACTCATGCAAATAGTTGCATCCCAACACTTCAAACCATAAATGGCTATCTTAAAGATATGTTTCTAAAGGAACATGACACTGACATAATGCTAATCTTCGAGACACATCTCACAAATAAAAATAACTTCTTTCTCAGCGAGTATACTTTCTACTCAACGAATCATCCAGACGGCAAAGATCATGGCGGAACAAGCATCCTTATCAAGAGACGCTTCAAGCACCATCAATTGCAGCCATTCGCAACCAATTACTTGCAAGCTACGTTAATAAGCATTAAAGTGTCCTTCGGCAGTCTTAGTATTGCCTCAATATACTGCCCACCACGGTTTTCCATCTCGGGAGAAGACTTCATGGAATACTTCAACCAACTAGGGGCCCACTTCATATCAGCAAAAAACACACTCACTGGGGCCGTCTAACCGTCACCGTCTAACAAATACAAAAGGAAGGCAATTATACAAAGCTCTAATCACAAGATCGAATAAACTTGACTTCATATCTCCGGATAGCCCTACATATTGGCCAGCTGATCCCAACAAAAAACCTGATCTTATAGACTTTGCTATAACCCGAAACATACCAAAACAACTAACGCGGATAGAAGCAGTAGCTGACCTGTCCTCGGACCACTCTCCTATCCTTCTTCACCTATTCAAACAACCACAAACGTTAGAGCGCCCTGATATGCTTCTTTGCCGCTGCGTCAACTCTAAGCTTTTCCAAATCTGTATTAGTTAGCATCTTTTGATCGTGACCCTGTATCACATTTGTCAAAGTATTTTTAAGGATATCTCGGGGCTCGTAGCCATACAAGAGCTGAAAAGGAGAACATTTAGTGGTACTGTTTACCATGGTATTGATGCTCCACTGGATTGAGCACATATTTTCATCCCAACGCTTTTCATTCTCGTTTGTAGGCAATAACATCGACAAAATGATTCGGTTTGGTTCGCTCGCATGGCCATTTGCTCTTGGTGTTCTTACTGCATTGAGTACGTGCTTCACGTTGTTCGTCTTACAGTATTTTTCAAAATCCTTCGAAGTAAAGGCTGTGCCACGATCAGTAATAATTCGATCTGGCATGCCCAAGTAACTGGTCACATCTTGTGGGATATCCAGGACATGTTTGATTGCTGTACTTTTTACCGCTCGTACTAGAGTGAATTTAGTGAATGCATCGACAATCACAAGAATATGTTCGTTTCATTTGACTCTTTTCGGAAAAGGTCCAAGATGGTCCATGTGTATGGTGGAGAAAGGGACCGGATCGATGTCGTCGTAATGGTACTGACCTTCCTGTCGTCCACCTGGTGTTTTATAAAGTGCACAGCCAATGCAGGATTTTATGTAGCTTTTAACGAAGTTACACATTCTAGGAAACCAGAAAAGATTGAAAATTCGTGAAATTGTTTTATCGATGCTCATATGCCTAGCCTTATCGTGACATTCATAAAGAATATAGAATCGCAACTGCTTTGGTACAATCCACAACAACTTTCTGTCATGTTTGCGGAATAGGCGATCATGCTCGATCACATAATTGTGGTTCTGTGACTTGTTTTCTAATTTCATATCGGTGACAATTTTCTGCATTTTCTTATCTTGCAGTTGAATAGAAAATAACCAATTCGCTTTGTCTATTATGGCCTTGGACACCTTAAGGCATGCTGTATTTACTTCCCGTGCATCTTCGGATGGAGCTCGGCTTAGGGCGTCAACATGGTTCATCTGGGTTCCAGGTCGATGAACAATCTCTATGTCAAACTCTTGAATTCGCAACCACATCGTGCGATTCGTGGAATAAGCTCTCGTTTCTCCATCGATGTTTTCAACGCATTACAATCAACAAAATTCAAAAGTTCTGAAATGCCTCTGTTAGTATCATAAGTGTTTTAGCGAAAATGTAAACCACTGCCGACCCCCTCCGCACATTCTAAGTCGTTAAGTAAGCTGGTCATCGACAGCCATAATAGGAGCAGATTTTTTAGCTTCTTATCGATCTAAAAACCAAACGCCAAATCGCCTGGATTATCGGATTGTCAACTTTTGCGTGCCTGGTTCAAGCGAAACAAATATCGTTTTCCACTGTGCAAGGTATTTCCAAATTTTACCACTTCTTCATATCTAAGTGCCCAAACCCTTGACAAAGCAGTTCACTCAGCATAATGTACAAACGTACGCATAAGGAATAGATCAAGTTTATTTAGAATATTCAATATATTTTTAAGTTTAATGGAAAAAGACAAAAAACTCAAGTTAATAATGAAACACAAATATTTCTTCATTAAAGATCACTCTTCAACTATTTTAGCAATATTTATCGATACCCTGGTCTAGCTGTGAGTTCCATGTAGCGACGACGTCTTCGCTGACTTTGGTGACAGACATCTCAATAGTTGACCTTTTCGTCTGCAATAATTTCTGCTTACGGGGATGAGTTCTGGTTTGTTTGGATTATCAGCATAATGTTACACGAGTTAATATTCTGCAAAGTAACTGAAGTTACTTTAAAGCAGTGTTTAAAATGCAGTATTTTATATTGATGTTCCCAATTTCATCGATCGGCCAATAAATATAGAAGATATTAACGAATCAATTCACTATTGATTTCATTAGACATTTAAAAATGTGATAGTGCAAACATTAGCTTAGACGCAGAGATCGAAACTGGGGGGATTGAGAGTTTTCTTCAATTGTGCGGTTGTGATTTTGGGCAGCTCCTGCGTCTGGCGAGTCAGCCATCTGCGAAAAACATTGTGAACGATTGTTGGGTAGGCTGTAGGACTGCAGCCGCTCTTACCTGACTACCGGTCGTCGCTGGTGCAAGGAGTAGTGTACCCTGACCAAAAATAAAATATACTAGCGATTTAACTTGAGTGGGTCCGTTGCCTCATGATTAATTGAGCTCTTGAGTGGAAGGTGAGTGACGACTTTCTCTCTCCTTCTTCCTGATTTTTCGATTTGTTTTCATTTGGTCATAAGCTCTCAATCGAAAGTTGCCGGTCATGTTCAGCCTCAAACCAGCTGATCGATAACAGGGATGCCAACCTGCGCGAAAGCGGCTTGCCATTCACCCCCAATGTTTGGTATATCACTAGAAGGTGCCACCCAAGCCACCAACTACAGTCGGCGAAATGTAAAGAGCGCCAGTAACTTAGATAAAGGCTGTATACTTTGAGGACCAGCTTAGGTGTCATGTTTTTTCTAAACTTCAAACATGAGCTCGGAAATACATTTTGTTTTCGACCAAAGCTGTACTGTACTTTTGACTCCTGCAGCAACTCTCTCAAATTCTACACCGAACCGGCCCGACGGGTATACATGGCCATGGAGCAAACCAAGCCAACCCCCCGCAAACGCGGTGTACCCAACAACGAGGGATCTGGTGATCGAATAGGGCCGGTTAAAGCCCCACTGGTTAAATATCAGAAGCAAACCACTGGTCAATTTCCGTTGGTTTCCGTTGGAGTAGCCTTGGCGTAACAGTATTTGCTCTGTGTATGTCAGCCCCTGCTGATCTGACTCACGACTGAAAGGCTCCATGGCATGCGACTGCACCGTATCGATTGGCAGTCTCTTAGCCATAGGAGAGAAAGTGATACAATTGGTGACCTTATTACAAAACCCAATGACCGTCTGTCCTCAGATTGAGCTCAGTGGTCTTCGTGTGAGCTGAATCAGCCGGCAGTAACTATCACATTGCAGCAGGTACAAAATTCACGCCTGGCAGTAGGCAAAAAAAGCAAAAATAATTTAAATGAAGGTTGAATATAGTGGAAGGTAATAACAATAATACTCCAGGTGGCAGTTACTTAAGTAAAAATCCACCCCCATTGACAAACATAAGCAACGGAAGTGGCTAATTTGGCCGCCGGGTATGGGACGTGGTTATAATCTAAAACAAACTTGATCTGCGTGCAACAATAAAACACACTATTTGTTACTATAATATCTCTTATAGTATCTGATATCTAGGTGTTCATATGGACAGACGGTCATGGCTATATCGTATCGTCATGCATTTTTTTAAAACCATGACATGATGAGAAAACAACACAACCAAAGCTTTGCTTACCGGGTTTGCCAAGTTCCACTTACGTGCAGCCAAACCGAGTAGACTGCATTGGAATCGGAGTGCTCCGTGTCACTCAAACTCCAAGATGATGTTTTATCTTCACTCTTGCAAATAACTTCAATTTGTGCTGTTTTGAGAAATAGTCCATTCTTATAATTTTCATTAAAAATTCACTCATTTTCCAACTGTGAAATTTGACTTATTTAATTGCCACCAGCGTAAACCACCACGACACTATTAAATTCAATAAAACCAGTGCCAAATTCAATACGTAAAAGCATTACCTCACAATTACCCGACTGAGTTAAGAAGCGGTGGTTAGAAAATTCAAAGTCCCAATCAACACAACAAATTTACGGGCAGAGTCGCGCAGCCTACAAAAAATTGGAAGGAAAGCAATAGACTCCTGTGTCGCTAAAGTCAAGTCAATGGAAGGGACAATCATGACAACTATTGAATGCGCGAAAGCAAGAAAGGGATAGGGTAGCAATAGGCGTAAAGAATACAGTGCGAATACGGTGCGCCGAAGTTGTCATTGTATTATTTGTATTTGCTTGAGCTTGGCGATCGCCACTCGAAACTGTTGGGTGGAGAGAGTAGCGCTAAGCTCTAGTCCATAAAAGCAGGACAGACAGGGCAGCAAGAGTCGGAAGGTAAGTGGGAAAAAAGATGTAACTATAAAAGGTCATGGATTTTTGTAGACCGTGTCTAACTCAAAATTTATACATAAAAACAAGTAAAGAAGCTGCTGTTGAGTTTGCTTGACATACGAGCCACCCATTTTTACTGAATGCAATAAAAATGTAGATCGAAATGTTATATTTTTCGTAAATATACTAGAAATTATACTAAATATTTTAGAAAATAATACTGAAGTTAAACGCGTTCAATTATTAACTTGATTGCACTCTATTTCATTTTCTGAAAATAATGATTGTATCATTGAGTGAAATACAAGATGAACAGTTGCAGCTGCACCTGATTTCGCCTTACAAGAATAATTCTTGAATAACTTATGTGTTTTTAAGGGTCACTAAAATGGTTATGATTATGATGATTATAATTGTGTGAACCAAAAATTAACGTTTTGATTTTTTGCAAGTGGGTTTGGTTTTACGCCCAATCGGACAAACGCAATAGGTCATGAATTTGCTTTTCTTGAAGTTGTTGTTTTTTAAGCTTTATTTCAAGTTCTAAGTGAACACATACATAAATAATGTATGTATTTATATTCCTATGTATTATGCCTTACTACGTGCAAATATGTAAATTAACAAAATCTCTACAAGCTTACACACACACACGCGAATATGCGATTGCCAAAAACCTCTCAGAAGTAAGAGGGCGTGAATGTGTGCACTTAGAAACTGATGCTATCCCGTTTGTACTCACATACCATCATATTCCTCTTACACTTTCTGAGATCTTCGCGTCCATACAGACTAACGCACAGAGGGAGAGAGCTGTTAATGCTGATCAAGAATATATATGATTAACATGGTCCATTTTAATTTTTAATGGGCACTGCGTATAATTAGTCGCGGTGAAGCTCTTGATATTTGCGATGTTGCTCATGATTCGCATGACAGCAAAAGAGGTCGATTGTGTGCCGTAAACTTTTATTCCTCCTCGATATGCAAAAATAAACAAGAGTATCGAGAACATCAATACCATACTGCTTTTAATTTGGTACCAAAATACCCTGGAAATTTGGTATCGATTGAATAAGTAACACAAAAGTTATTTAGGAACCATTTAACATAGAAAAATTTAGAGAAAACATCATAAATAGCTTGCAAAATTTCGATTAAATGTGTATGTGGTATATTTCTTTACGAAAACGTGTTTGGATAACTAATCATTGGGCACTGGGTATATCGTTTCCAAGCGCGCTTCACTAAATCGTTTTTACATATTTTAATTTGTGAAAGTAAATAAATTTGTCAAGTTTCTAATAAAATTTGATCTGCCTGCAAAAGTGTGGTATTACCATTAAGAATGTTTAGCTTTCTCATTTATAATCAAATAACATATAGATATTATTAAATCAAACCAACCTGGCTACGTTCACTCATCTGTAAAAATGTTCATGAACATGTGTATTATGACATATGTATGTATACGTATAATATACTATGGGGTCAAAGATGGATATGACTGTTTTATACATTTTATTTATTACAGTTGTATAATACTCTTGTAAATATGTATACAGGGCATACAAATAATTCATACAAGCATAATATGTAGTTGAGCTTAGCTAATAATAAAGTGGGTAATACGGTTTTTCGATTGACAGTCATTCAACGACATTTGCATCATTTTGATAGAATGTATCATTGGCTACTACATAAATCCCCTAAGAAAAATAACGCTCAATAAGTCTCGATTAATTGAAGAAAATGATTGCCTTTGAGAATTTCGAATTAAATTTATTATTTGCGCCATTAAATGTTTTCCATACTTCAACGTTAATTTAAAAAAATTGTCAAAATTCGATTTTTTCACAAACAACAAGACCTGGTAGTTTTCAAGGTGAATTAATATTCACTTTAATAAAATAACAATTAGAATGAAATTATTGGACTGTCGAAAGGCTCTTCATTATAAATCAAAAAGCAGTTGTAATTCATTGACAGCCGAAAAACCCTATAAAACTCAGCTTCATTATTCACAGATCGCAAAGCACAACACAGACAAAGACAAAAATTATAGAAAAACTCGAAAAACAACAACAACAAAATTCGTTTATATATAGTGGTGTTACAGAGCTGGAGTTTCAATCTGGTCTTCACTTTCGCTTAAAGCGGACTTGTTTTCTGTTGGCTCACGGATTTATTGATCTTGCTTTTTTTTATTGTCTGTAATAAACGATCATTAAATTATCACGAATTTCTCGGTATTTCATTTTAAAGAGCGAATAATGAATGTAACTATTTCATTTCTGGCATGTTTCGCGGTATTTTTTTTTACCAATTTAATCAACTCGAATGCTGAAAAAACAGTAAAAGATGAACCAAAAAATGATGATGAAATCAAAATTTATAAACGTCTTATTCCCGCTGATGTACTCAGAGGTGAGTCAGAGGCTTATTTGTATATCCCATAAACATTGTTGTACAACTGGGCTGCCCATCGTGAAATAGTAATACTTTTTATTGTACATACATGTATATGTCCAAATAAATAAATTAATAATTATATAAATATCAATGGTACATAAATACATATGTATGTATGTACATATATACATATTTGTTAAAAAAAACATTGTTTTCAGTTTGAAGAAAATAAAAGCCAGCTTGTAATCATAGCACAAATGTACATACATATATAAAAAGACACCAACATGACTCTCTAGTCTCTCAATAAAAGTAGAGTCGTTTGAGATATTTTACAAACCACTGATTTTAATGGCCCGTGGCCACCATGGTTCCTATCTCCAAGTCCGTTGAAAAATGGATACATCGAAGTAAGCTACCCAAAAAAGTTATAGCCTTGTGCAAATGTATGTAACAGGCAGAAGGAGGATATGCTTTGTGTTGCCGAGTCGATTTGACCCTGTCCGCCTGTCTGTCTATCCGTCTCCGTCTTTATGAACTTTGGTAAGTAGGTCCCTATACTTAGCTCTTTTCAATTTTCAATATTCGATATACATATGTATATTCCGTCAAATAGAAATAGCCAAAACTTGTATTTTTATAAAATATCAGTATACAACTTTCCAATAATATTAAATAAGTCATTTTATATATTGTTGTTCCCAATTTCATTGATTGGCCCATTAGGCCGCGTAGACAAACGAAATAGCATCCAATGCAAGCGTCAACTTAAACGCAGACATCCAAACAACAGCAAAGGAGAATCATGTACATACTTAAACTTAAGGGATATTAGAGAAACAATTTTAAAAAAAATTAAAACAGTTGCTGCTCCAACTGTTCAGTGACTATGTGACTCTGTGATATAATAAGATTATTCAATAAACCGAGTAAAATGAAGCCAATCTAATAAATTTGGCAGTGGTATATAGAGGTATATCTTTATCAATTAGTCTATTCTGAAGAAGTATTATATTCCGAAGCTCGTTTTTAATGTTTGTTGCATTCAGTAAAAATGGGTGGCAGGAATCTCACAGTCGAGCAAACTCAACTAAAGCTTTCATACTTGTTTTTGAATATCTTCGTTTTGTATTTAAATAAAAAAAATATATTGTAGAACAGCGGTGAGTACGAAATTAGACCTTGAGAGCACACAATCAAATTTACATCGACAAGTGCAATTAACAAAGGTTACAAAGGTTTACCAATACGAGAAGAAACTGAATTCTAAAAAAACTTAATCTGCATAATACATATTGTACACAAATTTGGTTGTTATGGCTCTTATTCTTTCAGAGATCTAGGTATTCATACAGACAGAAGGACAGACAAACAGTGTCATAACGTCTCGGCTGTTGATGATTATGAATACATATTTGATAAGCTCGCAGATGTCTCCATTTACCTGTAACACACATTCGGATAAATGCAATATTTCATTAAAAAACCATGGTCTAAAAGAAAATGCATAAATAAATCAGTTGTAAACCGCTGTTCCGTAGCACTGAGAGTGACTACAAACTGTCATTATAGAACAGTTTTTAAAAACACAACAGCAATATACATGTAATTTGATCATTTTGACTTGCTGCCTGTGTCTAAGCTGACGATTGGATTAGCTATTGGATTAACTATTAACAGGGCATCAAATGCCTTATTTATGGACCCATTAAATATTGAATATGAATAAAAATATAAAATTACATGTCTTAAATATTTGGAAAAGATATCTTTAAAAAAAACTATTTTAGTTATTTCCATTGTAATGATAGAAATATTAAATATTGAAAATATATTTGATCTGCGTACATTATGTAGGAATCTACAAACATTTGGACGCTCTAGTTTTTACAGTCGCTAAGATCTACGCGGTCTTACAGACGAACAAAACGACAGACAGACGGGCTGAGCCGAATTGCACAACATCATTATATCTTTGACCAATTTAAATGGTCACAGGGTATACAAAACAAATATGGAAGCTACAGTTGTGTTTGTTCCACTGCGAGATTCCCGCTACCCATATTTACTATATGCAGCGAAAAAAAAACAGCGGCCATCCCTACAGACGCTCGGAAGGACAGACAGACATGACTATATCGTCTCGGCTATTAAAGTTGATCAAAGATATTTCCATTTGTCTGTTACATGAATTTTCGGTCGATACACAGTTATAATATCCTCCTACCCTATGAGTAGACGGGTATAAAAATTCTTAAATTATATAGAATAAAATACACTGAAATATACCCCTCTAAATAAGATAAGCTTGTTTGGGGCCATTTTTTTAAGTAAATTTAATACCACTATTATATTACAGATTGACAGCAAATGAACATGTGCAGTTCCATTTGATTTCACCCTTTGTAGGCATACATATGTTGAATTATTCTCGTCTTTATTGTAATTGTTGGTAACTAAAACAGAAGACATTAAGATTATGAAATAATTGAAACACAATTATAAATCATCTTCAATTTTGCCATTGCAGATTGTGCCGAAGTTTATTAAGATAGTGATTATTATTGTGTGTACTATAGTAAAAATTAATATTGAATCTTAATCTTTAATCTTGCAATTCGGACAAACAGATAGACAGACAGACATATGTTATGGGGTTGGAAACTCTTTCTTCTGCTTGTTACACAATTATCGGCTCTACTCTATGAATAGGCGGGTATAAAAAAATTTAAATTTAACTGTAAATTTGTTAGTTATTAGACAATCACCAATTAAAACATTTAATTAAGTTTGGCTGGTTTGAATGTGTTACATTAATTTTTTTATTAAAACTGCTATACACATGCTTTGAACTACAATTTTCTTGTAGATTTTCCAGGTATGTGCTTTGCATCGACTCGATGTGCTACAGTAGAGCCTGGGAAAACTTGGGAGCTGACACCTTTTTGCGGTCGGTCCACTTGTGTTCAAAACGAAGAGAATCCACCCAAGTCAGATATATCTATAATTTTTTTGTATGCATATTTAATTTGATTTTTTATTACAGGCTTCTAGAACTTGTCGAGGACTGTGGGCCTTTGCCATTGTCATTATCAAGCGATAAATGTAAACTAGATACGGAAAAAACCAATAAGACCGCGCAATTTCCTTTCTGCTGTCCTAAATTCACCTGCGCTCCTGGTGTTAAATTAGAATATCCCGAGGTAGAAAAGGAAAACGACAAGCAGAACTAAGAAGAGCTAGAAATGATTAATTACTTAATTATCTGATAATCGGTATGCTTGAAGCTCAGAACTTACTTAAAAGGCCTCAGTAATGTAAACAATAAATTATGTCTGATTCACTTTGATTCGTATCATAAATACAATACAAAATTAGTGTACCAATAAACTCTTTATTATTTTGCGAACTCTACGTACAAAACAATTTTAAATAATAAATAACAATTTGATTGATTTTTAAGCCATGGATTTCAAAAATGCAAAGACTATTGGAATTGGTCAAATGTACCTATTTTTGCCACGCCCCCCAAAAAATTGAATTTCAAGTGTCATTTTAAACCTATAACATTCAATTTTAGCACACATAATATCATCATCTTAATGATATCTGATTATACCCGCCTACCCAAAGAGTAGAAGGGTATTATGGCTTTGTGCCGACCGAAAATGTATGTAACAGGCAGAAGGAAGCATCTCCGACCCCATAAAGTATATATATTCTTGATCAGCGTCAACAGCCGAGACGATATAGCCATGTCCGTCTGTCCGTCCGTATGAACACCTAGATCTCAGAGACTATAAGAGATAGAGCAACAAATTTTTCGGGACAGTATGTCTTATTGTTGCACGCAGATGAAGTTTGTTTTTGATTTTGGCCACGCCCCCTTCCGCCCATGCAAATTGAAAAAACTGAATTGCAAGCGTCGTTTTAAACCTAGAACGTATTGGTACAATACTAATCACCATCTTAATGATCTCTGAAAATTTGGTTACAATCGGATAAAAACAAGTAAGAAAGCTACAGTCGAGTTTGCTCGACTGTGAGATACCCGCCACCCAATTTTACCATCCAAATATTATATTTTCCAAAATATACTGAAAAAATACTTAAAAAAATATACTAAAAAATATACTAAAAATACCAAAATAATATATTAACATTTTCTTTGTTCGAAATTATTAGCTTGGCGGTTCTTTAGTTGGTTTATTGAACACCATTATTATGTCGCGGAGTGTCATAGCAACTAACTAGGCAGCACTAGCAGTTGCACGTGGTAACGCCTTATAAAAGTAATATCTTAATAACTTCTGTGTTTTTTATCCGATTGTAACCAAATTCGCAGAGATCATTAAAATGGTAATTAGTATTGTGCCTACCAAAACTGAACATTGTAGGTTTAAAACAACGCTTGCAATTCGGTTTTATTCGATTTACGGGGGCGGGAGGGGGCGTGGCCAAAATCAAAAACAAACTTGATCTGCGTGCAACAATAAGACATACTGTCCCGAAAAATTTGTTGCTCTATCTCTTACAGTCTCTGAGATCTAGGTGTTCATACGGACAGACGGACAGACGGACAGACGGACATGGCTATATCGTCTCGGCTGTTGACGCTGATCAAGAATATATATACTTTATGGGGTCGGAGATGCTTCCTTCTGCCTGTTACATACATTTTCGGTCGGCACAAAGCCATAATACCCTTCTACCCTTTGGGTAGGCGGGTATAAACACAGAAGTTATTAGGATATTACTTTTATAAGGCGTTACCAAGTGCAGCTGCACCTAGTTAGTTGCTATGACACTCCGCGACATAATAATGGTGTTCAATAAACCAACTTAAGTGCCGCCAAGCTAATAATTTCGAACAAAAAAAATATGTTATTTTGATGGTAAAATTGGGTGGCGGGTATCTCACAGTCGAGCAAACTCGACTGTAGCTTTCATACTTGTTTTAATTTGAGGCGGCGGAAAGCGTAGTGCCCAAAATCTTAAACAAACTTGATCTGCGCGTAAAGTTTTTACATGTTGTCTCCAAATTTGGTAGCTTACTTTTATAGTTCCTGCGATCTAGGTGTTCATACAAACAGACGGGCAGACATACAGAAGCTATGGATGCTGTCCAAAAATATATACACGAAGATGTCTCTTAGGCAAGAATTTTGTTTTAAAATCCATGACCTAAAAAATGCAAATGCAAAAATGTAAAACGCAATTGCAACATTTTTATTAGCCGTTGATCTCGCAATCTCAAAACCATACAATCACGAACTCGATTGGGTGCCCCTGCATGGGGTGATTGAGATGCATTGCCTTTGTTTTAAATGCGTTTCTTAAGCCCGACTCTGCTGGCTAGTCTTGCAAGGCCATCTGTATCATCTTTTCTCATAGTTCTTGCAATCAAGTTATTGTCGCTAATTATGATATTAGTTGTTGTTCCATTATATCTATGTCTAACATACATAAATTAAAAGTTAAATCTCCAATTCAAGTTGGAACAGAAATAAAACAAACAAGTAAGAAATCTACTGTCGAGTTTGCTCGACTGTGAGCAACCCGCCAACCAATTTTACTGAATGGAAGAATAAATTAAGAGCGACAATCAGAATAACATATTTTTGAAAAAGATACTGGAAAATCTACTACAAATATACCGAAAATAACTTTGTTCAAAATGATTAGCATGGTATCACTTTATTATGTTTATTGAACACCATTATTATGTCACTGAGTGACATACCTGCTGAACAGGTGCAGCTGCATCCAATTTCGCCCTATAAGAATAATAATAAATAATAATAAATAATTGGATAACATATAACAAATCCATACATATTAAGATCCTTAGCTCAATGTTAAAGTTGGCATTTAAAGTTTTTTAAGTACTCTCGAGACTATCATTGTACTATTACCCCCTTGCAAAGCATCGTAGGTGAAGCCCGAAGCGATAAAGACAAAGTTGATACATTTGCTTTGCACCCTCACAATGTGTTCCACCCAAATTATGCAGGAGATTGTTTGGTAGATTCTGAGGTCTTAAATCCTGCACCATCCGGCGGCTTTTTGCCATGATGGTCAGACCGATCGTCACCTATGCTGCTATTGTGTGGTGGCCAAAGGTTACGCAGGTCACTGCCATCAGCAAATGCAATAAATTGCACAGGCTGCTGTGCCTCTCACTGACAGGTGCACTTCGCACCTGTCCCACCGCAGCAATGGAATCGATACTGAATCTGACTCCGCTGCATATTCAAATTAAAGAAGTCGCTGCTATGAGCCTTCTTAGAATCAAGCTCCAATCAGGGCTTCTAGCTACCGAATCAGGACATTTTAGCCTGATCAAAGACATTCCTGGCATAGATATCTGCACTAGATCACTATACTATACTATTACTAAGTAACTTTTCTTTGGTGCTAAATTCAGAACCCTCATCCCGGACCGGAAGGACTGGGACACTGGCAACCCCATCAGCGACCCCTACGGTATTCATTGGTATACCGATGGGTCAAAAACTGATCAGGGGGTTGGAGCTGGGATCTTTGGAGCCAATTCCAAAACCTCAATTGCTATGGGCAAATGGCCCACAGTCTTCCAATCTGAGGTTATGCCATCGAGTTCTGCTGCCGTCTGATCCTAGAGAAGGGGATTAGAGGAGTGAACATCTACATCTTCTCTGACAGTCAAGCCGCCATCTTAGCCCTCTCCTCCAAAAGAGTAAGCTCTCGACTGGTGGCCTATTGCTGGAACTGCCTCCAGAGACTGTCTCTTATTAACAATGTCACCCTTCCATGGGTACCTGGACACTCTGGTAACCAGGGCAATGAGCTGGCGAACGAACTTGCGAGGGCCGGTTCGTCAGCTACTTTTTCCGCCCCTGAGCCCTTCTGTGGCGTGGGTTAGTCAACCATTTCAGCTATTGTGAAAACCTGGGCTGTTAGGTTGACTGATCGCTACTGGTCGGTCCAACCAGGGATGCGGCAAGCCAAGGAACTTATCAATCCCGTGGTCGACCGGAAAACCAGCTTACTTTCCAGGAGGGATCTTCTCCTCCTCATTGGCTTTCTTAGTGGCCATCATAGAGTAAGCTACCACCTCACCATAATGCGTCTGTCTTCTGATGCTGAGTGCAGACTCTGTAAAGAGGACGATGAGACAACCAGACACATTCTGTGCGACTGTCCAGCCTTGGTGTGGACTAGGACGAAGGATCTGCTCTGCTTCATTAGGGAAGCAGAGCATCTTTTGTCTAGCTAGGGAGAGCCTATAGGCACAAAAGACCTCCATGGTCGCAGTGCCTCGCACCTTCTCTGTTGGGAGACTCCCTTTCACTAATAATAATAATAATAATAATACCAAAGGTAGGAAATGACCACACGGTTCGCTCTTCTTACAGGATTATAAGCGAGAATACATCACAAATTCAACCAATGAAGCAGTCGATTACCAATATGTATGTTTGCCATGTAAGTTGCTACAAGTGCCCCATGCAAACAACAGCGCAATTATCTTTTTTCCTAGTGGAAGTAGTGAAAAAAATATACTTAAAAAAATATACTAAAAAATATACCGAAATAAATTTAGTTCAAAATGATTAGCTTGGTAGCTTCATTAAGTTTATTGAACACCATTATTATGTCACTGAGTGACAACTAACTGAACAGGTGCAGTTACACCCGATTTCGCCTTATAAAAGTAATTCTTTAATAACTTCTGTGTTTTTGGTCCGATTATAACCAAATTTCAGAAATCATTAGATGATAATTATTCGTTCTAGCTTTAACATGATGCTTGAAAATCTTTTTTTTCGATTTACGGGGGCGTGGCCAACATCTAAAATAAACTTCATCTGCCCACCAAGTTTTTATATGTTGTCTCTAAATTTGGTAGCTCTAACTATTATAGTCTCTGAGATCTCGATGTTCATACACACAGACGGACAGAAGGAAAGGGCTATATCGACTCCTTCTGCCTGTTACGCACATTCGGACAAACGCAAAAAGGTCATGATTTTTTTTAAATCCATGACACAAAAATGTAAACAAGTTAAGGTTACTCTCAACAGGCAAGATATTACGCAAGGCTCCCAATGAAAACATTCAGAAAGACCGGAACTACTCCTACTACTGCTACCAGTTCGAGGTAAAATATCAGAACACGTGGCCTATTGAAACTATTTTCCCGTCCAAATCGGTCTCGTCTATAATGACTTACCACCCCATCAATAAACTCTAAGGCAACACAAAAACTATTCGGTACAAAATTTATTTAAATTAATTAATTAAAATAAATAAGGTTCGCCAACCTTTTGATAGTATCATAATGAGAATACTCAAAAAGCAAAGTCAAGTCATTTGCATGGTACAATCTCAATTAACGTCCTTGAACATAATAAGCACTGCCTAACATTGATGATACCTACCAAGATTAGACATTCACTGAGCTTTCGCTTGGAGGTATCTTCTGTGCAGAGCATACCCTCTGAGTCATTCTGATTCTGTAGTGACCACTAAGAAAGCCTACAAGGTGATGGAGGTCTATCTTAGAGAACTGGCTGGTCTCTATTTCGACCAAAGGGATGGCAAGCTCTTTGGTATAAATGAGCGATTTGACACGCTGTTGTCCGAAGTTCACTCCAGGGACCAAACATTGGACCACCCCATTCGGATCCAACCAAATTTAACACCAATGAAAAGTTTCTTGGTTTGACTGTTGCAGATCATTAAGCCAGGAATTTCCTTGATAAGACTGCCAGCTTAATTCTAAGAAGCCTAAGTTCAGTACTTCATATATACAGATCAATCAGCCTCTTTGCCGTCCTAAGCAGAAAGGCTGAAATTCTTATAACCCGATAGAACATAATAATACCTTGGCAAGCCCAGTTGGCTCTGAAAGAGACTTCCTCAGAAAGTCCACAGATGTCGCGATTAGAAAGTGTAATGCACTTGTTGTAAGTGGTGAGTGCACACCTGTATTCATCTCACGCAATCTGACTTAACTTTCCCCTATTAAATATGCCTCCTTTCACTGGACAGCCAGTCTTTTGTTCCACCAACGAACTTTACGGTTAACTCGAAAAGTCGGAAGACCGGAAGGTATAAGCCATCGACGATACGACTTCGAACTGATCGACTCCAAGTTGTAGCATAGTTGGGACTGCTAACAAATAGGTCTGCTTGAAAGCTAGAGACGCAGGGACAGGGAAAAAATACTGACGGATATATACTTGCCCTGAAAGATCAAAACTAATGTGCGAATGGTACGACAACGAGGCTTCATTGGCTTCCAGTTAGCAAAAAAACTTGGTTTCGAGTTGCTAATTTGGGTGAAATCCAAGACAGTTTTGTTTATACCCTATATCAAATCTTTCTAATTGTCTACACAATAGATAATCTAAAATTGATTCACCTTATTTGTTGACGTTGCTGCTTTTCCACATAATGCGATGAGCATTGGCTTCATAACCTATTACGAGTGTCTTGACATTGCGGTGACCAACTAGGGCGATCTGCTACCTGTCAAAGCAGATTTTAACAGCCAAGCCGATTGATCGAAAATATTTCCAATTTCAAGACAAAATCCATGACCTAATGACGCTTGCAATTTGGTTTTATTTCGATTTACGTAAGCGAAAGGGAGCGTGGCAAAAATCTAAAACAAACAGCTGTTGAATAACAGCTCTCATCCTTCTGTTCGCATTAGTGAAATACATGTAGATTGACAGTAGTGGGCTTATTAAAATTTTATGGAGAGACTTCTGGATTGTACCTACATGGTAAAGCGAAATTTCCAGCTTTGACACCACTACGTGACACGTCAGAATCACGACATTATCTGGTGAATATTTAAAATACAATACAACAGTTGTATTTAAAAGATATAATTTGTGGCAGATATCGTTGTAATGTAAATGAAAATTTTGATTTATTAATAACAAATTTGCTTTTTTTTTACAGCTTCAAAGTTGGGTTAATAATAGAATTGGATCATTCAATCCACGGGAAGACGTACGACATATGTAAATTTTTATAAATATATTTTATAGGCTATACTACCAGAGCCAAATCGTCAACGTCAACCAAAACAATAGCAGCAGCCGAGCGAAGGACAGAAGAGAACAACTTGAGAAGTCAACAAGAAACATTGAGACACACAATCAATTTGCGCATAACATATATTAACACATACTTACTAGCGCTTCGACTAACATCAAACGTGTGCACGTTCGAATACGGCTTAGGCTATCGCAACCAAAACCGGTTTTATGCAGTTATTTGTCGGTGGACAGCAACGTTCTACGACCCAACATGTTCGTGGGCAGCATCGCAATAAAAGAGTGTGCCCGAATAAGCTCTCATCAACAGACCAGTCTATCTGTTATATGGTTGACATAGCAACTAACTAGATGCAGCTGCACCTGATAACGCCTTATAAAAGTAATTCTTTAATGTATGTAACAGGCAGAAGGAAGCATCTCCGACCCCATAAAGTATATATATTCTTGATCAGCGTCAACAGCCGAGACGATATAGCAATGTCCGTCTGTGCGTCCGTATGAACACCTAGATCTCAGAGACTATAAGAGATAGATGTCAAGTTTGCTCGACTGTGAGATACCCGCCACCCAATTTCATAGAATGAAAGAAAAAAAAAGATCGACCAACAAAAAATATTATATTTTTCAAAAATATACTAGAAAATATACTATAAAAATATTCTAAAGATATACCAAAAAAATATACTGAAATTAATTTTGTTCAGAATTATTAGCTTGGTAGCACTTTATTAGGATTATTGAACACCACTATTATGTCACTTGGTGACTTAGCAACTGAACAGGTGCAGCGGCTTAGTCTCTGGGATCCTGGTGTTCATACAGACGGACCGAAAAAAATTGACAGACGGACATGGCTATATCGTCTCGCTGATCAAGAATATATATATTGTTTATGGGGTCGGAGATACTTTATTCTGCCTGTTACGTAAATTTTCGGCTGAAACAAAGTTATAATACTCTTCTACCCTTTAGGTTTTTTTTTTTTTATTTATTTTGGACGTTGACGTACTAACGGCAGTACGATCAAGTGGCCCAGCAGCACCAAGCTCGGGCTTGTTAACGCGCGGATCTAAGCAGACACGACCACCCGCCCATCCGACCGAGGGGCAACCGCATAACGTGCGGGAACGAACAATTAACACAGACAAAACAACCAAATAGTATTAATAAAAAGAATAAAATAATAATAATACTAATACTACTAATAATAATAATTAGAACTATTCTTAAATTCGAGCTAATGTATGTAGGATTAATGTTTTTATTTCTGAGGGCGTGTTAGTATTATTAAGATTAGAAAATTTATTATAATTTACAAATAAAATACGAAAAGGATTGTGACTGGCATAGTTAGTACTACAACGGGAAAGAGAAAGGGGTAGGAAATTTCTAGTCGTTCTGACCCGAACGGCAAAGCTTATCTGACTTGTCAACTGCAATGAGTCAATTTCGGCAATGATTATTCTATGTAGAAACACTACATCTAGCATAGTTCTGCGGTCAGAAAGAGAAGGAAGGTTTAGTAATAAAAGTCTACTACGATACGAAGGCAATCTAATTAAGGGATTCCAGCTAAGACTACGAAGAGCAAAAGGAAGAAATTGTTTCTGCACTGATTCAAGCCTATCTTGATGAACCCTATACTGGGGGAACCAGATATTAGATCCATACTCAAGAATAGGACGAACCAGTGAGATGTACAAGTGTTTTGTAATGTAGGGATCGGCAAATTCCTTTGACCAACGTTTAATAAATCCAAGGACACCCATGGCTCTATTAGAAGCAGACAAAATATACTTATCAAACTTTAATTTTGAATCAAGAAGGATACCTAAATCAGTTACTGACTCTATTCGCTCAAGTGGAGTATCATTAAGATGATAATTATTTAAATGGAGAATACCCCTAAAAAATGTCATAAGTTTACATTTATTGCAATTAAGATTTAATAAATTTATAGCACACCACGATTAAAAACAATCAAGGTCAGATTGCAATCTGAGGCTATATATGGGATCATTAAAAGTCAGACAAATCTTAACATTATCTGCATACATAAGTATGCGAGAGTATGATATAACGGACGGTAGATCATTTATAAATAATGTGAACAGCAATGGGCCTAAATGACTTCCTTGGGGTACACCAGAAGTGACTTGGACAGTCTTGGACACAGAGCACTTGTAAAATACTCTTTGAATTCTACATATAAGATATGAAGATATCCACAAAATTAAGTTCTGTGGTAATCCATGAAGATTGAGCTTGTATAATAAGAGACTATGGTTGACAGAAGCAAAAGCCTTACTGAAATCAGTGTAAATGACATCCGTTTGCATTTTTGATTGGAATAACAATTTTCTTTTTTTTGACTTCAATAACAATTTTTTTTTTTTTTTTATACTTTGCTTTTATTTATTGAATCTTCTCATTTTTGAGACTAACAATAAGTGTATCAAATCTTATACTATAACCTAGCTAACAGTCATGTAGACTGGAACATTAGAAATGCCCCTGACAAATTATGGCTGGGTTGGAAGGTCAGTACGTTGCAGGCGGGATCGGTTGGAAACCCGAGTCAAGACCCTTGCAAGGGGATTTGGGTGGACAGAGAGTTTTTCATTATAGGACGCTTTTTGCTTGTCTATTTCATCTTTTACTGCGAAAATGTCGAGGTCCCTGTGGATGTTTTGGTTTCGAATATACCATGGTGCCCCAGTGATAGTTCACAGGATCTTTGATTGAGCGCGCTGTATGATATCAATGTTGGTTCTGCTCGCGTTCCCCCAAAGCTGGGAGCCATACGTCCAGATTGGCTTAAGAGTGGAGTTATAGAGCAGGACCTTATAGTCCAGACACAAGGGCGATCGGGCGTTAATAATCCAGTGGAGGCTGCTGGCTTTCAGCTTTAGGTGTAGTTTCTTGCATTCGATATGTCTACGCCATGTTAGACGTCTTTCGAGATGGATGCCGAGATACGTTACTTCGTTGACTTGGGGGATCTGCGTGCTATTCAGGCAGACCGGAGGGCAAGTTTGCCTGTTAAGAGTAAACGTTATGTGTTTACACTTTTGTTCGTTTATTTTGATACGCCAGTCAGATAGCCACTTCTCGACTACCATGAGATGCTTGGCGAGTTGGGTTGATGCACGGACTGGGCATCTGGAGCGGCTAAGGATCACAGTGTCGTCAGCAAAGGTGGATGTTGTTAGTCGGTCACTTGTGGGAATGTCCGCTGTGTAGAGGACGAATAGAGTTGGCCCAAGTGCGCTGCCTTGTGGGACTCTAGCTTCGATAGTGTAGTTGTCGGATATTGTTGTGTTGCACCTCACTGCGAAGGCTCTGTTGTAGAGGTAAGATTCAAGGAGTTTATGAGTGTACCCAGGCAAGTGTGTTTTAATTTTATGCATAAGACCTTTGAGCCAGACGCGGTCAAATGCTTGAGATACATCGAGGAATATCGCGCTGCAGTATTCTCTAAGCTCGAAGGCTGTGCGAATCTCTGATGTTATTCTGTTACCTTGCTCGATAGTTCCGATAGTTCCCAGCCAAATTGATGGGCTGGGATAATGTTGTGAGCTTCCATATATGGTATTATGCGCGTTAGAAGGCATTTTTCGAAAAGTTTGGACAGGCATGATAATAAACTTATTGGTCTGTAAGATGACGGGATCGTGTGATCTTTTCCAGGCTTCGGTATCATTATTATAATTGATTTTTTCCATTTACTTGGGCAGTAGCCGAGACTTATGATACCATTGAAGAGCTTACAGATGACCTCAACAGCACAGTACGGAAGTTCCATTATTATTTTGTAGTTATTAGGTCCTGGCCTAGAGCTTTTTTTGGTTTTAGCTTTGTAATCTTTTGTAATCTCGTTCGGCCGAAATGAAGTTGGCGTTAATTCTGTCACGGAGTGAATTTGCGGAAGAACATGTGCATTTGCTGCGGGGTTCGGCTGGAAGACGCCTCTGAGATGTAAGGCAAATGTTTCGGCTCTGTCTTTGTCGCTGCGGGCCCAGCAACCTGAAGAATTTCTTATTGGGGTGACGGTTTCAGTCGGAGAGCTTAGATTTGGGTGAGCCCTCCACAAGGGATGCTTTGTACTAGTTGGCGATAGTTTTTCTATATATTTTATATATATGTCGCATCGTTTCTCTCAGGAGAATCCGCCATTGTACGTTTATTTTAAATAATTTAGCAAGTCTCTGACTGCTGTTGGCTACGGTCAATTCAAAAAGTAATTGTTCCGGCAACCTCATCAGAGCCACGCTTGTATTTTAGTGTTACCAGATCAATTACAGTATTCTGATCAACACTGTCAATAAGTGCTATCGATACTTTATCGAAGCGCCAACTTTTAAATTACTTTATTTGGATCCGACACGGCCAATCCTGACATTATACGCGTCCTCGTGTATCTTTTAATTCAGTTCAATTCAGTCTTCTGATCTTTTAACTTAATATTCATTTCATAATTTTCAAATCAAAATTCACAACTTTAATCTTATATCATCAACAACTTATCAACTTATCTTAGTCTCAGACTTTTCATATTTTTGATTCTCATACAGTAATACTTTGTTTTCTTATAATTTACCAATCTTTGTTTCTTACAACTTAACATTTCCAATTCAATTTTCTTTTTCTTTTAACATAACATTTTCAATTCAATTTTTCTTTCTCTTTTTCAACATAACATTTTCAATTCAATTTTTCTTTTTCTTTTAACATAACATTTCCATTCAATTTTTCTTTCTCTTTTTCAACATAACATTTTCAATTCAATTTTTCTTTCTCTTCTTCAACATAACATTTTCAATTCAATTTTTCTTTTTCTTTTAACATAACATTTCCATTCAATTTTTCTTTCTCTTTTTCAACATAACATTTTCAATTCAATTTTTCTTTCTCTTTTCAACATAACATTTTCAATTCAATTTTTCCTTCTCTTTTCAACATAACATGTTCAATTCAATTTTTCTTTCTCTTTTCAACATAACATGTTCAATTCAATTTTTTTTTACACATCCTCCCACAGATCATCATCTGCAATACTGTCTATTTCAACAGATTCACCTGGAGGGCTGTCATTGATTTCCAATTCTCTTATCACATGCCCATCTGGCATTTTCTTTAATCTTTCATGAGAATATTTATATTCTCACCTATCTTTCAAATTCTTTAACTTATATCGGTCATTTTCTAACAGTTCAATAACTTGAAACGGGCCTCTAAATTTTGGCTCCAGTTTCGTCTGGTTTCTCTCATTGTTAGCTATCAACACCATATCACCTACATTAAACTTTACTATCTTTGCTTTATTTTTGTCGAACCTTTCTTTTTCGTATTTTGCTGCACTGTTTATATTTTTCAAAGCATTCTCTCTTATTTCAGCTAAATTTATCTCGGTTTCCTCGTCTGCTATTGGGATTAACCCTAACGGACGAGCCACCTTCCCTATCAGTAGTTCTAGGGGACTTGCTTGTGTAACTCTATTAACTGTGCAATTAATAGCTAACTGCACCTCACCTAAAGCTTCCTGCCATGTTCGTGAGCTCGTTTCAACAGCTGTTAGTAAGTTCTTTAAAACACTCATCACCCTTTCGACCTGCCCGTTGGCTCGGCTAGCTCCAGTAGCTATCAAATGCAACTTTATCTTTTGTGTGGTACAAAAATCAACAAATTTGGCTCCAGTAAAGCTCCTTCCTTGATCAGCCACAATCCGATTTGGAACACCAAACAAGGAAATTGAAGACTTTACTGATGCAATACAATTATCAGCGTTCAACATATTTGTATGAGTCAAATAGACGAATTTAGTAAATGCGTCGATTTGCACGATAATATATTCTTTCTGGTCACTTTTCCACTGAGCTTTCCCGATATGTCTATGTGAACGGTATGCCATGGGATGTTGACTTTTGGAATGGGGTGTAGTTCTATTTGTACTTTTCCAGTTGCTAATTTTGATACCCCACATGTAATACAATTCGAAACAAACTTTTGGACGTATTTTTTCATACCACTAAACCAATAATAATCATATACTTTGTCAAGGGTCTTTTCCCAACCCAGATGCATTATTGACTCGTGGATTTGATTTATTACTGACCACCGAAATGCCCGTGGGACTACAGGCAAACAAACAGTTTTACATTTTCTTTGAATGATCCTGTACAATACTCCTGATCTTATGTCATAAGTTTTAATGTCGTTCATGGTCAAATCATTATTTTCAATTTTAAAAATTATCCCTACAATGTCCTGGTCTTTTTGTTGTTCAGCTCTTATCCAATTCTCTGATATTTCAGTTAATTCGACTCGCTTTTGTTCAACCTTTTCAAATATTTCAATGTCTTTAGATAGCGTGGGGTTTCTTGACAGGAAATCAATGTGAGACATACGTTTGCGTTCACGATATTGGATGTCAAAGTCAAATGCCTGAAGGAACGCCCACCAACGATATACTCGGGGCAACAGTTCAATTTTTGTTCGAGAAGACTTTAAGGAATTGCAATCGGTGAACACAACAAATTTCCTGCCATGCAGGTAGTGGCGAAAATGCTTCACTGCATTAACCACGGCCAGTGTCTCTAATTCGTATGACGTATATCTCGACTCATATGTCGTTGTTGTTTTACTATAGTAGTCCACTACGTATGGCTTATACTCAATTCTGTGCAAGAGTATTGCCCCATATCCAATAGCACTTGCATCGGTGTGCAATTCAATTGGATATTGTGGATCAATAATGATCAACACTGGCTTATTTGTGAGAATGTCAATTATCTTTTGTCGGATTACCTCATGATCGTCGTTCCATTCAAAACTAGCATTCTTTGAGGTGAGAACATACAGGGGTTTTATTAACTGTGAGAAATTAGGGACAAATTGGCGAAAATATGAGGCCAAGCCAATAAATTGTCGCAGTGTCGGAACTGATTTAGGCGGTGGTAACGATTTTAGCGCCTCTATTTTACGCTTGTTTGGGCGTATTTCTCCTTCCTGCACTTCAAATCCTAAATATTGAGTAGACTTCTTTAAAAATGAGCATTTGTTTACGTTAAATGTAAAACCAGCCTTCACAAGGACATCTAAAACTGTATTTAATCTTTCTAATGCAGAATCCTCTGTTTTAGCCACGATCAATATGTCGTCCATATACACTATAACGTACAAATGCGATAGTGTACCCAATGCCTTCATAACTGCTCTTTGGAAAACCGAAGGAGCATTCTTAAGTCCGAACGGCATGGCTAGGAATTCATATTGTCCCTCCGAGGTAACAAACGCAGTGTATTCAATAGACTTTGGGTGTATTGGGACCTGGTAAAACCCACTTGCCATGTCTAGACAGGTAAAATATCGTGCGCCCTGCAATCTGGCTAATTGATCGGAGATCAATGGCAAAGGGAACTTATCTGCAATGGTATTTGCGTTTAACTCTCGGTAATCCACACAGAGCCTAGCCGAACCGTCTTTTTTCTTTACTAATAGTGCTGGACTGGAAAAGGGTGAGCTACTGGGTCTGATGACATTACTTTCCAACAGCTCCTGAATTTTCTCACGAACTATTTCCTTTTCACTTTCACTAAATCTATATGGTCTTCTTTGTACCGTCTTCGTTGTGTCAGTTAATCTAATCACCATCTCTCCTGTAGCTATACGAGTCTGTGGTGTACCACTTATAAATGAGTCTTTGTAAGATTTTAACATAGACTCTAATTTCTGCTTACTTTCACCTATTATGTCGGTATTTATTTGTATCAAAGGATTATCTAATTTTGTCAGACATATGTTAAATGTTCTGTTTTTAGTTATTTTTGCGCCTTCACACGTTATTAGAGCTGAATAGCCTTGTGCTAGGACTTCGCGACCAATTACTATGTTATTACTCATACAATTATCAGGTATAACATGAAATATTATTTTAAGGGAGTTTTCATTTATCATTACTTCACATTCTATTTGCATTGTGCTACACACACTTTTGGTACCAATGCCTTTTAATATTATATTGTGATGTAATTTATTACCAATTAACTTTTTTGAAAAACTTTCCTTGACAAGTGAGCATTCTGCTCCTGAATCAAACAAAATTAGGACTTCCTTACCCTGTATCATCATGCTTACTGTAGGCTTGCTCACTTCACACAGCTCGGCTCTCTTTTGTATGGGTGATCTAGCATCTGCCGTCCTGTTCGGGCACCGTGAAGATATATGGCCCTGTTGACCACATCCGTAGCATGTAACATTGCTGCGGACATACGGCTGCTGATTTCCCTTCTGGGCCTCGCCTCCTGAGGTTCCTCGAAATTGATTCCTGGTTCTGCACTCAGACTTCTTGTGGCCAACTCTGCCACAGAGGTAACATTTGGGTAGTGACAATTTAGCTCGCTTGACTCCAGCCTCTCTATTATCACCGTCTTGAAGTCTCTTCTCGTAGGCGTATACTTGCAATTCCTTTAATAAGTCGCTTCTGTTATTAATAGTTGCAGTGTAAGCGATCCTCTGTACTCTACGGTCATAGTTGCCCAAGCACCCCAAGACAACAGCTACAACTTTGGCTTCGTCTTCTAAATGTTGCCAACTGTTGCTGAGCTTGGTTATTATGCGACTTGCATACACTCCAAGACTCTCGCCATGTTGCGGCCGACCATTGAGCATGTCTAGGAAAACTGCAGCTGGCGTCTCTTTACTTGCAAAATGTTGTTCAAATAATACCTTGAACTCTGCCCAGGTCATGCCAGCATAACAGTTGTGCGAAATCCAGTTAGCTGCACTGCCTTCTAGCGCATTGCTCAAGGCCAAAATTAATTCACTTCCCTGCAGTTGCTTTTTCTCAAGAACGATGTCCACCGTTGCGCACCATTGTGCAGCGTTGGCGCCAGCAATGTCTGCATTAAATTTCGGCAAAACGACGCTGCCGCCATCTTGACGCTCACGTGGCGTCGTTTGCAATGCTTTTGCGAAAGCCAGAAAATCTCGATTTTGCGGCTCCATCAGCACTCGCAAGCAATCTTCCACACTTATAGCGCGCGGATCAGATCCCACTTCTGATGTCGCATCGTTTCTCTCAGGAGAATCCGCCATTGTACGTTTATTTTAAATAATTTAGCAAGTCTCTGACTGCTGTTGGCTACGGTCAATTCAAAAAGTAATTGTTCCGGCAACCTCGTCAGAGCCACGCTTGTATTTTAGTGTTACCAGATCAATTACAGTATTCTGATCAACACTGTCAATAAGTGCTATCGATACTTTATCGAAGCGCCAACTTTTAAATTACTTTATTTGGATCCGACATATATATTTTAGTTGTGCGTTTTCAGCATCTTGCTTCAGAGCCCGGCTTAGTTTGCGGGTGGCTTCATTAAGACGCTGCTTTGATCATGGTGACCTGCTGGTTTGCCACGCCCGTCGCAGACGCCTTTTTTCCAGAACCAGCTGTTCAATTTGCAGGCTGGTTTTGAACGTCTTAATTTTCACATCCTTCCCTTTTGGTGTTGAGATCCTGGCTGCTGTGACGAGTACCTCTTCCAGCGCGGCGGCAGAGTAGTCGATGTCCGATTCGATATTTAGTTGAGGAGTTAACTCAATGTGGGAACTCACATACTTTCTATATTTCATCCAGTTGGTGTTGTACGACGTCAGCCTATGGGGGCGGTCCGTAATTTCTGGGCTTTGAAGAAGGGTTAACAACAAGGGCGAGTGGTCGGATGAGAGATCCGGCAGGGCCATGGCGCTTATAAGATCGCGTGGGATGTTTTTCGTCACCGCGAAATCAATTAGATCTGGGATCTTTCTGGGGTCTGCAGGCCAATATGTGGGGCTACCAGGAGAGACGTAGTCCAATTTATTGCTCACTTTTATAAGTGCGTTATACAGTTGCCTTCCCTTGGAGGTCACGAGGCGTGATCCCCAGTGCGTGTGTTTGGCATTGTAGTCTCCTGCAGCTATGAAGCGATCCCCCAGTGTGTTGTAGAAGTCCATGAATTGACCTTCAGAGATACTAAATCGAGGTGGGCAGTAGACAGCGGCAATGCAAAGGTTGCCGTTTCCTGACTGCATATTTATGGACGTGGCTTGCAGGTAATTTGTTGCAGACCTTTGGTGAAAGTGGTGTTCGATGCGTTCTCTGATTAAGATGCCGGTTCCACCGTGGGCTTTCCTATCCGGATGATCTGTGCGGTAGAAGGTATAACCTCTTATATGGAAGTTATATCTCCCTGTGAGGTGCGTTTCAACCAGCAACATGGCGTCGATGTGATTTATATTTAGGAATTTCGTTATTTCCAGTTTATGCCGTGAAATGCCGTTGGCATTCCACATAGATATATACGTAGGTTAGACATTTATTATTTGGACTGTTGAGCTACAAGCAACTGAATCACCATGTTCTGATTCTGAACAAGGGTTTGCATAGTTGTTTTCATGAATGACATGAGTTCCATCATACTTTGTTGCATGGTATACATCATAGATTCCAAATTGCTTTGCGGCTGCATCGGGATCTGCTGAGTGTTTTCTGAGTGTGGCTGAAGTGGATTTTCCATGCCTGTTCGTAGTGCTTCGGCGTATGAGAAGCCCTTAGTGATATTTAGCGGACCGAATGATGATCTGGCTGCCTTGGCGAAAAATACGTCTGGCGTACTTTTTGAGTTATAATACGCATTTTGCGTATTTTGTTGTCGCCTAGCTGTCGCTCGTTGCATGCGACTCTTCAGCTCCTTGTAGACCGCACAGCCTCTGTAGTTTGCCGTATGGTTACCACATTTTTTCTTTAAGGGGTTTGAGGGGCAGTTTACGGAGTTGTGGATGTCTCCGCAGACTACGCAGAAGTGTGCAGTATGTCTTTGTGTGTCCATACTCCTGGCAGTTTGTGCATTGTAGAGGGCCGTTGCGTTTGTGTGGTTCTTACACGGTGATCCTTCGATGCAATAATAAGAGCTGCAGCTTGTAGATTGGGTGCACTTCGTTTTTCTTTAAGGCTTTGCTATCTGGTTCAAGCTCGACCTTGAAGAGTGGTTGCGGTTTTTTATTCCTGTTGATAATGTTGCTGACATTTTTGGCATAGAAGCCCTTGGCTTTAAGGGCTTCTTGAATCTCAGAGGGGGCTACGTCGGGTTCAATTCCTTTAAGTACAACTTGCAGTCCCTTGCTGCTTTTTAGTTGGTAGGTGTAGAAGTTCTTTTTTGTTTCCTCCAGGTACTTAGACACAGCTCGGAAGTGTTCTTCGGACTTCGTGTGAACTTTAGTTTCGTGGATGTTCCCTTTAATAGGCGGAACAACATGAAAATTATCGTTCCCGACCAGCGCAACAATTTTGTTGACCAGGGCGTTAGAGCTTTTTTCCCTTATATAAATGGGTGGGGGCTTTGGTTTCTTTTGGGTCTCCTGTCCCAGCTCTGCTTGGTTATTCTTCGCCTCTGCTAAGATGGAAAAACGGTTATCATTGGAACTCCTAGTTTGGTCGTTGCTTTTGTTGATACGGTTGATCTTTGGTTTATTACCAACCGTGTTTACTGGACTAAGCTTACGCTTAATCTGGATGTAGCGATCCATACCGGTCTGTATAGCCGGGACCGCTTGTTGCTTATCGAATCCTACGGTTTTTGTTGACATTGCAATTTGCTCTGCGGCCGTTGGCACCGAATTCGCAATATTGGTAGTTGGTTTTGTTGTTGGTGGTGCTTTTGCTGCGACTGCGGAAATTGTAGCACTGCTTGTTGTTGGAGCTTCTTCCATAGAAGCCGGCGGTGGTGGGGTTGGGCATTGGTAGGTCCATGATGTAGGAGTTGGGGTGAGCAGAGTGGGTGAGCAAGAGCTCGCTCTCTTGCTGTCGACGGTCAGTAGAGCCGGGTTGCAATTTGTTGACTTGCTTTCTTCAACGATATCGCGTGTTGAGAAGTGAGAGTAACAAGCGTTTCTTGGATTTAAGGAGCTTCTACGCTCATTTTTTGGATCGCTGCTCATTTTTCGAGCTTATAACGCGTGGCACTTATTAAATTAAGTCAAATATACACTTGAACTATCATAACACCAGTTATAATTATATATAATTTTCTTTGGCGTTACTTCGCGCAAGCTGCCTGTCAATTGTTATTCATGTAGTTTAGACTACTGATTTCAAATTCGTTATTTTTTCTCCACTTTAGATTTGTTAGTTCTTATTTTCACCGACAAAAGACGGAGAACACCGACCGACGAAGCCTCGCACTAAAAAACGTGTTCAACTCGTACAACGGTCGGATCGCGAATGACAATTGATGAGAATTCTAATAAGTTAGTGGTAGTAGACCTACATTTCACAAACCCATGCTGGTAGGGTGAAATTATAGATTTACAGCAGTGTTGCAGTTGAGAAGTTATTAGTTTCTCAAATGCTTTGCGAATAGCAGACAACTTAGAGATACCTCTATAGTTTTGAACTTTGGATATATTTAATTTTTTTAAAAGAGGAATAATGTAAGACTCTTTCCAAAGATTAGGGAAAGAGCACAACGCTACAGACAATTCAAATAATTTTAAAAGTGGTTTACAAAGTCCCTCTGCACAGAACCTAAGCATACAACTAGGAACTCCGTCAGGGCCAGGTGAAAAAACTGGTTTATATGACTTAAGTTCACGTAAGACTAAACTTTCAGAAAGTAAGGGACCAAAAATGCAATTCGCATGGTTTACTTGATACGGATAAGACTGGGCTCTATAAAAAGTTGTTGTGGAATAGGTCGTTTGAAAAAAATCAGCAAACAGCTTTGGCAATGCCACGATCATTAAAAGCTGTCTTTTTATCAAAAAAAAATTGTTGTTGTTGGAAGTGTTGACGTCTTCCGCTTCGATTTGACGAAGTCATAAAAGCGTTTCGGGTCACGCTGAAACGTTAGTCTGCACTTTCTCAAATAATCCTTGTAGCAAAGATTATTTAGCGTGGAGAAATCGGAACGAGCAACAGCGTAGCGAGAAAAATATAAGAGAGAGCCAGTTTCCTTATATTTTTTATATAGCTTTGATTTTTTATTCTTTAACTTTGTTAGTTCTTTAATAAACGGTCTATTAGGCAATTGTGGAGTACCAAGGGGAACACAAGCATCAGAGAGTTTAATGTAGAATACAAAATTTCAACTGCCTTGTCCAGGTCAATACACGAAGAAAGTTGGGATCAGTCAGTACGCGAAAGAAGCAAAGAAAGTTTTTTAAAATCGGTCTTCCGAAAACAACGAACTCGCTTCTCCGGTAATACACCTGCATCCGAAATACTTGCTGGTAAGTCAATCAGCACCTCCAAAGTAGGGTGGTAGGGATCCTCAGGTGAGGAAATAGGATTTAATCTGGACACACTGCAGGTATTGGGATCCAAAACAAAAATCAGATCAAGCATTTTACCTAGACAATTTGGTATAGAATTGGTTTAAGACAAAGCTATATCAAAAAGGCTATTAACAAAGACATGAGTTGACGAAGGATTCAATACGTTGGACTCACATGACGAAATCCACGAAATTCCAGAAATATTAAAATCTCCAAGAACTATTAAGAAACCACGATCAGAAAGCATTTCAGAAATACTATTGATTACAGAAAATTGGGATAAATACAGAGAGTTATCTGACGCATGAGGTATAAAATCACTACATAAATCTACATAAATCTACGTGCTCAGACGAGATATCAGCATCAACAGCGATAAGTACACCACCACCACGACGCTGCATGCGATCACGTCTATAGACAGAAAATTTGTTAGTAAAGATTTCAGTATTCAGAATATCATGCCTTAACCAAGTTTCAGTGAAGGCAATGACATGAAAAGGAAAATTTAAGCTATCTAAATAAAGATTATTGAGTTTATTACAAAGGCCTTTTACATTTTGATAACCAAGCAGGAGAGAAGATGTTAGTTTTTTGAGCTATGTAGTTTGAGGCTTTAAGGAATTAGTGGTAACATTTGGAAGTAAAATCGGTGGCCGATTTTTCTTTTTATTTACATACTCTTTAATAATTAAGTATTCCGGCCATAAGTCTTTAGAGCAAACTTTACTAAAATACTCGGTAGGAACACTTATTTTGAAAGATGCGATTTCCCGTTCATATGAGAAATTAAATTTTTCCACCTTTAATGATGCTTGAATTTTGGACCGAATAAAGGTCCTAATGTCGTCAGATGACGTATTAGGGGCAAGACTAGAAACAAAAGTTTGTTTTATAGGTGGGTCACCTACTATAGTGTTCTAAGCAACTGTAGCAGAAGTCGAGATAGGAGCATCTGTACTAGCTGGTAGAACGTTAGGTACAGCAGAAGGTTGATCATGTTGGTACCGAGACTGAAACGGGACCAGAACACATGCCATCCATGGGAACAATGTCATTGTTGGCAAACATTGACGCTGTCGAGGGTCGAGGGGTGGGAGACGTAAATGGCATTCGATTATTCGGAACGGACGAGTTGTTGACCAGTTCAGGGACATCAAGTTCATTTGGACCAATAGACAAATGAGTATTAGCTTTTTTACGCTGTGGAGACTCGTTTAAAAGCTTCATGCATTTAAACCCAGAGTCCAAAGTTGCGAAACTATCCGCAAGTTTTTTGAAACCTGCGAATAGATCCCCAAAGCCTTGCTTCGTCTGACGTATGAATCCCGCAACATCCTTTTCAACATCCCTGCATGACTCACATGTCCATCTTAAATCAGATTTTGAGCCAATTAGGTCGACTATACGGCCGGTGAAGCCAGCACATTTTTCACGTGAAACATGAAAACAGCAGCAAACGAAACCCATTTTTGCGCTTGCTGGTACACAGCATTTTTTATTATAGCAGACAACATTCTGCAGGTTTTTAAAGCAAATAACAATTAAATGAAACCAAAAATTGAAATAAGAAATAAAATATGTGTTAATAACAGGGTATTAGTAAGCTGATATCTACTTACAGAAAACCAGCAAGCACAAAATCACAATCGCGGGCGCGACGAAAGCAGTGAAAAGAATAGCCAAAACGGCCAACAACAATACACAACACAAAGAGCGCGAGAGCGGAAAGTGCGCGGGATCGGAAAGAGCGCGATATGTAATGATATACCAACAATGTGCTGTAGCAGTTAAAAACAAAACTGTAAGCTCTCACAAACAGAAAATTAGGCTTCACAAATTGTTGATATATTAAAACACCACAATTAATTGTAAATTATTAGATGTTATTACACTGTGACTAAACACTCCGACGTATAGCACAGGTATTGTTAGTTTGCAAACAAAATTATTTGATAACAAGGCGCAGGAAGTGTAAAATAACAAATGTTAGTTTGACAGCAAAAAAAACACGTCCGAATGCGAATGCGAATGCGAGCGAATTTAAATGCGAATACGAGCACATTTGGTTCACGGGTATAAAAAGCAATTCAACAAAACTACCACCAGCAGCAGAACACAAGACGTCATGTTAACAAAAGTATCGAAGCAGTCAAGCGAAGAAAACAAGGGTAAGAGGAGGGCAGACAAGCAAAACTGAGTGTACGTCATTAAAGATCGGCAGAACATAAAATCCAAAAATAACAACAACAATTGGTGTTAGCTGCAAATCGATACCACGAAATTTAACCACAGCTCAACACAATTGCATTTTGCATATACATTAGCACTAACCATACAATACGTAGACTGCTCTTTTCATGAGGACTTTTTGGTGGGCAGCATCGAAATAAAAGTACTGCGATGCTGCCCACGAACATGTTGGGTCGTAAGACGTTGCTGCCCACCAACAAATAACTGCATAAAAACGGTTTTGGTTGCGACGGCGTACGCCGCATTCGAACGTGCACACGTTTGATTTTAGTCGAAGCTCTAGTATGTATGTGTTAATATGTATGTATATGAGCAAATTGATTGTGTGTGAAAAACTGCCGGCAATTTGCGAACATTGCACAGCTTTTCATATATTCGGTTTTTTAACTTCACAATGTGTCAATGTTTCTTATTGACTTCTCAAGTTGTTCTCTTCTCTCCTTCGGTTTCATGTATCATATGCATTTGTTGTTATTGTTAGATGACCTTCCCCTTGTTGTTTTCTTTGCCTTCGCTTGGCTGTTGCTATTGTTTTGGTTGACGTTGTTGATAATAACAATAAAATTTGCTGAAATTGAAATATAATATGTCCATAGCAATTGTTTTAAAATATTATCAATGCACGTAACACTTAAACAGGTGTAATCGGCGCAAGCACAAGGAAATAAAAAACCACACCACAAACGCACCACCACCAGCCAAAACGTCAACGTCATCAAAAACAATAGCAACAGCTAAACGAAGGTCATCCAACAATAACAATAATTGCACAGTATACATACATGAAACGAAGGACAGAAAATAACAACTTGAGAAGTCAAAGAGAATCAAAACAAAATGGGTGATATCTACCAGCAGTATACTCTTTCTTAGTTTTTATTGCCAGAACAATACATACATATATGCCAACAAGGAAGAGCATAAACTATTGAACTATCCAAGTGAGGCATTCAGAAATCACAAATATGAAACGCTGGGCAATGCACTCAAATTGACAAGTTCCACCCATACTATTGTATCTTGTCATATACGTGCATTTACCAACACATACATGCATATGAAATATTCTAAGATCAAAACAGCTAAAATTTCAAACGCTGGGCAATGCTTGCGCCTTTGAATGTATTGGTGAATACACACATACATGGCAAAATGCAAATGTGTTGAGCTGTAGACAAATTTTTTGTATTCGATTGCTTTAATTTTGATATTTTCAAGTCTCATTAGGATATTTGGGCGACCAAATATTTGGACGACCAATTGTTTTTGTTATTTTCGTTTCTTGTCGGCTGCCGAGCGCTGTTGTCGTACGCCTCGTGGTGCCTCCCTCCCCTTGCCCATGTTCTTTTCAACATCGTTTGACTGATATGATTGTCTTTTTGACATGACGTAATTTGTGCTGCTGCTGGTGGAGCTGCACTTGTTGAGTCGTTGTTGTTTTATTTCTGTGGCTTGCGCCGATTACACCTGTCTTTGAATATTTTGACATAACTTGATATTATTAGCAAATAGTTAGTATAGACATATTATATTTAAATTTCAGCATATTTTATTCCGAGTAATTATATATGAATATACATATGTGCAAATATAAACTCGGAATATAATATGCTGAAATTTAAATATAATGTGTCTATACTTAATAATTGATAATAATAATACAATATTCAAACACACACGCCAGCAAAAGTAAAAAATCAAATCAACAAAATCACTACCAGCAGCAAACAAGGGTAAGGGGAGGGAGGGCACAAGACAAGAAACCAAAATAAGAACAACAATTGGTGCTAGCTGCAAATCGAATACACAAAATTTGCCTATAGCTCAACACAATTTCATTTTGCATAAACATATGTGTCTTCACCAACATATTCAAGAACGCAGCAACAGTACAAAACTGACTGTAAACGATTTGACGTTCGAATGCAACCGCTAACGGACTAAACGCAACCGAATTTTTTTGCACATTTTTGCTCGAGCCAACATGCAACTAAGCGTGCTACAATCTCTGACTATACCGAAAAGAGTGTGTGCGTATACGCTTGTATGAAATGGTATATCTACCTACGTATTGTATGGTTAGTGGCAATGCCAATACCAACACTAATAACCATAAACATATAGACTCTTCATCCCATAAGAGCGTTTACTTGCACGAGTTTTTCTGGGTTGCTGTTCCTGAACATGTTGGGTCGTAGGACATTGCTGTTCCTTGTATGTATATGCGCAAGTTTATTGTGATTTAGTTAAATTTTTTGATTTCATAATGTCTCATTTGGATGGTTTCATATATTATGCTCTTCCTTGTTGCCATATATTGCTCTGGCATTATAAACTTAGAAATTGTAGACAAGAATATACAGCTGGTAGATGTCACTTTGATTTTCTGTTTCATTTTGACTTCACAAGTTCTTTTCTTCGGTTTCGTGTACACATATCTTTTATTGTAATTGTTGGATGTTGCTTCAAAATTCCAAATGTGTATCGATAGCGGTAAGCATACTGCTGTTACCAACAAGTGGGCCGGCCCTCCGGCTAATATGATTCTAAGTTGCGGCAAGGTTGGGGAAGGACAAAATGTGAGTCCTGCAATCCCATTTAGGAGATGTCAGAAGGTGGAATTACCATAATCACTTATATTCTCTAAGATTTATACAAACTGACGGACAGATAGACAGATGAGCAGATGGACATGGTTCATATCAACTTGATTGTTGACGCTACTTGGATTATCTTTCATTTATCATGTCATACATGCCCGCTTTTTAATAATTTAACTGAAAACTAGGATATATAAAAAACAAAATTTTCATTAAGTCAATGTCATTGGCAAATTAAGTTAAAAGTGTCAAATTTGATTCAAAGAAAGTAAATATAGTAAGATAAAAAAGCAGCATGAGAAGACATAAATTTTTTTAATGTCTCCGAAGTATAAATTGATTGAAAATTTGTGTTTTCGCTCGAAGCGGAAAGACATCTTTAATGTCGCAAGGATAAAGAGAGAAAAAAAACTACAAAACTACCAAAAGCAGCACATAAGCCACCAACGGCAACAAAACCAATCGTAGTGGGCAAGCGATGCCGAATAGAACAAGGCATGGGGAGGTCAAACAAACGAAACAGAAGCGAACAACAATGAGGATCGGCAACCGACAATAAACGATAACAACAACAACAATTGGTAATATATTGGAAAAAGTCATATTTGCAAAAACTCAAGAATATATGAATTTAATACACTTACAAGATTATTATTTAATACATTTAAACTATATAGAACCTAAAGTATTTGAATTTGTTGTAATACATTCAATATATAAAGATTACCACATATTATAATATAATTTGCAATTGCTTGTGTTATAAACAAAGCCCAAATGAACAATTCAGTGCCGCCCTTATTTATTTGTAGATATTTTTCAATTCAATTCAATTCTGGCCAAATTCATAGTTTTTCTTAAATATGATATTTGCAAAAAGAAGAGTTTAGATTTACTCTGAAAATTATTAAAATTGAAATGAAAACTAAGCTTGTTAAAGTGGACAATAACCGTGCCAAATGAAGTTAACAGTGTCAAATTTGATACGTAGGACATAACCACATTATGCCAGATTACGCCGTGTGCGGAGATACAGATTTCGTTAATCTCTGTAGTAAAATATATATAATATAATGTGTAATTTGATTGGAAAATTGTGTTTGTGCCGTCGTCTTAAATGTGATTTTCAGCAGTTCAAGGAATCCACAAATTTTATTACTTAGTCGACATGTTAAACGAAAAATATTAGCCGTCGTGTTTCCGTTTACAAAACCCCCAAGGCAGAGGCTCAGCTCTCTCGCGCCTTCGACTCTCTCTCTGTCTCTCTTCGTACGAAACTTGAAACGAAATATAGGCACATATAAGAGGAGTATTTTGATTTTTAATTATATTCATATTTTATTTATTAACATACATACATTCATACAATATGAATGTCATTAAAAACCAAAATACTCCTATTATATGTGTCAATATTAACTTGCAATAAAAAATTCAGAAGTTAAAATATATTATGTCTATACTAATTATTTAAACACAATAAATAGTTGACCAACAGGTGCAGTCTTCGCATGCAAGCAAAAGTAAAACGTAAACAAATCAAAAGCAGCAACATCAATTCAAAGACGACAAATCAATTGAAACATACGAACGAAACAGAAGAGAACGACAAGAAGGTCACTGGCAGAAACGAATAACTCAATTCGTGATAAGCACACCACACCACTGATGACCTAGACTAGAATTGCTAAGTTATGAGTTATAGATCAATATATGGAAATAAACAAGAATATTAATTTTTCCATATCTAAGCGAAACACTTCTGAAATGAAACTCAGTCTGAATTCTGAAAAATTAAAATTGAAGCAATCGGACAAGCAGCAACTGCGGCGCACACATATTATGTTTAGTCATAAAAATATATCCGCTTATCACACATATCGAAACAGCTTCGTTTTACGACTGAATTGATGCTCAAGTTCTCTCTGTTCACTACTTCAAGTATCGTACGAAGAGAGAGAGTGCACAAAACCAGAGAGCGCTGCGCCTCTGCCTCGGGGTTTTGAAAATCGAAACACGACGGCTAGAATTTTTCGTATAACGTGGCGTCTCTATTATTTTCATTGCTTAGTGATTATATTTCAAAAGTTTTCAACTGCTTTGTAGTTCATTTTGATAATGTTACCAAAGTGTAAAAGGGCGGAAATAGCTAAAAAGCCATTATCGATAAGAATCGATTGTGTCGATAGCTGAAAGAGTTTAGAATGTATACTTTTTTCAATTAGTATTTGTGTATGTGCAATTCAGTGTATGCGAGAATATACTTATAATTAATGGAAATGCTGTTTTGTTATAATAATAAGAAGAAATGAATAAAGCATTGTGATGAAAAGCATCTGCTTAAATTTGGATTGATCGGCTATACTCCCTTGGTCTACTTTTTAGCCATAATCACTATTTGGGTTTGACCTCATCGAAATATTGGCTACGGAAATTATAAAGGATGTTGCCGAAAACCCCATACATTTATATATATGCCTGGTATATGTTCCAGCTTTACGTTGTACACTGTACATTAGTTGGGCACAGCGTCCGTGACATACGCCCTCATATGGAAGACAAAAAAGCATCAGTGTTATCATCTAAGGAGTTTTTATCTAGTGACATTGTGGCTCAATTTACTCTACCGCACCTTGTAAAAGGGTTGGGTGATGAATCATTTGGAGCAGGAAGTACTACTTCGACACCTACACCGACGAATTTCATGAATCGCACGAATGGCGGATCTAGTAGATCAGGAATTGGTTCAAATACACAATCTAAAAACTATTTCACTCATCTTACATATGATTACACTCATAATGTAATGTACGCAGGTGCTACAAACAAAATTTTAAAGCTGAATGAAAATTTGCGCGTACTGTCAGAAGCGTTGACTGGCCCTAAACATGATGCCCCGCAATGTCATGCAGGTGGCTGTCCGGAAGATGTAGAAACAACACTAGTGAACAATTTTAATAAAATATTGGTAGTAAGCTATGCCAATAACGATGGTATCTTGATCTCATGTGGCAGTATTCGTCAAGGTATGTATAATTGAACAATATTTGTTTGGCTTCGTCTAATTCTTTACATATTTATTTAAAAACTCATTTCATTTAAACGTCTTTAAGAATTATCAGAAAAATTATATTTGTGTTTTTTTTAAGGAGCCTGTGAGATATACAATCTTTTGCGATTTCCAGCAGCGGCACAGTTTGTTGCTGTGCCGTTAGCTGCGAATGACGAACATGCATCCACATATGCATTTGTTGGTCCAGCACGATATTCGTGGAAGGAGGAGGATATTCTTTATGTTGGCACCACATTTACTAACGTTGGTGATTATCGTCATGATGTACCAGCGATTTCCTCTCGACGATTGGATGATTTGAACTATGCAGAGTTTTCAATTCAGCAGTCAATAATTAACATAGATGTAAAGTATCGTGATCACTTTCTAGTCAACTACATTTATGGTTTTAATTCTTCAGAGTACGCATATTTTGTGCTTGTACAAAAAAAATCACACTTGGCTGAAGAAGCCGGATATGTGACGCGATTGGCAAGAATATGCATAACGGACCCTAATTATGACAGCTATACTGAAATAACTATTCAATGCACAGCTACTGATGATCATATTGATTACAATATATTGCGGGATGCTAAGATCACTCACGCTAGTCAAAAATTGGCGCATCAATTGGGTATTAAGAGAGATGATCATGTACTCGTAACAGTGTTCTCGCCGTCTAAGGAAATTAGCGACCAACCGGAAAATAAGTCTGCCATGTGCATTTATAGCCTGAAGGATATTGAAGACGTATTCATTGAGAATATACACATGTGCTTCAATGGTACAATCAAGGATCGCAACCTTGGCTACATTTCGGGCACGATAAATGATGGTAGGTGTCCAATTGTTGGCTCATTGGGAAATATTTACAACTTTTGCAATGTGGGACTCAAGATTAGCGGTGTATCGCCTATTTCTGCTCAAGCTTTATTTCACTTCGATAATGTGTCTGTCACATCAGTAACAGCAACTACGACGACCGACCAACAGCATTCTCTGGCATTTCTGGGTACAGAAGCAGGAACTATAAAAAAAGTTTTGTTATCGGGGCAGAAACCTGGCGAATATGAGGAGATTGTCGTGGATGCTGGGAATCGCATACTTCCGAACACAATGATGTCTCCAAAAAAGGATTTTCTTTATGTGCTGTCTCTGCGCAAGATAACCAAATTACGAATTGAGCATTGCTCTATGTACACAAATTGCTCATCATGTTTGGAGAGTCGGGATCCTTTTTGTGGCTGGTGCTCTCTAGAGAAGCGGTGTACAGTTCGGTCCACCTGTCAGAGAGATACTTCAGCTTCGCGTTGGCTTTCCCTAGGTAGCGGACAGCAGTGCATTGATTTTGAATCTATAGTTCCAGATAAAATACCCATTACCCAGCTAACACAAGTTCAGCTTATTATTCGCACTTTGCCGGAACCGTTCAATGCAAAATATCGCTGTGTGTTTGGAAACTCAACGCCAATTGATGCCGAAATTCTTGAACATGGTTTGACTTGTTCTACACCTCCAATTGATCAGAGGCCTGTTATTGTTAGCAATATGGACCATGTTCTCGTCCCGCTATCAGTGCGGAGCTCGGAGACAAACAAAGACTTTGTATCGCGATCATTTGCGTTTTTTGATTGCTCACACCATATAAATTGTCAGTCGTGTGTCCGTAGCTCTTGGGGATGCAACTGGTGTATATATGACAACAAATGTGTACATAAGTCAGATCAGTGTCGCAATATGGAAAATGCCATTAACTCAGAGATTCAGTGCCCACATTTGAAGCGAAATGGCGATGTAATCTTGCTACCAGTTCGTGTTCCAAAAGAAATTCGTTTGGAAATTGAAAATTTGCCTAAACCAAAAAGCGCGCATGCTGGCTACCTATGCACAATACAAATAGAAGCAGCTCAAATGCTCTTGCCAGCTCACATTGAATCCAATAAGATCGTAGTTTGCGAAAAAACTCCATATTTTTATGAAACCAACACACATGAGTATGAGGCTAAGGTTGACATCACTTGGAACCGTCAGCACTATGTGGATACAGCCACGATTATACTGTACAAATGTGATGTATTGGGCTCACATCGAGAGCATGCAGATTGCAGCTTATGCGTCACTCGAGATCCAAAATACCAATGTGCTTGGTGTGGAGGCTCATGTGTATACAACGAAACGTGTGCAATTGGTTCAAGTCTCGATTCTAAGTCGATTAGTTTAAATAATAATGCAATTCTACAAAACGAATGTCCTCGTCCTAGGATTGACATCATTAAGCCCTTGACTGGACCAGTCGAAGGCGGCACTCTGGTGACCATCGAGGGTAGCAACTTGGGTATACGCGAAGAAGATGTTCGAGGTAAAATATCGATTGGGAATGTGCCATGTGATTTGGTCAATTATCAAATATCTGTGAAGATCGAGTGTCGAACTCGAGCAGCAGTACATGAGATGTCAGCGCCTATTAAAGTAGCCAATGAAGCGGGCTACACAGAATCAAGTGTTCAGTTTCACTTTAAGGATGTTCAGCTGACAGGCTTATATCCTACAGTTGGTCCCAAGTCAGGTGGCACCCAATTGTCTCTGTTGGGCAGGTACCTAAACATTGGCTCAAACATTCGGGCTTTTCTCGACGAATACGAGTGTCATATAAACATCTCGCAAGCTTCATCTTCTCGTCTGTCATGCACTACGTCTGCGGCTACGCAGCCAGAGCCAATACGGTCACTTCGCCTTGTCATTGATGGTGCGAACCGCTCATTCACCTGTCACACTCCTCGCTTATCAGAACGACAATTAATAACTGTCACACGCAACCGTTATGAATCGTATGGAGAGTACTATAATATGCAGCCTCCACCTCTACCATGCTCTATTTTTAATTATACACAGGACCCACGAATTATGCAAATAAAACCTTTGCGCAGTTTTGTCAGTGGCGGCCGCATCCTGACAGTGCATGGCATGCACTTGGACTCAATACAAAATCCCGAACTGGAAGTATTTTTTGAAAATGAGCGCGTCAACAAAACATCGTGCACTGTTATTAATAACAACCAAATGGAGTGCCCATCTCCACCAGTTAATTTGAAATTTCAATCGCTGAAAAATTCGATTGCGATGTCAACGGATTTAGCTCAATACAATGTATCTGGTTCGAAGCGTAAGCAAAAACGAAATTCCCTTTTTGATGATAATTCTCGCATATATTCGAGTGGCTCAGCGTCGTCGAAGTATTTTGTAGCTGATAACATTGATGTGGCATCCTTTGTCAAGGTGCATGAAACTCAATTAAATTTACAAATGAGCTTTGTGATGGATAATGTGCAACTGGTGAGGGACTTAAACAAATACTTTCATGACATCCGGAGCACCATAGTGTATTTGAGTGATCCGAAATATTTACCATTTTCAAACGAAGGTATCAAGCTATATAAAGGAGATACTCTGGTGATTGAAGGCGAGCTTTTAAATGTAGCAGCTGATGAGTATGACGTAAATGTTACTATTGGCACGTCACAATGTAACATAACTAGCTTAGCTCTCACCCAGCTTCTTTGTATTCCGCCAGAGCAGCAACCAGCATCAACTGATGAGAACGGTATAGACCAGCCGACCGATTTGCCGTTAGTGGTCGTGAAAGTAGGAAAAAATCTTCGGTTCGTGATTGGATATCTAAAATATGACCTAAACAAACCACATTCTATCCCACATCTTATGATTGGTATAATATTGACAGTGGTGTTTTTGATTATCATATTGGTAGTTGTGTTAATAATATTTAGGCGAAAGTCAACACAAGCTGAGCGAGAATATAAACGAATCCAGATCCAAATGATTACGTTGGAGAGTAATGTACGTTCTGAATGCAAGCAGGCATTTGCTGAGCTGCAAACAGATATGACGGACTTAACTGCAGACCTTGAAAGCAGTGGCATTCCTACCCTTGATCATGTGAACTATATTATGAAAGTATTCTTTCCAGGTGTGTCAGATCATCCAATATTAAATTTGCCAAAAATTCGAGGAAATAGTCATCACACAAATTACGATACTGCAATGATTCAATTCGAACAGTTAATTAGCAACAAGTATTTTTTGTTAACCTTTATTGATACGCTCGAGTCACAGAGGTCATCGTTCTCTATACGTGATCGTGTGAATGTTGCTTCGTTGCTTATGGTGGTACTTATGAATAAAATGGAGTACGCTACGGAGATATTGAAATCTCTTCTGTTGCGCCTTATTGACAAGTCTTTAGGCAGCAAGCATCCGCAATTGATGTTACGTCGAACAGAGAGCGTAGTTGAAAAGATGTTAACTAATTATTTGGCGATTTGCATGTACGATTATCTTAAGGAATATGCCGGCTCAAGCTTGTTTTTGCTATTTAAGGCTATCAAACACCAGGTTGAAAAAGGTCTGGTAGACGCCATAACGCACGATGCTCGTTATTCGTTATCTGAGGATCGATTATTGCACGAACAGGTTACCCACTCCATCGTTATTTTGCACATTCTTCAGGATGATTTGGATGAAAAGGTTCAATGTCGCGTAAATGATTGGGACACTATATCACAAGTGAAACTTAAGATTCTTGATGCTATTTTCAAGAATACCCCATTTTCGATGAGGCCGTCCGTACACGAAGTTGATTTAGAATGGCGCCACGGACGTGGTGGTCACTTAACATTGCAGGATGAGGATCTTACAACAAAAACTATTAACGGTTGGAAGCGGCTAAACACTTTGTTTCATTATGGAGTAAAAGAATCTGCTGTTATGTCGCTGATTGCAAGGCAAAATGATAACTATAATATGTCATACGGAAAACAAAACGTTCCCTATCACAATTGTAAGTAAGCGGTAAGCTTTGGTTGTGCTCATTTCATTTATATATTTGTACAAATTTTTCATTGCAGTTTACTTTATCAACAATTCGCAGAGTCATATTATAATAAACAACGATATTGAAACTGGTCTTCAGCAGCCCAGAATTTACCACTTAGTGAAACCAATCATACCTGACCACTACATGAATATTAAAAACTCGACCATATCTGGAGTTCTGGCTCCAATCCAAGGTGGATCACATTGCATTGGAAATGTCAATGAACGGGTAAACAAAACAATACCAGAAGTTTATTTGACTCGCCTCCTCGCCACAAAAGGAACAATTCAGAAATTTGTTGACGATTTTTTCTCCATTGTTCTTACTGTAAACGAAGAGCTGCCACCTGCGGTCAAGTGGTTATTCGACCTCTTAGATGAAGCGGCTCGGCGTCATGAAATTGCTGATTCAGACATTCTGCACGCGTGGAAATCCAACAGTTTACCATTACGATTCTGGGTCAACTTTATAAAAAATCCGGACTTCATATTTGATGTAAACAAAACGTATTCTGTGGATTCTTGTTTGAGTGTCATAGCACAAACATTTATGGACTCCTGTTCAACATTAGAGCATCGATTAGGCAAGGACTCACCATCCAACAAGCTCCTCTTTGCTAAAGTATGTATTCATTTCATTTTCGTATTTTATTCAGTATTCCTATTATAAAAAAAAAGTGATTAATTAAGTAATTTTAGTCTTCAGTTAAAATGCGTGTAAAATCTCAAATATTGCATTAGATTAGCTAATGACTACTGACATAGCATGTCCGACCCTAATTTAAATTATTAATCCTCATAAACATCGGAATTAACTTACCCATGCCCGTCTAATACCGTGGATTGTAGAGAATATGTAGTTTTAATAGACTGGATTCAACCCACGCATCAAATTTGTTGTATCTTCGCTTACAAATACGAATGGCTAGTCTAAACAACTAAAGACGTTGAAATACATAATTTGGTACATACTAAGATCCATATTTTTATTAAAAATATACGATCTTTTTTTAAAATGTATAAATTTTTGTTCTGTTTTTGAAATACACTTTGGTATCTTTGATATTAAATGTTATTGGTAATAATTTTTTCTAAACTGAAGTTTAAATTTTGTTCTAATACAGTTTTCAGCTGTGATTTATGTATTGATCCATTATGTGACAACCTTTACAGGATATTCCCAACTATAGAATTATGGTTAAAGAGTTTTACCGCGATGTGGCGCGCCTTCCCCAAATAAGCGACCAGGAAATGAGCACTGCCATGCAGCAATTGTCTGTTCAGCAGAATGCAGAATTTGACACGATTTCTGCTTTAAAGGAACTGTACATTTACATAACTAAATATAAAGAGCAGGTGCGTAACTATTCAACATATAAGGCGTTTGGTTGATTAGCAATTTAATTTCAGATAATGGATGCACTAGATTCGGACCCAAACTGTAAAAAAATGCATCTGTCCCGTAAGCTTGAGAATGTTGCGTGTACTCTGGACGGTGAGGATGCTTTAAACTGCTGACAAGAATTTACATCTCAACATGTAAAATATAACGAGGTTGATATAGCAATTAATTGGCATTACAGAAATGCCCTAATTAACTTCCTGATTCAAACTGAAATAGACTACTTGAATCGATTTTGTTTTTATCAGATATGGTATTTTTAATTTTGAAACCTAACAGCAAGAAATAGAATTTTAGAATGACAGAATTTCAATTGAGTATATATATTTATTTTTCTTCAAAGACTGGTTTTTAACTATTTACAACGAAACATTTTAATAAAGTTGGTTTACATCGAGCTACTAATTTAAATTGTTGTTGTCCTAAGATAGTCCAAAATTTCCATTTATAATGGAACAAACCGGTGTATAGTTTTGCGCAAATGTATGTAATCTGCCAATAGAGTCATCTCTAACCCTAACCCTATGCAAATAAATTCTTGACAATTATAAGCATTAAGCATTAATCTTGTCCGTTAATCTGTTCTCTTACATGCGGAAATTCCAGAGACTTTAAGAGCTAAAGATTCCAAAAATTTTATTTTTTATTTTATTATTCAATGAATCGCAGAACTCTTTTAACTGTTTTAATTTTTAAATATTTTCACAAAACCTAGATTTTTACAATATTTTACACAATAAATTCTTAAAAAATATTTACATAGTATGTAGTTGCATAAAATAACTTTATTTGAGTGGCACACCCAAATAAAAACTGTTTATATGCCAGTTCATACATTGGCGCAAAATCTTTATGTCGATAGGTATTATTATTAGAATAATTGAAACTTCCTTGTACCCAATTTTTTTTTTTAATAAAGTTTAACGGAGTTTTTTTTTATAAATTTTCTATAAATAGAATCTATCACAAGCACAATTTATGTTCTTAATAAGAGGAGTATATCTTTTAAAGGAATTATGTTTGTCTTTTTACATACATGACCACATAATTGTACTTTGTTATTTACAATGCTATGTATGTATCGATATATTTTATGACTGAACTGTACAGAATACATAAGAAATTGGAAAGTCTGGTAGACATTGGTAGTCTGGTAGAAATTTGGCAAAATATTACATTAAAATAAATATTAATAGAGGAGAGTCCTTTTACAGAAACACAGAGAGTAAGAAAAGTTCTTAACGCATTTACACCTATGGGTTTACAATAAATTATCATAATTATACTTAAGCCAATTGCACTACACCTGAAATTTAGTTTGATGACACTCCATCTTACTGTTTTTTGCATTTGTACTATAGAGCTGCTATGCTTATATAGAGTAAAATTTAACCCCCATTATTGGAAATTACTCCATTATCCATATAAAGGAGACATATGTTAAGAAGAGTTTTACGATGGACTTTAAGAAATTTAATATCTTGGGATTATTATGCATTCTTAAATTCTGCTGACTCTTTTACTCGGCTCAATGATGAGCTTAGTACTTTAGAACATGTGATATATATTGTATTAAGGATTCTTACTGGTTTTTTTTTAACTCTAACTTGTTTAGAATGTAAAATCACGAAATTTTAAATTTTTAAATCAAATTCATCATATGATTTTATTATTTTATATCAAAAAATTTCAGTTTAATCAAATACTTTATATAATAAATTACATAAGTATATAAAATAAATTCGTATTTCCATTATTCTTAATCTTTTCATGATTGTGTTAGTGAATAAGAAAAACTTTAATTCATAGAAATTTGATATAGCTATAGTAACATATATGTTTGTACATTAAGATATACATAACTCTTAATCATTTTCAAATGTCCAATTTTAAGTTAAATCGCATGCTAATGTATATATATATATATATACTTAATATCAGATTATAAATACATATATTACAGTGTAATATTTTTAAAAAAGATTGTTGAGTTATTTCCTATTATACTGTAAAGACAGAAGAATCACTTCCGATACTATAAGCGATAGAGCTAGAGTAATTTAAAAGACATACTTGCCAATTTTAATATATGTACATAAAAAGAGGAACATTCTAAATGTACATATTCTGAAGATTTCATTAGAATCATGCAAATAACTTAATATTCGAGAAAGAATTTTATGGACCAAATATGAACTGGTTCATTTCCTGTTACACCAGTTTTCCCATAATTAATATAATAATATTTTTCGAATATTCACCATTTAATTATACCCGCTAAAACTTAAAATCAGATCGAGATGTCTTCATTAACGACAACAGTCCAGACTGGATCTCAAAAATATATATATATGAGCTAGAGCTCGTTTGGAAATATTTTTATTATTTTTTTAAAGAAATTGTCACAAGGAAAATCATTCTATTACCTTCTAGGCAACTTAATATTTTAAAAAAAATTAGACTTACACGATTTTTTACTGACTTAACTTTTACTAGGGCTTTAAGAGTTATATCTTTTTATACCCGCCTACCCAAAGGGTAGAAAGGTATTGTGGCTTTGTGCCGACCGAAAATGTACGTAACAGGCAGAAGGAAGCATCTCCGATCCCATAAAGTATATATATTCTTGATCAGCGTCAACAGCCGAGACGATATCTCTGAAAATCGGATAAAAAACACAGAAGTTATTAAGAAAATACTTTTATATGGCGTTACCACGTGCAGCTGCACCTAGTTAGTTGCTATAACACTCCGTGACATAATAATGGTGTTCAATAAACCTACTAAAGTGCCGCAAAGCTAAAAATTTCGAACAAAGAAAATTGTGGTATATAATTTTGGTATATTTTTGAAAAATATAATATTTCGATGGTGAAATTGGGTGGCGGGTATCTTTCCTACTTGTTTTTTTTTTTTTTTGCAATTATTGTGGAAATCCACACTCTCGTGGTATTCTTTGGCTACCTCCTGGATATAACCTCCAATTCAAATCCTACGTGGATTTCAAACTGGAGAGCCCGTAATTTGTTCAGGTGGGTTTAGGCTGCAATACGCTCACTTGTAAAGCATAGGATATGACAGGAACTAATATACCCCTAGATTTTAACTTTATTTTCCAGGGATAGCTTGTTTTTTGGTGGGATCCAAGACATTTTTCCAATCTTGGACATGAACGAATGCTGTATCGAGGTGACATGTCTTCCAAATGTTCTGTTTAGAATGACAAAGGTATTTGTAATAGGTTTGTATAGTTAATATTCTATAGCTGTTCGATTAAGTGAGACTCCAGCTCAGTTTTTTGTCCACTTTGTGAATGTAACATTTGCACATTTATCAGCGTTGATGCTGATGTTCGAATTTGCAGCCCAATTCGTAAAGGCATGTAGGAATTGTTATAGTCCACTAGTTGCCAATTTAGCAGTGTGTTGCCATTAGCAATTAGTACATATTTACGGTCACATCTCGGAATTGTTGTATGGGTGGGCATATCTGAAGTGAAAATGGAATGGAACTAGTTCGAGTGGTGTGAAGCGTTGCTACAGGTTGTTATCAAATGCTTCTGCTTTGTCCTGGGACGTGGGGCCCCAGCCTCCTGACGAGTCCCTAACAGCGCAATTTTTAGTAACCTGAGACTTGTACCTTTTAGTGATTTTCGAATGAGGGTAGATAGAATAGCGATAACCAAGTGCTCCCATAACTCATCTACTTGAAGCTATTTTCTGCTCGCCAGTACTTTATGGAAGCGATCTGTAAGTCTCTGGTAAATTTCCTGGATTCTGGTATCTTCTGTTCTCGAATTAACCATTGATTAGCCATTGTGGAAGGCAATTGAGACTGGTGGGAAACTTCTACATTTTGTAGATTTCTAATTGGAGGGCGTGCAGCTGATTGTTTTTCTTTGTCATAAAAAGGTTAATGGCGTAATTAATACCGTGTGCTCTTTACATTTCCATGCTTAGGTCGATCGTATGTGACAGGTAAGTCTTGAAAGTCTTAATATATCCGTGTGCTTTGTGGGAAATATTTGCAATAGTTCAGATCGATAAGTGACAACGACGACCGACCAATAGCATTCTCTGGCATTTCTATGTACATATGTATTGTCGTAGACGCTGGGAATCGAAAAAAACAGAAAATACTGGATTTTCTCTATGTACTGTCTCTACGAAACATAACCAAATTACGAATTAAGCATTGCTCAATGTTCATCATGCTTGGAGATTGATTATGAGATCTTTTCTGTTGTGGGTGCTCTCTAGAAAAGCCATGTACAGTCCGTCCACGAGATACTTCAGCTTCGCGTTGTATTTCCCTAGGTAGCGACAGCAGTGCATTGACTTTGATTCTATAATTTCAAATAACACCCATTACTCATCTTACACAGTTTCAGCTCCCTATTCTTACTTTGCAGTAATCAAAATTTTTTGCATGTTTGGAAACTCAACTCCAATTGATTATGAGATCCTCCAATTGAAAAGGGGCCTGACATTGACAGCTATCAGTTTGGAGCTCAGAGATGATAAAAAAAACATTAATATTGCAGTTTATGCGTCACTGAATATCCAATATGCCTGCACTTGGAGTAACTTCAAAATACAGAACTGGAAGTATTCATATTCATATATTCGAGTGGCTCAGCGTCGTCGAAGTATTTTGTAGCTGATAACATTGATGTGGCATCCTTTTTCAAGGTGCATGAAACTCAATTAACTTTACAAATGAGCTTTGTGATGGATAATGTGCAAGTGGTGAGGGACTTAAACAAATACTTTCATGACATCCGGAGAACCATAGTGTATTTGAGTGATCCGAAATATTTACCATTTTCAAACGAAGGTATCAAGCTATATAAAGGAGATACTCTGGTGATTGAAGGCGAGCTTTTAAATGTAGCAGCTGATGAGTATGACGTAAATGTTACTATTGGCACGTCACAATGTAACATAACTAGCTTAGCTCTCACCCAGCTTCTTTGTATTCCGCCAGAGCAGCAACCAGCATCAACTGATGAGAACGGTATAGACCAGCCGACCGATTTGCCGTTAGTGGTCGTGAAAAATTTGCCAAAAATTCGAGGAAATAGTCATCACACAAATTACGATACTGCAATGATTCAATTCGAACAGTTAATTAGCAACAAGTATTTTTTGTTAACCTTTATTGATACGCTCGAGTCACAGAGGTCATCGTTCTCTATACGTGATCGTGTGAATGTTGCTTCGTTGCTTATGGTGGTACTTATGAATAAAATGGAGTACGCTACGGAGATATTGAAATCTCTTCTGTTGCGCCTTATTGACAAGTCTTTAGGCAGCAAGCATCCGCAATTGATGTTACGTCGAGGTTCAATGTCGCGTAAATGATTGGGACCCTATATCACAAGTGAAACTTAAGATTCTTGATGCTATTTTCAAGAATACCCCATTTTCGATGAGGCCGTCCGTACACGAAGTTGATTTAGAATGGCGGCACGGACGTGGTGGTCACTTAACATTGCAGGATGAGGATCATGCAACAAAAACTATTAACGGTTGGAAGCGTCTAAACACTTTGTTTCATTATGGAGTAAAAGAATCTGTTGTTGTATCGCTGATTGCAAGGCAAAATGAATATGTCATACGGAAAACAAAACGTTCCCTATCACAATTGTAGGTAAGCGGTAAGCTTTGGTTGTGCTCATTTCATATATATATTTGTACAAATTTTTCATTGCAGTTCACTTTATCAACACTTCGCAGAGTCATATTATAATAAAGGACGATATTGAATCTGATTTTCAGCAGCCCAGAATTTACCACTTAGTAAAACCAATCATGCCTGACCATTACAGAACTCCATATCTGGAGTTCTGGCTCCAATCTAAGGTGGATCAAATTGTATTGTATACAAAAACAATACCATGTATTGACTCGCTTCCTTTCAAAAAAAAGGATTAATTCAGAAATTTGTTAACGAATCTTTCTCCATTGTTATTACTGTGAACGAAGAGCAATAGCCTCCAATCAAGTAGTTTGTTGACCTCTTATGTGGAGCGCCCCGGCGTCACATAATTTTTCCCCCCGTTGGAAGGTGCAAGCTTCAAAGTTTAATTGAATCCATAGGTAAGATGGCAAGGTTGGGGACTGCTCTTTTCAAAGGACTCCTCCATTTTGAAGTACAAGAGTATCAACTCGACCAATATGCTATTTGAACAGAGTCAGGTTGTCCTTCTTTAGTAAGGTAATATCCCAATTCGCACGTTGGGCGTGGCTCCACTTATTTCACAAGCTCTGGTCCATTTGAAACACCACTTGCCAACGGTTGAGATAATTGATTTTTAAATGGTGAACCCAACTAAAAAATATTAGTACCTCTAAGTCAACGGGATTCTCTGAAACTGGATATAGAGATCTTGAATTAAGCATGTCGGAAATTCTATATTTAAGTGTATGAAGCTCTTAAAGAATCAGAATGGATGAGCCGACAACCGGATAAAAATTATATTTTGCTGCCTTGACGAACGCGGTGGTATAATTTTCCAGTCAATGTCATTACAAGCACAACCAGAGATGGCGGAATTATGTGATGTTGTGTTCACACATGCCTATATTGAGAACCTCAACGTACGTTATCAGATTGTAACACTTAGCTGCAATGAATCACATTCAATTCCATTTTGTTTATTGAAATATGATCAGGCTGGAAAGACGAGACTTGCTAAGAAAAAATTCTTTAAGGTTGGCAATGCATTATCTGTCCAAATGACTTGCGGCTATCCACCCAAGCTAATAATCTTCGTAGCGCTGCTATGAAGAATGCTTTAACAAAAAGGTCGTCAATAATATATTCCTGTTGAATTGAATGCACGCTTCGGTTATATGTGTTCATCTGGAAGGTTTCCCATAAGATTTAAGAATAGTTCTAATTATTATTATTAGTAGTAATAGTATTATTATTATTGTTTTTATTCTTTTTGTTAATACAATTTGGTTGTTTTGTCTGTGTTAATTGTTCGCGACCTCCGTTCCCGCACGTTATGCGGTTGCCCCTCGGTCGGATGGGCGGGTGGTCGTGTCTGTCCAGGTCCGCGCGTTAACAAGCCCGAGCTTGGTGTCGCTGGGCCACTTGATCGTACTGCCGTTAGTACGTCAACGTCCAAGATATATAAAAAAAGATGTTCGCCAAGTCGGGGCTTCATTCAAAACCATGGTGCATTTGTCTTCAATACTGGCTAGGGTTTTGCGTCCTTCGATATGCCAATATTTCTGTCGAATTGACGCAATCATAGATTGTGGTCCAATATGCAAATATATCAAATATATCAAATCATAAATATTTATGATGAAAGTGTTCAAATATTCTTCCGGTTACTGGATGGCTCTTCGGAAGTACGATGGGATGCTTGGCATCAAATTCAAGATGTGAATTCTGACGACAACCGCCCACGCGCAACTAATCAGCTATGCGAATAATTATTCTGGAATAAGTAAGGCTAGCTTGAATGCCCATGAGAAATATAATCGAGCCTCTTTGAAGCTCACTGACTAAAAGATTCCTAACTTCCGGATCCTCATTTTTTAAGTATCGAGCGTCGTATGTGTAAACGCATCCAAATATGCGTAGGAACTTAGAAAAGGAGCCTCGGAGCTTTCCGAACTCGTGAAAGCAGTACAATTTGAGATAAATTTTGATGGCCACACTGAGGATGTCTTACATAAAAACAATGGTCCATTTAACCAGAGAGTATATTTTAAAAGTTCTTCGTTGTGCTAATAACGTCGTGAAATCAAATTAATTTTTCCTTGTCGCAATCAAGCTCGCCATCTAGGACATCAGGGTTCATTTCAATAATCTAGCTTGCTATCTAGGACATTAGGTTCATTTAAGCACCATTTTTATACCCGCCTACCCAAAGGGTAGAAGGGTATTATGGCTTTGTGCCGACCGAAAATGTATGTAACAGGCAGAAGGAAGCATCTCCGACCCCATAAAGTATATATATTCTTGATCAGCGTCAACAGCCGAGACGATATAGCCATGTCCGTCTGTCCGTCTGTCCGTCTGTCCGTATGAACACCTAGATCTCAGAGACTATAAGAGATAGAGCAACAAATTTTTCGCGACAGTATGTCTTATTGTTGCACGCAGATCAAGTTTGTTTTTGATTTTGGCCACGCCCCCTCCCGCCCCCGTAAATCGAATAAAACCGAATTGCAAGCGTCGTTTTAAACCTAGAACGTTCAATTTTGGTACGCACAATACTAATCACCATCTTAATGATCTCTGCGAATTTGGTTACAATCGGATAAAAAACACAGAAGTTATTAAGATATGACTTTTATAAGGCGTTACCACGTGCAACTGCTAGTGCTGCCTAGCTAGTTGCTATGACACTCCGCGACATAATAATGGTGTTCAATAAACCAACTAAAGTGCCGCCAAGCTAATAACTTCGAACAAAGAAAATTTTGATATATTATTTTGGTATTTTTAGTATATTTTTTTTTAGTATATTTTTATACTATTATATAAATATAATATTTTGATGGTAGAATTGGGTGGCGGGTATCTCACAGTCGAGCAAACTCGACTGTAGCTTTCTTACTTGTTTAATCTGAAAATACCCTTTTTGAAGAAGCATTACAGGATTTGTGTTGTAGGTTACTGTGCCGAGTTTGTAAATTTGAATTTCATTTCAAGGATTATTCCGCAAGAGAATGAATTGTAAATAGTCATCAGGGTGCGACATGCTAACACAACGATATATTTTACAAACGTCTCTACACAATGCAATTAATTTGGCAAGTAATTTCAATCGTTGATGCGACAGCCGTGAAGCGCTGTAGCTGCTGGTACTAGATTCAACTTTATGTGTAGATAAAAATTAAATTGCCAAATCAAAAGCTAGATGAATCTCACCAGCACCAGCAATCCACAGATTCACACGCTGCGATTTATAAATAAGAAGAACAGTGGACGGTATATTCCCCTTAGAATTGTCTAAATAAAATTGCGGATGACTGTTTATTATAATAGGTGCGACAACAGCATTTCTACGAAGCTGTATAATTCGAATCCTTTTTCTGTACTGATTTATCCAACTCATGAGAGGACTTTTCAAAGCTAGATAGTGAAGTGGGGGATTGGCGAGCGAATAACTGCAAGCGGGTGGCAAAACGGAAGGTTATAAAATTAAGTTGCAGGTCTAAATCGAAAATTGACCTACATAGCATTAAAATTTCACAACGGTTTTTAACAAGTACAGTTGCGGTTGCCAGCAAAACATTGTCAAAATGCATATTAGTGGGTGCTTGTGATATGGTTAATGATGGAGCGGTATTAGTAATTGGCAAATTTTTAGCCAAAGGGGTTTCAAATTCCACCTTCTGCAGTTTCCTGACTTGGTGCAGATTGTGGCCTTTACGCATGCAATTTATACAGAGATGCATTTTCTTAGCTCCCTTCTGTCTAAGCTTTGGACTAAGGTTGAGAAATAGTTGGCCAAAAATTCTTTCTTGAGTGGCAAAAGGGACATGATGAATTAATATGATTTGTGGAATGTCGGATTGTTTAAAATAAATGTTTCAACTGAGTAGTTTAGTAAAGTTTTCAGTAAAGACTTCTCGTGATAAGCTAAATAATCTGTTTGCTGATTATGCTCCATTTGGTACTCCATAATTGTTTAAATTTAATTTAAAGTCAAATCTATATAAAACAAGTAAGAAAGCTACAGTCGAGTTTGCTCGACTGTGAGATACCCATCACCCAATTTTACCATCAAAATATTATATTTTTCAAAAATATACTGAAAAAATACTAAAAAATATACTAAAAAACACCAAAATAATATATCAAAATTTTCTTTGTTCGAAATTATTAGCTTGCCGGCACTTTAGTTGGTTTATTGAACACCATTATTATGTCGCGGAGTGTCATAGCAACTAACTAGGCAGCACTAGCAGTTGCACGTGGTAACGCCTTATAAAAGTAATTTCTTAATAACTTCTGTGATTTTTATCCGATTGTAACCAAATTTTCAGGGATCATTAAGATGTTGATTAGTATTATGCGTACCAAAATTGAACGTTTTAGGATTAAAAGGACGCTTGCAATTCGGTTTTATTCGATTTACGGGGGCGAGAGGGGGCGTGGCCAAAATCAAAAACAAACTTGATCTGCGTGCAGCAATAAGACATACTGTCGCGAAAAATGTGTTGCTCTATCTCTTATAGTCTCTGAGACCTAGGTGTTCATACGGACAGACGGACATGGCTATATCGTCTCGGCTGTTGACGCTGATCAAGAATATATATACTTTATGGGGTCGGAGATGCTTCCTTCTGCCAGATACATACATTTTCGGTCGGCACAAAGCCATAATACCCTTCTACCCTTTGGGTAGGCGGGTATAATTACTTTTATAAGGCGTAATCACTTGCAGCTGCTCCTGGTTAGTTGTTATGTCACTCCGTGACATAATAATGGTATTCAATAAGCCAACTAAAATGCCGCCAAGCTAATAATTTCGAACAAAGAAAATTTTGGTATATTATTTTGGTAGGTTTTTAGTATTTTTGCAGTATCTTTTTAAAAAATATAATATTTCGATGGTAAAATTGGGTGACGGGTATCTCACTGTCGAGCAAACTCGACAGTAGCTTTCTTACTTGTTTCCTTGCTGTTTTTCTGTAAGTAGATATCAGCGTACTAATACCCTGTTAGTAACACAAATTTTATTCTTATTTAAATTTTTGGTTTCATTTAATTTTTATTTACTTTAAAACCTGCAGTATGTTTGTCTGCTATAATAAACAAGTAAGAAAGCTACAGTCGAGTTTGCTCGACTGTGAGATACCCGCCACCCAATTTTCCCATCAAAATATTATATTTATATAATAGTATAAAAATATACTAAAAAAAAATATACTAAAAATACCAAAATAATATATCAAAATTTTCTTTGTTCGAAGTTATTAGCTTGGCGGCACTTTAATTGGTTTATTGAACACCATTATTATGTCGCGGAGTGTCATAGCAACTAGCTAGGCAGCACTAGCAGTTGCACGTGGTAACGCCTTATAAACGTAATATCTTAATAACTTCTGTGTTTTTTATCCGATTATAACCAAATTCGCAGAGATCATTAAGATGGTGATTAGTATTGTGCGTACCAAAATTGAACGTTCTAGGTTTAAAACGACGCTTGCAATTCGGTTTTATTCGATTTACGGGGGCGGGAGGGGGCGTGGCCAAAATCAAAAACAAACTTGATCTGCGTGCAACAATAAGACATACTGTCGCGAAAAATTTGTTGCTCTATCTCTTATAGTCTCTGAGATCTAGGTGTTCATACGGACAGACGGACAGACGGACAGACGGACATGGCTATATCGTCTCGGCTGTTGACGCTGATCAAGAATATATATACTTTATGGGGTCGGAGATGCTTCCTTCTGCCTGTTACATACATTTTCGGTCGGCACAAAGCCATAATACCCTTCTACCCTTTGGGTAGGCGGGTATAAAAATGCCGTGTACCAGCAAGCGCAAAAATGCGTTTGCTGCTGGCTCTGTGACAATGTTTCACATGAAAAATGTGCTGGCTTCACCGGCCGTATAGTCGACCTAATTGGCTCAAAATCTGGTTGAAGATGGACATGTGAGTCATGCAGGGATGTTGCGGGATTCATACGTCAGACGAAGCAAGGCTTTGGTGATCTATTCGCAGGTTTCAAAAAACTTGCGGATAGTTTCGCAACTTTGGACTCTGGGTTTAAGGGCATGAAGCTTTTAACCGAGTCTCCAAAGCGTAAAAAAGCTAATACTCGTTTGTCCATTGGCCCTAACGAACTTAATGTCCCTGAATTGGTCAACAACTCGTCTGTTCCGAATAATCTAATGTCATTTACGTCTCCCACCCCTCGACACTCGTCACCGTCAATGATTGCCAACAATGACATTGTTCCCATGGATGTCATTTGTTCTGATCCCGTTTCAGTCTCGGTACCTGCTGTAGTTGATAATGTTGCAGAGACTCAACATGATCAACCTTCTGCTGTACTTAACGTTCTACCAGCTAGTACAGATGATCCTATCTCGACTTCTGCTACAGTTGCTCAGAACACTTTAGTAGGTGTCCCACCTATGAAACAAATTTTTGTTTCTAGGCTTGCCCCTAATACGTCATCTGACGACATTAGGACCTTTATTCGGTCCAAAATTCAAGCATCATTAAAGGTGGAAAAATTTAACTTCTCATATGAACGGGAAATCGCATCATTCAAAATAAGTGTTCCTGCCGAGCATTTTAGTAATGTTTGCTCAAAAGACTTCTGGCCGGAATACTTAATTATTAAAGAGTATGTAAATAAAAAGAAAAATCGGCCACCGATTTTACTTCCAAATGTTACCACTAATTCCTCTAAGCCTCAAACTCCATCTGATAGCTCAAAAAACTAACTTCTCTCCTGCTTGGCTATCAAAATGTAAGAGGCCTTTGTAGTAAACTTAATAATGTTTATTTAGATAGCTTAAATTTTCCTTTTCATGTCATTGCCTTCACTGAAACTTGGTTAAGGCATGATATTCTGAATACTGAAATCTTTACTAACAAATTTTCTGTCTATAGACGTGATCGCATGCAGCGTCGTGGTGGTGGTGTACTTATTGCTGTCGATGCTGATATCTCTTCTAAGCACGTAGATTTAGGTAGTGATTTAGATATCGAATTTGTAGCTGTAAAACTAATTTATTGTAGTTTTAGTATCTTTATCACCTGCTCATATATACCTCCTGCGTCAGATAACTCTCTGTATTTATTCCATTTTTCTGTAATCAATAGTATTTCTGAAATGCTTTCTGATCGTGATTTCTTAATAGTTATTGGAGATTTTAATATTTCTGGAATTTCGTGGATTTCGTCATGTGAGTCCAACGTATTGAATCCATCGTCAACTCATGTCTTTGTTGATAGCCTTTTTGATATAGCTTTGTCTCAAGCCAATTCTATACCAAATTGTCTAGGTAAAATGCTTGATCTGATTTTTGTTTTGGATCCCAATACCTGCACGGTGTCCAGATTAAATCCTATTTCCTCACCTGAGGATCCCTACCATCCTACTCTGGAGGTGCTGATTGACTTACCAGCAAGTGTTTCGGTTGCAGGTGTTTTACCGGAGAAGCGAGTTCGTTGTTTTCGGAAGACCGATTTTAAAAAACTTTCTGTGCTTCTTTCACTTACTGACTGGTCCCAACTTTCTTCGTGTATTGACCTGGACAAGGCAGTTGAAATTTTTTATTCTACATTAAACTCTCTGTTTGATGCTTGTGTTCCCCTTGGTACTCCACAATTGCCTAATAGACCGTTATGGTTTACCAAAGAACTAACAAAGTTAAAGAATAAAAAATCAAAGCTTTATAAAAAATATAAGGAAACTCTCTAAGGCTCTCTCTTATATTTTTCTCGCTACACTGTTGCTCGTTCCGATTTATCCAATCTGTTTGCTGATTTTTTTCAAACGACCTATTCCACATCAACTTTTTATAGAACCCAATCTTATCCGTATCAAGTAAGCCAAGCCAAGTAAGCCCTTACTTTCTGAAAGTTTACTCTTACGTGAATTTAAGTCATGTAAACCAGTTTTTTCTCCTGGCCCTGACGGTGTTCCTAGTTGCATGCTTAGGTTCTGTGCAGAGGGACTTTGTAAACCACTTTTAAAATTATTTGAATTGTCTGTAGAGTTGTGCTCTTTCCTTAATCTTTGGAAAGAGTCTTACATTATTCCTCTCTTGAAAAAAGGAAATAAATCCAACGTTCAAAACTATAGAGGTATCTCCAAGTTGTCTGCTATTCCCAAAGCATTTGAGAAACTAATAACTTCTCAACTGCAACACTGCTGTAAATCTATAATTTCATCCTACCAGCATGGGTTCGTGAAATGTAGGTCTACTACCACTAACTTATTAGAATTCTCATCAATTGTTATTGAAGGGTTTCAATCAAAAATGCAAACGGATGTCATTTACACTGATTTCAGTAAGGCTTTTGATACTGTCAACCATAGCCTTTTATTATACAAGCTCAATATTCTTGGGTTTCCACAGAACTTAATTTTGTGGATATCTTCATATCTTTCATTTAGAATTCAAAGAGTATTTTACAAGGGCTCTGTGTCCAAGACTGTCCAAGTCACTTCCGGCGTACCCCAAGGAAGTCATTTAGGCCCATTGCTGTTTACATTATTTATAAATGATCTACCGTCCGTTATATCATACTCTCGCATGTATGCAGATGATGTTAAGATTTGTCTGACTTATAATGATCCCGTATATAGCCTCAGATTGCAATCTGACCTTTATTGTTTTCAATCGTGGTGTGCTATAAATTTATTAAATCTTAATTGCAATAAATGTAAACTTATGACATTTTTTAGGGGTATTCTCCATTTAAATAAATATCATCTTAATGATACGCCACTTGAGCGAATAGAGTCAGTAACTGATTTAGGTATCCTTCTTGATTCAAAATTAAAGTTTGATAAGCATATTTTGTTTGCTTCTAATAGGGCCATGGGTGTTGTTGGATTTATTAAACGTTGGTCAAAGGAATTTGTACATCTCACTGGTTCGTCCTATTCTTGAGTATGGATCTAATGTCTGGTTCCCCCAGTATAGGGTTCATCAAGATAGGCTTGAATCAGTGCAGAAACAATTTCTTCTTTTTGCTCTTCGTAGTCTTAGCTAGAATCCCACAATTAGATTGCATTCTTATCGTAGTAGACTTTTATTACTAAACCTTCCTTCTCTTTCTGACCGCAGAACTATGCTAGATGTAGTGTTTCTACATAGACTAATCATTGGCGAAATTGACTCATTGCAGATGACAAGTCAGATTAGCTTTGCCGTTCCGGTCAGAACGACTAGAAATTTCCTTCCCCTCTCACTTTTCCGTTGTAGTACTAACTATGCCAGTCACAATCCTTTCCGTATTTTATGTGTAAATTATAATAACATTTTTAGTCTAGTTAATAATACTAACACTACCTTAGAAATTAAAACATTACTCCTAGATACATTAGCTCGTATTTAAGAATAGTTCTAATGATTATTAGTAGTAGTAATAGTATTATTATTATTATTTTATTCTTTTTGTTAATACAATTTGGTTGTTTTGTCTGTGTTAAGTGTTCGCGACCTCCGTTCCCGCACGGTATGCGGTTGCCCCTCGATCGGATGGGCGGGTGGTCGTGTCTGCCTAGGTCCGCGCGTTAACAAGCCCGAGCTTGGTGTCGCTGGGCCACTTGATCGTACTGCCGTTAGTACGTCAACGTCCAAAAAAAAAAATTTACTATAGACAGAAGGACATTGGCATAGTGATTGAACATAGCCTCGAGAACGCATCCGCGACTATGTTGTCGGAGCCTTTGACATGGATTATTTCGATAGTAAATTGCGACGAAGCTGGCAAGGTGATGATTTTTTAGACTGTTGGTGAAAAGCGTATACAAGTGGTTTGTGGTCCGCTTTTATTGAAAAAGTCAAAAAGTCAATACTTCAAATATTTGGTGGCTTTATATATAACGAGCAATTCTCGGTCGTATGTACAGTAGTTTCTCTCAGTGTTGGTAAACTTTCTTTAGGAAAATCCAAGTGGCTGCCAATGGTCGTTTCCCAGTTGCTCAAAGTTTTGCTCTCGTATCCACGGATGCGCTAGTAGTATAGCGTCTCGTATGCGTTGATCAAGCTTCTTAACGTTTTTCAGAAGTTCAGAAAGATAAGCCTGGATGTTTGACGAATAGAGGAGAAATCTTCGATAATAATTGATAATACATAATAATCGACCAAGGTTACTAATTGTAGTAGGTCTGGTATACTTTTGTATTCTGCGGCTTGATGGCTTGGTGGTTTGATTTCGTGGTCGCTAATGACGTAGCAAATAAATTGTACTTCTGCTTGTGCCAGTTTGCATTTAAACAGGTTGATGCAAAGTCTGGGGATACGAAGTATTTGCAAGACAGTGCGTAGGTGTTTGTGATGTTCATCGATGGTGTGTGACATTATCAAGATATCGCCGATATAAGAATAGACGCAATCTTTGCCACATTTCATGAAATTGGTGTCAAAATTATAACGTTGTTTGCATGAATTAGTCGAATGAAATCATAAAATAATAATTAAGTACATATAATACATTATTAAATTATTTTTATTATATATAATTAGATCACTATTTCCTTAAATTGAAGAAAAAAAATTATGACTTTATTTATTATTATTAAATTATTATTTTATTTTAAACATTATGTTAAATATTATAAAATGGGTATTTAAGTTGAGGCAGTTTTCGACGATAGTAGTAATCGCACCTTTGAAGCATGCGTCTACTGAGATCAAACTAAAGGAAACCTTTATCTTGTCGTATTGTGTGAAGACAGACATTTAGACATATAAGGGGTAGCCCGAGAAATATATTAATTGGATTAATGGATTTTCAAGGATAAAGCCTTGATCGTCATTACCCGCAGAGTGGGTAATACCGCTTCAAGGTTTTGGTTAGACGCAGACCAAATGACTTACAGAATGGATACTTGTTTAGTAAGGAAGTATAGACCGTTGAGCCTAGTAAAAGTTTTCCTATTCAGCCAGCTTCCACTAGATGGCTATCAAGATGGAATCGAACCAGTCGGATCAGTCGTACATCTCCGAATATGATAGAACGAAGGTTCGGGTGTAAGAAGAATGTCAATTGATTACTAGAATCCTTTGTAAAAAGCGAAAATGAACTTGCACATGGAACCATATATGCCCCTAGCAGTACGACCAACAGAGCCCAAGGACATAAGATGTTAAGTCTACTCCGGCTAAACCTGAGCCACTTCGCTGCCGATAATAGCCTACTTTTGACACTTTTGAACCCTACAAACCGAAGCAGGGCCAAGGACACTAGTGGTGCAACGCGACTACAAATGCCTGAGGTCGGGCGCTGTTAGAAGTCTTCGCGCCACTTTCAGCACACATTCACCAGAGCAGGGGTTGAATCCATCATCGATCTAATTTTCATCAGCTCCTCTCTATGACACAAATCCAAGTGGGCAGTCAGCGAATACTATACGGCGAGTGATCACACACAATAACGGTTAAACTGCAACCCTCGATCGACCACCCACACACGAACACAAACCGCTAGGGCGAACAAGTCAAACACATAAAGCCCGATAGTGTTCGCAGAGTCTTTATGCAGCGCAGAGCTAGATGCTGAATGGAGACGACCATCGCAGCTTATAATGTAATCATGGAGCGGAGGAGATTGCCTAAGCAGTTTAAGGAGCCGATCTACTGGTGGACGGATGAAATCGCTGAACTACGTCGGAGATGCATCAGCGCAAGGAGTCTGCTTTAACGCTCCAAAAGGAAAGATGGACTTCGAAGCCAGGCAGCTGGAGTGTGGCAATAGGCGAGCGCTTTCTAGAGTTTTGCGATGATGCTGAAAATGACACCTGGGGCCTGGCGTACAAGATTGCACTCAAAACATTCAAGTCACTCAAAGCGGTAGGCATAAGGGATGAGGTCAGTATGAAGCAGATCGTCGAGGGACTCTTTTTGGGCTCATCGTACCTGTACCTGATGGATGAAGAGCTCCCCTCTCAATTGTTCAATGACGCACCACCAGTCTCAGCACCATAGATGATTAAAGCAGCAGAAGCACTGCGGGATGCTAAAGCCTCTGGCTCTGACGGGATATCTAACAGAACCGTAAGTTCGGAAGTTTTTGAGCGCTGCATCACGGAAGAAGTATTTTCGAAGAGATGGAAGTCAAAGAACTTAGTGCTCAATCCCCAGGCAGGAAAGCCGCTGGAGCTCCCTCATCATACAGATCAATCTAATAATCTAATAGACTTAGTTGGAAAAATTCTAGAGCGCATAGTCTGTAACAGACTACAGGAGCCTATCCTGGAATCCTTTCACCCAACCAATTTGGTTTTCGCAAGGGTATTTTGTTGACTCTGGACATAAAATAAGCGGTCAGCTCGGCAAGCTCGGATTTTTGAAACCCACCTACCTGCTAAATATAGTTGTCAGTTAATTTAAGAATCGGATCCTGAAACACAACATCCCATCCGGCATAAGGAAGTTCAAGGTAACAGGACATGTGTCCAAGGTGTCTGTCCTCGGTCCCTTACTTTGGAATGTCATGTACGACGGTATTCCCAGGCTCCAACTTTCGGATAACCTCACAACGGTGGGTTTCACAGACGATGTCGCACTTGTGGTTACGTCCAAACAACTACATTAAGCTGAACTGCTATGCAGTGCATCGTCAGCGATAATCAGAGACTGGCTGGCCTCAGTAGGATTTAAACTAGTTGACCATAAAACGGATGAGGTAGAGACAATAGACCTCGGAGTAATGCTAGATAAAAGATTGAGTTTCAGAGAGCACGCTATCAACGCACTAAATCGGATTATGCTCAACACTCGCGGGCCCAAGCAAGAACGTCGGATGCTTCTACAGAACTTGGTGATGGTCATCATTCTCTATGGAGCGCTGTTTTGGTCTCAGCCTATGCAATCCAAGTCGTATCGTAGACGCATACAATCTTCTTACAGACTAGGATCACTTCGAGTTTGCAACGGGTTTAGAACTATATCGGAGGACGCGGCGCTGGTCATCACAGGAATAATCCCCATTTAGTAGTTCACAACTAATTTTATGTTCACCAAAAAGATTTCAAAAAAAAATTGTGACTTAGTGTGGTGATAAATTTTAAATCTCTTAATATTACCCTTAATCGTCAATCCTCAGATTAGATATTCACTTCATCGGCCCGAATTTCTCAGATTCTTGAGTTAACAGTTAATATTATGTATTTTAATTTTCAGCTTAGAATTTGTTTAATGCCACTTTCACCAGTCAGATAAGTTTTGTCAACTTCATACTAAAACATTTTAATTGATGACCGCCAATTTTTACTATAAAGTCAAATCGTCTTTTTTATATGACAAAAACATCTATGTTATTATGTGTTGTGCAACAACACAAATTTATTAATTAATATATACATTAAAAATATTTTAAACAAAGAAAAATATCAAGTTAAATTTTTGCATTTGAACCGCCATCATTCAACTAAAATCCCGCTACTCCACCTATTACATCACCATCTCATGTTGTGAAACGTGGACAAAGCTCAATAGCTTCAATTACCCAAATATTAGTGCAACAAATATGTGGGGCCAGCATACTATTTAATTTCTGATCCCACTTGCTCTATTGCTTAATATATGACATTCTGGTTGCAAAGATATTTTTTTTCATCATACTTAGCTTACTAACAAAGTTAATTAATAATGTCGCAAATGGTTTCACAAATTGAAGCATGCGCAATACTTTTATATTTTTATGAAGTGAATGGCATTACAGCAATTCAAGTGAATGGTTAAATATACATATGTATGTACTTGATGTCCTTACTTTTACGGACATACATACAAATGTGTACGCACGAATTTCGCTGCCATTTTGTGAAACAAATTAAATCATACTTAAATTTAAAGAAAAACTAATAATTAAATGTATGTAAGGTTCAAGTGTAATACATAACTATTTCTCCAATAAATAAATAACATATTATTGTGAGTAATAACAAAAATTTAGGTTCAGTACTTTTTTAAATAATCGATAAAGAAAGTTTTCAATCATAAACTAAGCTGTTTTCGGAAAACTATATTTAGCAGCTTGGATGAGTTCTTATGTATATGATTTATTTTTGATCATTTATTGTAATATCACTCAATTGATATACATATACTATATGTATGTAAGAACATTAATATTTTTTGAAAGAAATGTATGTATGCACAAATATACGGCGAAATACCTTGGTTTTCAAATAACATACAATATATGTGTATGTACTTAAACCAAAACAGGAATTTTCGATAATAATAACAAATGAATATTGGATACCCGTATACAAGAATAGAAGTAAATAGTTTGATAACCCCAGATCTTTTAGATTTTTTCATCTTTTTTTTAATAGGTTAAGCTGGATTTAACCAAAATTTAGGTGAAAGAATTATTTTCGGGATGCTTCTAGGGTTTCTTTAATTGAATTTTAAGGTTAACTAATTTTACGTATATTTTGTTGTTGACAAAGTAAAAATTATTCGGTCTGCGTCGGTATGGCGAGTAGAGACAATTTGAAAGTGCAATAGGAAACAAAAATTATTGGTAATTGTTAAAAAGTAGTTTATTTTTAATTAATTTAAAGTTTACGAAAATTGTATATTTTTTTATGACAACGCAATATTTTCTGTATTAAGCATCCATTATGAACGACTATTTAACAATAACCAAATTTGTTCTAGTGAAATTTATGATGCAAGATGTTATGAACCAAAAAATTTAATGAAAAATAATCGGGCCTGTTTTTTTTGTTATTAAAAAAATTTTTCTCCAGAAAACTGCATCGTTCCTTTATCCAACTCCATGGTGATTGCACACTTTTCATTCAGAAAAATATTTTGTCATTCATTATACTTGCAAATTGTCTGTATGAAAAGTCCGCCATTCTGAACAATTTTCCTTTCTCAACAACCATTTGCAATACAAAATGTTCGTAAATTTTAAAATTAAATTAAAAACAAGTAAGAAAACTACTGTCGAGTTTGCTCGACAGCGAGATACCCGCTGGGTCCGTGCTATAATACTCGTACTAAGTATTACATTTTAAAGTCTCTGAGATCTAGGTGTTTATACGGACAGACGAACATGGCTATATCGTCTCGGCTGTTGACGCTGATCAAGAATATATATACTTTATGAAAATATATACATATACTTAATATGTCTGCTTTGAAAGCTACAGAGGCTTTAAAAAGCTCCCAATTTGTCTTTTTCGGACAGAAGGAGTTTTGGCGAATTTCGACTTGGCCAGGAAGGTCAAGCCTGATGTGCTGATGGTCTGACAAAGTGGCTTCATCTGTAACCCGCCAGTTAACAAGCGAACTCGCTATCGAGTTGCTGATTAGGGTAAGATCAAAAACCTCTTCCCTAATAGCATTAATAAATGTGGGTTTGCACCCTATATTAGCTACATCTAATTGACAACACAATAAGTAGTCTAAGAGGGACTCACCACGTTTGTTGATGTCGCTGCTCCCCCAGATCGTGTGATATGCATTAGCATCACAGCCGATCACGAGCGGCTTGTTGTTGCGCCGACAGAATTCCACCAGCCGCTGGACCTCTGCTGGAGGTACATCATCCACATCGCCCGGGAAGTATGCGGAGGCGATCACAACTTCCCGGACACCGTCTGCAGTGGCTACCTCAATAGCCGTTGCTACCAGGTCTTTGTGGATGAAGTTAGTTAGTGGGAAATGTCTGACACTGTTATCCAAAAGTATAGCAGTGCGCGGGGCACCTCCCATTTGATCATATAACAACTTATATGATCCACATGATAGTCCACGTATTTGGCCACCGATCAACCATGGTTCTTGGACGAGAGCCAGGTTGATTTTATCATCACAGACGACCCTGCACAGTGTGGCCGACTGCTCCGTGGTGCAGGTTCGCCTGGAGCACTTTAAGTTTGCTCATTTTCCCTCCTGATGGCGTTCGAGACCAGGCGACTTGCCTTGCCCCCCCGAGGGTCGTTACCGCGAATGCCCTTCGGCGGTCACTGATTTGTCTGTATCGTCTGTGTTAATTGTTTGTGACCTCCGTTCCCGCACGTTATGCGTTCTGCCCCTCTGTCGAATGGGAAGGTGGTTGCGTCTGATTGAGTCCGTCGCTAACAAGCCCTAGATAGTCGCTGAGTCACTTGATCGTACTGCCGTTAGAAAGTCAACGTCCAAGTACATACATTTGAACAAGTTTAGCAATTGTTCGATAGCTTGAACTTTGTACGATTTTTTTCATCTTATTTTTTATGGATAAATTGAGCTTGTTCAGAATTTCTACTTTGTTTTTATAATTTAAAGTTTAAAGTTGGCAAAGCAAAAATTGATAGGTGCGGCGACGCTATGGCGGCACTCTGAGTAAAAACAATCTGCAAGTACAAGGGATGACAGACATATTTTTCTGAATAAAATATGCGCATTTACTAAAGTGTTGCTATTGATGCATTGTAAATAACCACAATTATTGAACAATTTTTGCTTTGATAACAACAAAATACGCACACAAAGCGTAAACTTAAAACAAAGGATAAAATCTGCCGAAGATAGTTCTAATACCTAAATTCTGAAAAAAAAGCTTAATCTATAAAAAAAAGATTCGAGCTATCGAATTATTATCCAAAAGTTTAAAGTTTTAAGTTAGATATGTTAGGAAATCATAACATAAACGTTTAATTTTAACAGAAGTAGTTTACTCTTTAGATATATGGAACAAAGACGTCAAAAATACAGTTATAGAATATGTAGATAATATTTTTATTTAATTCTAATATTTTTCAGTGAAAATGAAATATTAATAAATAGAAGTCCGAGCGAATAAAACATTTTAAATGAACTTCACTGGTAGTGAAACATCAAATGGTTTGCCAAATCAGCGCAAAAATGTAAATAGCAATAGCGGCAGCAGTAATGCATGTACTACGATTGGTTCAAATACTGGCATCACTTGCAGCGGGAGAAGGAAATCGTTAAATTATCAACCTCAGCAATCGCTCAAATCAATTGTGGGTGATGAAGATGATGTCACCACGAAGCACGTTTCATCAACTGGACGTTTTAGTCCGCATCCAAATGATATATTTCTACCACAGGCTGCCAGACTAACAATACCACCTTTAGAAAAGTTTGGAGATGCAATAATTAGTGGCTGTCTTGCTCCACCGTCGCCTGCTCCAAATAGTGACTGCCTATCATCTAATATTTCAAACCCACATTCACATGCATACGCTCATAATCAATCTCAATCCAAAGCCAATCAGATGCAACAATTAAATTTAAATCAATTTCAGCATCAAACCCATACTCATGTCTACCCACTGTCATCTTCGAACTCAGCAACATCGTTATGTACCAGTAATACAGGTAGCGCGAAATCGCAGCCATGCATTATAGCTTTAGCTAGCGTCGATAATATTGGTGGTTCTACATTGCATAGACAAAATAAATATAATCAGCCACAAAAACGAATCATGTCACCCAACTCGAAATACCGCTTGGACCGTTATAGAGAACCTCTTGTAGGTCAAAAGGTAAAGATTATGGAGTCCATGAACCAGTCAGCTCCTATATCGTCGAGTATTTCATCAGGTCGTTATTTTCTGCCTGCTGCTAAAGTGCAATGCGAGACATATAGCGGCTATTTGGGATCAACCGTACACACACCTGTTAAGCGGTATGTGCCAACGCCCCCTTTGGCTAGTGAGCTGTACACAGATTTGGCGTCGTCGACGTCAATGTCGACTTCAGTACCAGCAAGTAGTGAGCAAACAACATCATATCCAATTCCATCACATTACTTAAATATGCCATTGCCACACAATTACCGGTCAACGTGCTGCCATCAATCTAGTGAGGAGTCAGCACCTTCCAAAAGTGCACAAACATATAATGTGGGTAATAATGGGTCCTTATCATCATCATCCTCAAGTTGCCCTTGCCCATCACCTTCATTAGCATCATCTGGAATGTCAGTGTCTTTTCCAACACCAGGCTCAAGCATTTGTTCACCAATAGTATCCTTAGGGGCAGCAACAAAAAGTGCTATATCTTGTAATAAGATTCGATCCAAGGCCTCCAACTTAGATGAAGCAGAAGGGATCATAGTAATACAGCAAACCATTAGTCAAAGCCAAGGTCAAAATCAGAATAGTACTGGAACCTGCTTACACTGTAATACGGCTCGTCGGACAACGGGTGTACATCAGACAACACAAACCACGGGTCCGATTAGTCCCGTACCAGTTGCCATGCCACTCGTGCCAATGAAAGTGGCAGCTATAAATGAATTATCCAAATTGAAGCACCAAGAACAAGAACTGATGATTACTACACAAGCAAATTCAATCGCTGTTTCTCCAGTAACAATTACCGATGCGGCGATGCTTCATCAGCAGTTGCCGCAATCAAAACACCCTGACAATGGAAACAAAATATCATTCCAACTTCAAACAAGTCAACATCATATGTATGCGGCTCCTCAACTTCTTACGGGCTCACCGCGCTCCCATCAAAATCAAATGCAAAATATTCAGCACCAGCAACAACAAACACAGGTTCTGACACAGCAGCAACAACAGCAGCAAACTTATCGGTATTCATGCAAAAAACGGATGATTATTTGCATCAGGCGAGAAATATCCCGATTCTTTGGTGTCGAGGTCAGCTCTGAAGCTGCAGACTTTATTCTTTGGTATGGTCGACATAGGCGCCTTGCTATTCGTCGATTTGGACCTTTGAAATCAAGCCCAGAGTTGGAATATAATGTACCGTTTCCAAATGAGAGTCGCCAAATTAGCGGAAGTGGCAGTGGGGGCATGAGCATTGGTCCGCAGCGCAACGTTAGTGACCCAAATAGCTACGCAGATCGTCCCGATATCTTACCGGCTCGAGACGCTCAATACACCGATATGACATTGTATGGAACTTGCAAATGGCGCAAGTTCAATACTAATCAAGATTTCAATGCTACATACGCTGAGCGCAAAGCGTCAGCAGCCCACTTGTTTATGACCGGTATTAGTTATTTAATAAACATATTTAATAAAAGGCTACCAAGCCATATCAACGGTAAAGAAAACTGCAGTAAACGACGCCAATGGTCTCGTAGCTTTGCTCCCATCCATGTGCATGGAAAAACAGATATAAACCATGTTGAACGAAATAAAATGGACATTGATTCCGAGTGTAGCACTGGTATTGCGGATGCCCTAGCTACACTTATTGAGGAAGAAGTTTTTTTCGATAATCCATGCGAAGGATCTATGGAATCGAACGCAACTGATGAAGACGCTGATGCAGATCGGCAATCCAATAAGAAAACACCAAATCAAACAGTAACTTTGGGATTAGGACTTGGTGTTGCGGTTGACGCAAACGAGGGAGTTTATATGGCTGAGCGTCATCACAATGGTTGGCGCACTACTGCCTTAAATAGCAGCAATGGTAATAATGATGTTAATTTCAATGGGTCTCATGATTCACATTCGCATCAGCCAAATCACATTAATTTGAGCAGTTCTTTGCAAAGCCAACCCATTCTTCGTACTTCAAATCTTATTGCATCTTCGACTAACCGTGCTACTCGAATAAATGCGCAGTTGCTGGATGGAGTTTTAGAGAATTCAAGGCGTCCGCAAATGCGACGTATAAAATATTTTTCAATCAATGATTTGGATGATCGCACGGACCATCGACCATTTTTTACATACTGGATTAACACTGTCCAAATTATTGTGTTGTTCCTATCCATAGTTTGCTACGGAATTGCACCAATCGGCTTTGGAACTGAACAAAAGACCGGACAAGTTTTAGTGACCAGTTTAAGCCTCCAAACCGTGCAACATGTTGAACAACGTAATGTTTGGATTGGACCTCGTAATAACGATTTGGTTCATATCGGTGCAAAATTTGCAGCTTGCATGCGTCGTGATATTAAAATAATGGATGTGCTAACCAAAACCAAAAGACAGGAACGAGAGACAGCTTGTTGTATAAGAAATGATGATTCTGGATGTGTTCAAAGCTCACAGGCCGATTGTTCCATCCGAGGTCTTTATCCGACTGTAAGTAGTTCAATATAAAAAATAAAAATAAATTAAAAGGATAATGTACAATATTATATTATAAATGTGATTTATATGTAGAAATCTATATCAACATGGAAAAAATGGTCACCAGGGGAGTCTGGTCCTGGCGGTCGTATATCCGGATCAGTATGTGGTTTAGATCCTAAATATTGTGACGCGCCTGCATCTATAGCTCCATATGAGTGGCCTGATGATATAACTAAATGGCCAATTTGTCGGAAAACTAATTCATTTTCACAGCGCTATCGTTATAAAGATCATACAGCCGAGCACATGGTGTGTGAAGTAATTGGACATCCATGTTGTACTGGTCTTTACGGTGAATGTCGAATAACGACTCGAGAATATTGTGATTTCGTCAATGGATATTTTCATGAAGAAGCATCACTTTGCTCGCAAGTAAGCATCAAATCACAGAATCACAAAAACATTTTTTTCCATTTCCCGGCTCATTTTCAGATATCTTGCTTAAACAACGTTTGTGGCATGTTCCCGTTTTTCTCAGTGGAAATTCCAGACCAGTTTTACAGACTATTGACATCGCTATGCATGCATGCCGGCGTTTTGCACCTGGCCATTACTCTTATTTTCCAACATTTATTTCTCGCAGATTTAGAGCGATTAATTGGAACAATGCGTACTGCTGTTGTATACATTACATCAGGCCTAGTGGGCAATCTAACCAGCGCAGTGCTCGCTCCACATCGTCCAGAAGTAAGTATAAAGTCTTTTAAATATTATCTAGAACAAGTGCTATTCTTCGTTGTCGCTTTTATAGTTTTATTACTTACTGATATACGAAAATCTGGATCTTGTTTGGTAACAATATGTCTTACAAAAAAAGTTAGTTCCGAATAAATAATAAACACAGAAGTTATTCAATTATAAAAGGGTGAAATCAGGTACAGCTGCACCTGTTCATTTGGTAACACTCAGTGGTATAATTATGGTATTCAATAGACCTAATAAAGTGTAACCCAGCTTATAGTTTTAAACGTGCTCTATTTTGGAGTATTCTTTAGAATATATTTTACTATACTACATAAAATAGTATATTTTGATGGTCGCAATTAATTTTTGTTGCATTTAATAAAGGGTGTCAGGTATGTAAGCGGAGATGTCTGCTTCCATCCAGTTTACAATCCCAGAGACAAGTCGGTATGTCTATTGCCATTTTAGCGTTTCTGTCATGTATGAGGTTTGCTGCTCTGCCATCCGCTCTTGATGAACATGACTTCAGCCACTTAGCACTGAACATAATACAGTCGCCATGTTATACCAAAAATACTAGCCGTCGTGTTTTGGATTTTTAAAACCCGCCGAGGCAGAGGCGCAACGCTCTCGTGCGTTCGGCTCTCTCTCCCTCTCTTCGTTCGAAACTTGAAGTAGTGAACAGAGAGAACTCGAGGATCAATTCAGTTGTAGAACAACGCTGTTTCGATATGTGTGTTAAGCGCACATACATACATATGATGAAACATAATGTGTGTGCGCCCCAGTTGCTGCTTGTCCGATTGCTTCAATTTTAATTTTTCAGATTTCAGACTGAGTTTCATTTCAGAAGTTTTTCGCTTGGATATGGAAAAATGAATATTCTTCTTTATTTCCATATATTGCTCTATCACTCATAACTAAGAAATTCTAGTCTAGATCATCAGTGGTGCGGTGTGCTTATCACGAATTGAGTTAATCGTTTCTGCCTGTGAACCTCTTATTGTTCTCTTCTGTTCCGATCTTTTGTTTCAATTGATTTTGTCGTCCTTGGTTTGATGTTGCTGCTTTTGATTTGTTTACTTTTTTCTTTTGATTGCATTCGGAGACTGCACCTGTTCATCGACTTTTTATTATGTTATTATGTTTAAATAATTGGAATAAATATATTATATTTAAATTTCAGCATTTTTTATTGCAATTTAATATAGGCACATATAACAGGAGTCTTGATATTCTGGTTGACTTTGATATATTATATTGATGGATGTATGTGTGTATTGCAATTAAGTTTAGGGTTTGTTTGTTGCTACTGGAAAGGCGTGTTTCTTTTTACAAAACGATCTCAGCTCCTTTCGCCAACTTGTCCCAGCCTTTTTAGTGTAGTAATGATAATGCAACCGCGATGTTTAATTGAACATTAATCATCTGTTCGATGCTCCTTTTGGAACTCGACAGTTATAAAATTCGATGTTACGGTTTACTAAAGAACTAACAAAGTTAAAGAATAAAAAGACGAAACTGTATAAATAATATAAGGAAACTGGCTCTCTTGTATCTTTATCGTTATTCTGTTGCTTGGTCCGATTTCTCCATACATTGCCATACGAATTATTTGAGAAGGTCTACCCCTTATTTGCTGTTTTTTTCGAACGATCGGTATCGAAAAAAGCAATTAAATTGCATTTTTGGTCTCTTAACTACTGAAAGTTTGCGCTTACGTGACCATAAGTCTTAAAAATCAGTTTTTTTGAGGCCCCGACGAAGTTCCTTGTTGTGTGCTTAGGTTCTGTGCAGAGGGAATCTGTAAACCACCTTTTAAATTATTTAAATTGTCTGCAAAGTTGTGTGCTTTCCCTAATCTTATGTTATTAAACTCTTGAAAAAGAAAAAAATTATATAAGGTTCAAAGTTGTCTGCTATTCACAAAGCATTTGAGAAACAAATAATTTTTCAACTGCAACACTGCTGTAAATCTATAATTTCAGTAAGGGTTAAAATTCTATCAACTGTTGTATTTTTATACCCGCCTACCCAAAGGGTAGAACTTTGTGCCAACCGAAAATGTATGTGACAGGTAGAAGGAAGCATCTCTGACCCCATAAAGTATATATATTCTTGATCAGCGTCAACAGCCGAGACGATATAGCCATGTCCGTCTGTCCATATGAACACCTAGATCTCAGAGACTATAAGAAATAGAGCAAACAATTTTTCGAGATAGTGTGTCTTATTGTTGCAAGCTTAGTGTCAATAAACTTAATAAAGGGCTATCAAGCCCTTTTTTAATTTTGAAAAAGTTAAATTCGTTATATAATTTTTGGTATTTTTCAGTATATTTTTTGTATGTTTTCTAGTATATTTTGGGAAAATATATTTCGATGGTCGCTCTTATTTATTCTTTAAAATTGGGCGGCGGGCATCTCACAGTCGAGCAAACTCGACTGCAGCTTTCTTACTTGTTTTTATATAAGCTCAATCTTCTTGGATTTCCATAAAACTTAATTGTGTTAATGACTTCACACCTTTCATGTAGAATTCTGCTTCTAAGACCGTCCATGTTACTTACGGCGTGCCCCAAGGAAGTCATTTAAATCCGTTAGTGTTTGCATTGTATATATCATACTCTCGCATACTTATGTATCCGAATGATATTTGTCCGACATTTTATGATCTCTTCTATAGTCTCTGATTGCAATATAAATGTATTAAATGTAAATTGAATCATATATAAACTTATATCTTTTTATTATGGGCGTTCCCCATTTAAACAATTATCATCTTAACGAGGCACAACTTGAACGAATAGAGTCAGTAAATAATTTGGGTATCAGTGTTGACTCAAAATTAAAGTTTGATAAGCATTTTTTCTCTGCTTTTAATAGAGCCATGGTTGTCCTTGGATTTATTAAGCTTTGGCCAAAGGAATTTAACGATCCCTACATACCAAAACATTTTTATATCTCAGTGATTCGTCCTATACTTGAGTATGAATCTAAAACAATTTCTTCTCTTTCCTCGTAGTCTTAACTGGAATCCAACTATTAAATTGACTTCATATCGTGGTAGTCTTTTATTACTTATCCTTCTTCTCTTTCTCACTCCTCTGAGTTGACAAGCCAGATTAGCTTTGCCGTTCCGTGATTTCAATACTAACACTGAAATAAAAACTTTAATTTTAAAACATTTGTTTAGTAGTAATGTTAAATGAAAGAAAATTAAGGATAATCATATTGTTAGAAAATAAATGTTAGGGAAAACCAGAGGTAAGGAGATGCATTCCAACGGAAGCTTGCACATCGTATCAGCCTATTGCACATCTAGAAGCAATAACTCCAACCCAAATAATTTCAAACTAATTTAAGTTCTAGCTAGCGACCTTCATAGCAATCACCTTTTCTAAGGAAATGAAACAAGGAAAGACCCTAAATTTAAAGCTGTCCGGTATCGACTCAAAATTTAGAGTCAAGCTTCTGGTTTTTGTTGTACACTCTGAAGAAAATGGAAATTTCTTCTTAAACATTTGCTTAATTGATTGACGATAAATGACTCATGTAACTGTTTAAATTGCTTAGATATTAATGGAGCTAGCTTTCGATTATATTGGATAATGTGAATATTTTCGATCAAGTCTCCTGCCGAATATACCAATTAAATATCAACAATAATTGTAATAAAATTGCAATACTCCTACGAAAGATCTCTCCAAAATAAACTGCTAATTGCAAATGATAGAAACTAACTCAATACCGGAAATAAATAAGTAACTGTAAAAGTTATTTATTGGAATTAAATGGAACTATAGGCGATGCTTTTAATAAAACTATTCCCAAAGTAGCTGCCTACCGATTTAATCCTATTCTTTCAAAACCCTCTAATATATGCAATTCTTCTGATCGAAAAGAGATTAGAGTTCTTTTACTTTTGCAAAAACACAACCGATTTGAAATATCCTCACAAAAACCTCATTAAATTTGGTGAAAACTAAACTAAGGTAACTCAATCGAATGTTGGACTAGAATATTAAAATTAATCTAAACAATAATCCTTCAAAATTTGCAATAATAAGAAAATGCTTCAATGTAAGAGATCACAGCTATCTGGATCACAACAAAATTCATCAGAAAGCTGTACTTCAGAAAACCCATATTCAACTTCTCTAATCCCGCAAATAAATATTCAAGCATTCAAATTGAAAATTACTTCATAACAAGACCAGACCTACAACTCCTGCATTTTTGTGAAATTGTTTTTTTTTAACCCATTTATTATTTTCTGGAATCGACTGCAAATTGTCCACTATTAATTAAATTAAATAAATATATATAGAATATGTAATATAAATAAAATATGCATGTGCATTGCTTTATTATAATGAATTGTGATGTACTTGAACTTGCCCAATTATTTAATTTCTTATAGTAATACAAAATTATTATTTTAAATGTATTTAGAACTCTAGCTTCAATTTGGTTCGGTTATATAAACAAATTGCAGTTTTATTACAAATTCATAAATCTTCTATCAGACATATATGTATGTAGTCGCATATGCCATGTATTTATGTACATACATATATACGAGGGCGGTCCCAGAATTAGTCGGCCTAACATACATATATGTAAGTGTTGTAAAAAAATATTAAAAATGGGAAGTACCGAATATTAGAAGCTTAGCTGTGAAGTTTGGTCTCATTACCTTGTACAGTTTATTTTTGATAGCTTTTAATAGAGAACACTCTCGATGAATTTTCAAGCATGTACGAAACTGGTCATCGTTATGTGATTCAATACTTTTATTTGAAAGGTCTTAGCCCAACCAATATTAAAGCCGAGTTGGATTCCACTTTTAAGGATTTTTCTCCGTCGTTTTCAACAATAAAATATTGGGTGGCAGAGTTTAAACGAGGTCGACGAAGCTGTCAAGATGAACATCGCAGTGGTCGACCAATTGAGGTGACCACTCCACAGATGGTGGCTCAAATTAAAAAAATTATATTGGACGATCAACGGTTTAAAGTTCGTAAGTTAGCTGAATGTATAGGAATTTCAAAAAGTGGTGTACATCGCATATTGACGGAAAAATTGGCTATGAAAAAGCTATGCGCAAGATGGGTGCCGCGTTTGCTAACAATAGAACAAAAACAGAGTCGTGAGAATGCTTCCGTCAAGTGTTTGGCTTTGTTTCGTAAAAATCAAACAGAATTTTTGCGTCGATTTATAACTATGGAAACATGGATCCATCACTTCACACCTGAGACAAAGGAACAGTCAAAACAGTGGACTGTACGAGGAGAATCGGCACCAAAGAAAGCAAAGACAGTTCAATCTGCTGGCAAGGTCATGGTGTCGGTTTTCTGGGACGCACGTGGTATCTAATTGATTATCTTAAAAAAGGCAAAACAATCAACGGTGAATATTATGCGAACCTACTGCAGTGTTTAAGTGACAAAATCCAGGAAGAAGGACCTCATTTGGCGAAAAAGAAAGTGTTGTTTCATCACGATAATGAGACAGTTCACACCTCTGCCATCGCAATAGCCCAAATTAAAGTATTAAAATTTGAATTACTTCTGATTCTTTCTTATTCCCAAATTTGAAAAAATGGCTTGGAGGAAAAAGATTTGTTAACAATGAAGAAGTAGAGTCAGAGTTAAATACCTATTTTGAGGAGTTTCACCAATCTTATTTAAAAAAATTTTTGGAAGCTATTGAGCATCACTGGGAAAAGTGTATTGAGCTAAAAGGAAGCTATGTAGAAAAATAAAAAAAAAATTAAAAATGTTTGTGTTTTAGTGGTTGGGCCGACTAATTACACATACATTATTATTATTATTATTATTATTTGAAAAAGGGAGTCTCCCAACAGAGAAGGTGCGAGGCACTGCGACACATACATACGTACATATCAAATGTATATAGATATTAATTAAACGGAATAACAACTTAATAACTTAATGAAACTTGCGCAATGGTATAATTTTCTTTTTGTTTCGCTTTTTAAATACATATAGATTGATAGATGGACCTGAACAAAAACTTATACCACAGCAGGCAAACGCACTTGTTTATTACATTTAGATTCTACCTCTATGCGTAGCAGTAAATTATGAATTATGATCTTTTTCATTTTTATACCCGCTTACCCGTTTAAGTGTATTATAATTTTGTGCCAACCGAAAATGTATGTAACAGACAGAATCCGACCCCATAAAAAATATATTCATACATACATATGTAATACATATGTATTCTTAATCAGCGTCAACAGCCAACTCGACTTAGCCTTGTCCATCCGTCCGCATGAACACCTAGACCTTAGAGATCACAAGAGCCAGCAAATTTTGGGGATAATATGTCTTATTTTTACTCGCAGATCAAGTTTGTTAAGATACTAGAATCCCTCGTATTTTTTATATGTTTTCTGAGTGTCGGTACAATATGTGCCGCACAGTGTCCCACAAGTGATTTATTTCAAACGAAAAGTACGCAGTCGCAAGAAATCCAAGACAATTCTAACCAAATACATAAATACATTTTTTAATTTTTATATTAAAATTTATCGCGAGCGATATTTAAGCAAACCATATAATAAATATATTTATGTATTCTGACATATATACATATTTAATTATTTTGAGTAGAATAAGAGCTATGTATATTACCTGTAATAGAAAAATATGTTTATTTATCAGGTTGGACCATCTGCCTCACTCTGTGGCGTAATATCCGCACTTATCGCGCTACTTATATTGATGCATTGGAAACATTTACAAAAGCCATATATGGCGTTATTCAAGTTAATACTTTTATGTGCAGCATTATTCGGTATAGGTACATTGCCATATCAACTTAATTTTACTGGATTGTTGGCTGGAGTAGCATGCGGAGCCTTTTTAACAATATCCTTAGTTCCATTTACTACTTTTACAACTTATGGACGCAAAAAAAAGGTAATTTCTGAAACTTGTCATTTACATGTCTCACATATATGTATAATCAAAATAACTCTATATTGTAATTGTAGATAAATCTTATTTGGACATGTTTACTCTTTCATTTAATTGTGTACGCGACTTTAATTGCAACTTTTTACATCTACCCAAGCGAACTTAGTACATTTAATTTTGTAGAAGATATATTCAGTAGTAGTGGGAATAGCTACATTAGTCCCACAAATATCAATATCGTACACCACAATGGCGATGTGGTAAACAGCACAAGGAGATATTCACAGACGCAGAATCCTCAATATTATTATCATCATCATTCTGAAGATATAATCAGAAATAGTGTTGCGTTTACCGAAGGCAATAGCATCACGGTACAAACATTTCATCTACTCTACAGTTCATATTTAATATTTTTATTCTTCATAGCGTCTGCTTTCAGAGACGAATCGACAAAAAGATGCCGAGCATTGGCAAGAAAGGGCGTATACGCGATCACTTAGCTACAATACAAATTATAGTATAGAGAGTACTATGGAAGATAGAAGTGCAATAAAAATCAACGTGAATTTCAACCCTCTCGGAAGATCACTAACTAAAAACAATAACTCCCGTGGAAAAACAGTCATGTCATCCCAAATTAATTATAAATACACCGTTAATCCAAATAATACAAAAATATAGGGCTTGTAAATCGTTCACATATTTAAAAAAAATATATCTTTTTCATATAATATTGACGAAATTCAATGCACAAATAATATGCATGTAAATACACAAAAACTGTAATGTGTCAAAATTGACAGGAATGATGAAATAAAAATTATCTTCAATGACAATCAATTTTTTATTTTCTCTTAGTTGTATGTATTTGTATTTTGAATTACCAACGACCACGTCCTCCACGTGCTCCTCCACCTCCACGTCCACCGCCGCCACCGTGTCCTCCGCCACGTCCCCTATTAAATCCGCCAAAACCACTTCCTCCTCGACTTGAACCCCTAAATCCACCACCGCCACGACTTCCTCTATTACCTTTAAATTAAAGTTAAACATATAGTATTCATTTAGATTTTCAAGAAAGTATAACATACCCATTCCGCCGCCGCGCCCACTTGCACCTCCAACTCCACCACTCCTCTTTTTGGAACCTTTTGGCTGGGGTGGTTTTGGTAGAAATCTTGAAATTGGTAATAATTTTCCGGGGTCGATGAACAATGTTTGACTTGAAGTAAAACTGTTTGCGTATACATTATCAGATAGTTTTATAGAAACCGAGTAATCTCGCACAGTGCCAAAAATTTCATCAATTTTTCCAATCTGCTCCTTGTTCTCGAGAAATATTGGTGCATTGAAATATGGTACATCATCTATTTCAACTTTACACACTAAATCATTCTGGCATACATAGGTAAAGCTGCCCAATGGAATGATGCGTTCTGGAGGGCCTTGATCAAATGCGGCACGACCTCCCCGTGGTCCACCACTTTTAAATCCACCACTTCCACCAGCTTTATATCCGCTACCTCCGCGTAATCCACTGCCACCTCCGCGAAAGCCTACAAAAGTTCAAAATCTTTTGGAGCATCTAATAAAAAATTAATGTACAGTCACAAACCTCTTCCACCGCCACCACGAGGACGTCCAAAACCCATTTTTTATTTAAAGAATTCAAATCCCCTACCAAACCACGTGTGTATTGAGTTGTTTATGCATCTAGTAGAATTGCAGAAACATTATCGATGCCTTAATATTTATTTAAAAAGATCGGTGTTTTTCCCTATCGATATTTTTAAGACCTTCCATCAATATAAAATCACTAACCATGCAATACGTAGATATACCATTTCATACAAGCGTAAACGCATACACTCGTTTCATATAGTCAGAGATTGAGTCACGGTTCGAGCAAAAATGTTGGCTCGAGCAAATATATGCCAGAAAATTCGGTTGCGTTTAGTCCGTTAGCGGTTGCATTCGAACGTCTAAGCGTTTGCTGATTGTGTTGTACTTCTTCTGCGTTCTTGAATATGTTGGTGAATACACATATGTTTATGCAATTGTGTTGAGCTATAGACAAATTTTGTGTATTCGATTTACAGCTAGCACCAATGGTTGTTGCTATGTTGATTTCTTGTCTTGTGCCCTCCCTACCCTTACCCTTGTTTTCTTCGACATCGTATTGTGACGTATTGTGTTCTGCTGCTGGTAGTGATTTTGTTGATTTGATTTTTTACTTTTGCTGGCGTGTGCCGACTGCACCTGTCGATCTTGTATGAATATTGCGTCTTATAATCAATCAATAAGTATAGAGATATTATATTTAAATTTTATTGCAAGTTTATATTTGTACATATATTCATATACACATATTAACTCGGAATAAAATATGTCCATACCAATTATTAGCTAATAATATCAAGTCATGTCAAAATATTCAAAGACAGGTGTAATCGGCGTAAGCCACCGAAATAAAACAACAACGACTCAACCTGCACCAACAGCAGCATAACTATCAACGCGAACGAAATCGAAAGAAGCAGACAAGCGAACACCGAAATGGCAAAGGTCATAAAATAATAACAATCCAAGCAATGCATATGAATCGGAAGAAAACAACAATAGAATAAAAACAGCGTATTATTAATCAGCTGTATACTCTTGCCTACAATTTCTATGTTTTTGATGCCAGAGCAATATATGGCAACAAGGAAGAGCATAAACTATTCAACTATCCAAATGAGGCATTCAGAAATCACAAATATGAAACGCTGGGCAATACACTCAAATTGACAATCTCCACCCTTACTATTGTATGTTGTCATATACGTGCATTTACCAACACATTCATGCATGTGAAATATTTTAAAATCAAAACAGCTAAAATTTCAAACACTGGGCAATGCTTGCGCCTTTGAATATATTGGTGAATACACATAAAAGGCAAAATGCAAATGTGTTGAGCTAGGCAAATTTTGTGTATTCGATTGCTTTAATTTTGATAATTTCGAGTCTCATTAGGATATTTGGGTGACTTCTTTGCAACTCACACCAATTGTTTTTGTTATTTTCGTTTCATGTCGGCTGCCGAGCGCTTTTCAACATCGTTTGACTGATGTGATTGTCTTTTTGACATGACGTAATTTGTGCTGCTGCTGGTGGTGCTGCACTTGTTGAGTCGTTGTTGTTTTATTTCTGTGGCTTGCGCCGATTACACATGTCTTTGAATATTTTGACATAACTTGATATTATTAGCAAATAGGAAGCATCTCCAATCCCATAAAGTATATATATTCTTGATCAGCGTCAGCAGCCCAGACGATATAGCCATGTCTGTCTGTCCGTATGAAAACCTAAATCTCAGAGACTATAAGAGCTAGATTAACAAAATTTTCGGGATAATGTGTCTTGTTATTGCACGCAGATCAAGTTTGTTTTAGATTTTGGCCACGCCTCCCCTCTCCCCCGTAAAATCGAATTAATCGAATCGAATAAATTTTGGTACGCACAATACTAATCACAATTTTAATGATCACTGAAAATTTGGTTACAATCGGATAAAAAACACAGAAGTTATCAAAGAATTACTTTTTTAAGGCGTAATCATGTGCAGCAGCACCTAGTTACATAGTTGCTATGTCACTCCGTGATTAATAAACATACTTAAGTGCCGCCAAGCTAATAACAAAGAAGCGAACAAAGAAAATGTTGGTATATTATTTTGGTATATTTCTTACTTGTTTAGGCTGAGCGAGATAAAAATTTACATTTTGACATATGTATATACATATGTAAATGTAACTGTAAAATCTAAAAATATCGATTTAATGAACTTATCTAGCAATAAAATAAGATGAAATTTAAGTATAAAATGTCTATACTATAAATGTAAAAAAAAAATAAAACGAACCCACCAGCAGCTTCACATATACATATTCATACATAAGACTTCATTCTCATGGTCGTTGACGTAACTAACATATCACCAAAGGAATCAAAGCAGTCTGACGATAGCAAAAAGAACAACGATAGGGAAAGGGCAGACAAACAAAACCGGAGCTTACGACAATAAGTCTCAGCAACCTATAAACATTAGCTGGGACAGCTACATCCTACGACCGAGATGTTCCGGTCCGGGAACTCAGAAAAATTCGTTCAACTTCACCATTCAGGCATCATTCTGATGATTGAAGCAAATCACTGGACTGTTCTTTTGATGAGAGCTTATTCGGGCATACGCTTTTTTTGCGATGCTGTTCACGAATATTTCACCCTACTAGCATGTTGGGTCGTAGGACATTGTCGAAAAATCTGAAATTTAAAAAACTGCGCAATGCTCTCAAATTGCCGGCAGTGAAGAGCTACAATCAATTTGCGCATATATATACATACATATATATATTAACACATACATACTAGTGCTGTGCACGTTCGAATGCGGCTTAGGCCGTCGCAACCAAAACCGGTTTTGTTGCAGTTATCTGTCGATGGACAGACCTTCGACCCAACAAAGCTCTCATCAAAACTACAGACAATCTGTTATAGTTAGTTAGTGCAATAAAGCTTATCTGAATTTGCTTATCGAACACGCCATACTTATCGATAAGTTATTCGAACCCGAAAGACTCACATCTATGGTCAGCTGTTGCTCAAATCGAAAATTAAGTAAAATGAGCACCAAATTCTAATAATATCCAAATTTAATACATATTTCTATATATTTTGAGGCAAAAAAGAAAGAATTAGGCCCTCCTGTATACTGATTAACCCTTTTCTTTTTTTTGTCGAGTTTTGGAAAGTCCACTACGTTACGGTCTGCCCAACAAATTGCATGGCTCGACATTAATTAAAAAGAAATTTTAGCTAAAATGCACAACCTGACCAGAAAGTACAAATATACATGGAAATAATTGAAGAGCAATGCATCCGATTTATATAATTTTTGTTTTTATGGATAAAGTTAGATTTATCTAGAATTTTAACGAAAACCCTTTCTTTGGCAATGCAAATATTTTCTGTATCTACCGGCTAATGGTTGGAGTCTCCCTCTATTCTCTTTGGAAAAAGAATGAATTTTTTTTGTTGGCAATGCAATGTATGTATGTATATATCTGCTGTATGTTTGTTTTTTCTACAGTGTGCACAATCGATTTTTTACCAACCAAAAATTGCATGCGTGTAAAATGTTGCCTTTTCGATGTGTATGTTAATCGTTGCATTATCTACGCTTAAGAAGATTTTAGGCGCCAGCAAAGAAAAGAAAGAAAATTAATCGCCGGAAATTGAAAAAAATGGGGGGATAACGAAGGAATTTGCGTCGAAGGCAACAATTTTTGAAAAAAAAAAATCACTTCTTCCCCATTTCCTCAACATCTTGTCACAAAACATGGTTGCTATAGCTCGTACAGTATAGAAATTAAAATTTTCGCACAGACAGACAAACATACGGTTTTTGACAAGGTGTCTGGTTTAAATTTGTTAATTCAATAGTGATTTTGATGCGTAAATTTGTGATCTTTTTGTTTAGATCTATCAGTTGCAGGAATCACCTCATTGTAATACACCCAGGATGGTCTAAATATTTGTTCAGTTCAATAGTTCGTTTCCAATCTATGAACAAGTTCTTTATACAGTATTTAATTCATTTGCACATTCGAAAGGTAAGTCGAGAATGACGTCATATAGAAATAGCAAAATAAATCTGGTAAATCTCTGATGTGAACACCAAGACTCAACAATTACAAGTTAATAAAGTTGAGTCCATAATATTAGTAACATTTTAATTAAAAATATATGTATTTATGAAAATGTGTTTGTACAAACAAATATTTACATTTTATATATTTGTATACACATTTGTACATATGTATGGATATGTATATATGTATGTATATGCATATATGTATATACAAATGTGTATGCAAAGTTCCAATGCAGTATATGGACATAAATATATACATGTTAGCTGCAGCAAATACTACTTCGCAAGCAACCACATAGTGAACAATATGGTAATTTTCAGGAATCAATTTAAACATTATGACACTTGGTGAGGCACAAAACGAGAAAGGCGTTCAATTGATCCAACCAAAAATCCAGGATCGCGGAAAAGCAGAATCAATAAAAAATACCCAACTGAACAAACACAGCAGTGAATCTATGGATAATGGTTGCGTAGATAAATCTATTGGAAGCGAAAATCATCAAAAACAGGTAATACAGTATTTTAAATTTATATAACATGTATACATATATACATATAAGATCATTTTAAAGTTATTCATTGGTATGTTATTGTTTAATTATTTAAACTGACCCCACAACGATGATCATTGCGATGAGATCACTTGTACACACGCACGTGTGCTTGTATGCTATATATTTGCCAGAGAACTTATGCCCACATAGTATTAATGTATGACGATGTGTGAATGTATGTTCATTCATATGAATAATAAGTATGTATGCTGAAAAGATTGATACTCATGTAAATTGGTCTATGATGATCAATAAATAGTCTAATTTACGTTTCTATAGGCGCATACCTTTATATATTTACACTAATACATGTTTTGGATCAAATTATAAAATTTGTATACTCAGTGTCTATTAAAAATGGCAAAAATGGTATAATAGTTTGTGCAAGCGTAAGTAAAATGCCAAAGGGAAGGAGGAATCTCCAAGCCTTTAAAGTATATATATTATTGATCATCATCAACAGCATAGACGATTCTGCCCTGTTCGCCTGTATGAACACCTATTTCTCAAAGATTATATAAGCTAAAGCAATCAATTTGAGGAGTTTATTTTGTACGCAGTTCAATTTTATTTTAGATTTTAGATACGCCCTCTTTCGTCCCGCAATCTTGAACGTTTCTAAACACAATAATATTCACCATCATAATGAAAAAAGTTATTCAGCAAATACTATATATTGCAATTAGATTGCTGTCACTTAGTAATTGTATAATAGATCGTATTTAATAAATATTTTAAAGTGAAACGCATCTGGTTATTTTAACGTGGTATATATTTTGATATATTGCTTAGTATAATTTTTAGTATATTTTCGAAAAATACTATAATTCAAAAATCCCATTTAATTTTATTACATTAAGTAAATATGGTTGGCTGGTATCTCACAGGAGTAAACTCGACTGTAGATTTCTTGCTTTGAATTTTTTTCTTTTTTTTTTTACATTAAATTAATTTGTGATTTACTTTTGGTAATTGTCTAATAGCCCCAAGTCGATGATTTCAAAGGTCATTTAGGGGAAGCTTATAATATTTTTTTTTTATGTATTTTACATTTTACATTTAATTTTATATTCTTAATTTAATTTAAATAACGATAAATACAGATGTTATTGAAGAGTTTTGCTGTCACCCATGGATATACGAGGGCGGTCCCAGAATTAGTCGGCCTAACATATAAGAGTTGTAAAATGTTCACAAAAAATATTAAAAGTGGGAAGTACCGAATATTAGAAGCTTAGCTGTGAAGTTTGATCTCATTACCTTGTACAGCTTATTTTTGATAGCTTTTAATAGAAAACGCTCTCGATAAATTTTCAAGCATGGACGAAATTGGTAATCGTTATGTGATTCAATACTTTTATTTCAAAGGTCTTTGCCTAACCAATATTAAAGCCGAGTTGGATTCCACTTTAAAGGATTCTTCTCCGTCGCTTTCAACAATAAAATATTGGGTGGCAGAGTTTAAACGAGGTCGACGAAGCTGTCAAGATGAACATCGCAGTGGTCGACCAATTGAGGTGACCACTCCACAGATGGTGGCTCAAATTCAAAAAATTATATTGGACGATCGACGGTTAAAAGTTTGTGAGTTACCTGAATGTATAGGAGTTTCAAAAAGTGGTGTACATCGCATATTGACGGAAAAGTTGGCTACGAAAAAGCGATGCTCAAGATGGGTGCCGCGTTTGCTAACAATAGAACAAAAACAGAGTCGTGAGAATGCTTCCGTCAAGTGTTTGGCTTTGTTTCGTAAAAATCAAACAGAATTTTTGCGTTGATTTTTAACTATGGATGAAACATGGGTCCATCACTTTACACCTGAGATAAAGGAACAATCAAAACAGTGGACTGTACGAGGAGAATCGGCACCAAAGAAAGCAAAGACAGATCCATCTGCTGGCAAGGTCATGTCGTCGGTTTTCTTGGACGCACGTGGTGTTATTCTAATTGATTATCTTAAAAAAGGGAAAACAATCAACGGTGAATATTATGCGAACCTACTGCAGTGTTTAAGTGACAAAATCCAGGAAAAACGACCTCATTTCGCGAAAAAGAAAGTGTTGTTTCATCACGATAACGCGTCACTTCACACCTCTGCCATCGCAATAGCCAAAATTAAGGTATTAACCTTTGAATTGCTTCCTCGCGCCCCATATTCACCAGATTTAGCCCCATCTGAGTATTTCTTATTCCCAAATTGGAAAAAATGGCTTGGAGGAAAAAGATTTGTTAACAATGAAGAAGTAGAGTCAGAGGTAAATGCCTATTTTGAGGAGTTTAACCATTCTTGTTTTAAAAAAGGTATAGAAACTATTGAGCATCGCTGGGAAAAGTGTATTGAGCTAAAAGGAATCTATGTAGAAAAAAAAAAATTTTAAATGTTTGTGTTTTAGTGGTTGGGCCGACTAATTCTGGGACCGCCCTCGTAACAATGATATTTAATAAATATAAGCATGTAAGAAAACTACTGTTGAGTTTGCTCGACTGTGAGATACCCGCCACCCAATTTTACCATCAAAATATTATATTTTTGAAAATTATACTGAAAAAAAAAATATATATACTAAAAAATACCAAAAAAAATATATATCAAAATGTTCTTGCTTCGAAATTATTAACTTGGCGCCACTTTAGTTGGTTTATTGAACGGTTGTCACGGAGTGTAATAGCAACTAAGTGCAGCTGCGTGTGGTAACGCCTTATAAAAGTAATTTCTTAATAACTTCTGTGTTTTTTATCCGATTATACCTACATTTTCTGAGATCATTAAGATGGTGATTAGTATTGTGCGTATTAAAATTGAACGTTCTAGATTTAAAACCACGCTTGCAAATCAATTTTTATACCCGCCTACCCAAAGTCTAGTCTAGTGTTATGGCTTTGTGCCGACCGAAAATGTATGTAACAGGCAGAAGGAAGCATCTCCGACCCCATAAAGTATATATATTCTTGATCAGCGTCAACAGCCGAGACGGTATAGCCATGTCCGACTCGATATTATTTTAATTGCTCTAAATATTTATAATGTACATAAATATACATTTTTTAAAGTTTTTTGTACTGTTCGCTGTTCGGTAGACCACGGGTTCAATTCCCGGGCGGTGCGATGCCAAAAATAAATCTTTTTTGCACAATTATAATTTTTGTTCATTTCAAATATTCTTTTATGCTCTAACTTACGAAAATACACTTCAAATCCATGGCATCGTACAGTCAAAGCTTGACTGAAGCCGTTCCTACTTGTTTTATATTGAATTTTAGAGGTTACGAAAAATTAAAGAAAGTCAACCGTTTTTCGTCAATATCTTCTATAGGTTTGGACCGATCGTAATTTTTAATAAATAATAAAATGACATATTGTGAAATTTATATTCTTGCGAAGTTGAATGACTATTTCTTTAATAATACTAGTTTTATTACTAGGTTATTTCCATTGAACTGAAGTAGATATTAAATTTTTTAATAAACTGGATATCTGTACTTCATATACTAACCTACATATATATGCTACTTACATTTCGACGTTATAGCTCTTACAGTCTATATATATTACAAAACTATTATTTTCTTTTACGCACTGATAAATATACTGTTATACTCGTACTGTGTGAATTTTTCAGATCTCCTATTTTTAGGTGTGCGTTGATGGTTCAGAGTCTCTCGGTTAGTTTTTATATATCTTGGACGTTGACGTACTAACGGCAGTACAATCAAGTGACCCAGCGACACCAAGCTCGGGCTTGTTAACGCGCGGACCTAGGCAGACACGACCACCCGCCCATACGACCGAGGGGCAACCGCATAACGTGCGGGAACGGAGGTCGCGAACAATTAACACAGACAAAACAACCAAATTGTATTAACAAAAAGAATAAAATAATAATAATAATACTATTACTACTAATAATAATAATTAGAACTATTCTAGCTAATGTATCTAGGAGTAATGTTTTAATTTCCAAGGTAGTGCTAGTATTAATAATTAGACTAGAAAAGTTATTATAATTTACACATAAAATACGGAAAGGATTGTGACTGGCATAGTTAGTACTACAAAGGGAAAGTGAGAGGGGAAGGAAATTTCTAGTCGTTCTGACCGGAACGGCAAAGATAATCTGACTTGTCAACTGCAATGAGTCAATTTCGCCAATGATTAGTCTATGTAGAAACACTACACCTAGCATAGTTCTACGGTCAGAAAGAGAAGGAAGGTTTAGTAATAAAAGTCTACTACGATACGAAGGCAATCTAATTGTGGGATTCCAGCTAAGACTACGAAGAGCAAAAAGAAGAAATTGTTTCTGCACTGATTCAAGCCTAGCTTGATGAACCCTATACTGGGGGAACCAGATATTAGATCCATACTCAAGAATAGGACGAACCAGTGAGATCTACAAGTGTTTAGTAATGTAGGGATCGTTAAATTCTTTTGACCAACGTTTAATAAATCCAAGGACACCCATGGCTCCAAAGCAGCCAAAATATGCTTATCAAACTTTAATTTATAATCAAGAAGGATACCTAAATCAGTTACTGACTCTATTCGCTCAAGTGGAGTATCATTAAGATGATAATTATTTAAATGGAGAATACCCCCTGTCATAAGTTTACATTTATTGCAATTAAGATTTAATAAATTTATAGCACACCACGATTGAAAACAATCAAGGTCAGATTGCAATCTGAGGCTATATACGGGATCATTAAAAGTCAGACAAATCTTAACATCATCTGCATACATAAGTATGCGAGAGTATGATATAACGGACGGTAGATCATTTATAAATAATGTAAACAGCAATGGGCCTAAATGACTTCCTTGGGGTACGCCGGAAGTGACTTGGACAGTCTTGGACACAGAGCCCTTGTAAAATACTCTTTGAATTCTAAATGAAAGATATGAAGATATCCACAAAATTAAGTTTTGTGGAAATCCAAGAAGATTGAGCTTGTATAATAAGAGACTATGGTTAACAGAATCAAAAGCCTTACTGAAATCAGTGTAAATGACATCCGTTTGCATTTTTGATTGGAACCCTTCAATAACAATTGATGAGAATTCTAATAAGTTAGTGGTAGTAGACCTACATTTCACAAACCCATGCTGGTAGGGTGAAATTATAGATTTACAGCAGTGTTGCAGTTGAGAAGTTATTAGTTTCTCAAATGCTTTGGGAATAGCAAACAACTTGGAGATACCTCTGTAGTTTTGAACGTTGGATTTATTTCCTTTTTTCAAGAGAGGAATAATGTAAGACTCTTTCCAAAGATTAGGGAAAGAGCACAACTCTACAGACAATTCAAATACTTTAAAAGTGGTTTACAAAGTCCCTCTGCACAGAACCTAAGCATGCAACTAGGAACACCGTCAGGGCCAAGAGAAAAAACTGGTTTACATGACTTACGTTCACGTAAGAGTAAACTTTCAGAAAGTAAGGGACCAAAAATGCAATTCGCTTGATTTACTTGATACGGATAAGACTGGGCTCTATAAAAAGTTGATGTGGAATAGGTCGTTTGAAAAAAATCAGCAAACAGATCGGCAATGCCACGATCATTAAAAGCTGTCTTTTTATCATAAAATAATGTTGTTGGAAGTGTTGACGTCTTTCGCTTCAATTAACGAAGTCATAGAAGCGTTTCGGGTCACGCTGAAACGTAAGTCTGCACTTTCTCAAATAATCCTTGTAGCAAAGATTATTTAGCGTGGAGAAATCGGAACGAGCAACAGTGTAGCGAGAAAAATATAAGAGAGAGCCAGTTTCTTTATATTTTTTATAAAGCTTTGATTTTTTATTCTTTAACTTTGTTAGTTCTTTGGTAAAACATAACAGTCTATTAGACAATTGTGGAGTACCAAAGGGAACACAAGCATCAAACAGAGAGTTTAATGTAGAATAAAAAATTTCAACTGCCTTGTCCAGGTCAATACACGAAGAAAGTTGGGACCAGTCAGTACGTGAAAGAAGCAAAGAAAGTTTTTTAAAATCGGTCTTCCGAAAACAACGAACTCGCTTCTCCGGTAAAACACCTGCAACCGAAACACTTGCTGGTAAGTCAATCAGCACCTCCAGAGTAGGGTGGTAGGGATCCTCAGGAGAGGAAATAGGATTTAATCTGGACACCGTGCAGGTATTGGGTTCTAAAACAAAAATCAGATCAAGCATTTTACCTAGACAATTTGGTATAGAATTGGCTTGAGACAAAGCTATATCAAAAAGGCTATCAACAAAGACATGAGTTGACGAAGGATTCAATACGTTGGACTCACATGACGAAAGCCACGAAATTCCAGAAATATTAAAATCTCCAAGAACTATTAAGAAATCACGATCAGAAAGCATTTCAGAAATACTATTGATTACAGAAAAATGGAATAAATACAGAGAGTTATCTGAGGCAGGAGGTATATATGAGCAGTTGATAAAGATACTAAAACTACAATAAATTAGTTTTACAGCTACAAATTCGATATCTAAATCACTACCTAAATCTACGTGCTCAGAAGAGATATCAGCATCGACAGCAATAAGTACACCACCACCACGACGCTGCATGCGATCACGTCTATAGACAGAAAATTTGTTAGTAAAGATTTCAGTATTCAAAATATCATGCCTTAACCAAGTTTCAGTGAAGGCAATGACATGAAAAGGAAAATTTAAGCTATCTAAATAAACATTATTAAGTTTACTACAAAGGCCTCTTACATTTTGATAGCCAAGCAGGAGAGAAGTTAGTTTTTTGAGCTATCAGGTGGAGTTTGAGGCTTAGAGGAATTAGTGGTAACATTTGGAAGTAAAATCGGTGGCCGATTTTTCTTTTTATCTACATACTCTTTAATAATTAAGTATTCCGGCCAGAAGTCTTTTGAGCAAACTTTACTAAAATGCTCGGCAGGAACACTTATTTTGAATATAGTGATTCAAAGAAAATATTAATTAATTTAAGCTGCTTTATTAACATAGATTGAATTTATGAATTCAATAAACCTAGTAAAATGCAGACAAGCTAATAATTTTGTCAGTGGAATATTGTGGTGTTTTTTTTTTTTTTTTGGTATATGTATTTTGATATATGTATTCTCAAAATATATTATTTTCCAGAACTCTTTTAATATTTGTTGCATTCAGTAAAAATGGGTGGCGCCTATCTTACAGTCGAGCAAATTCGACCATGGCTTTCTTACTGATATAGAAATACTTTTATATAATCAAGTGCATCTGAAATGTAATAAGGTGCAACCAAGCTGTTAATATATATTTTGGTATGTTTTTCTATAAATAGTATTTTGACCACTCTTATTTTTTATGTATTCAAATCAAGTAGTTGGCTAATATCTCCCAGTCGGATCAAAATTTATCTTTTTATACCCAAAGGTTAGAAGGGTATTATAACTTTGTGCCAACCGAAAATGTATGTAACTGGCAGAAGGAAGCATGTCATCTTAATGATCTCTGAAAATTTGGTTACAATCGGAAGAAAAACAAAGAATTTATTATGGAATTACTTTAATAAGGCGTAATCAAGTGCAGCTGCAGAGTTGTAAAATGATCGCGACAATGATCGCATATTTACGTTGCTTCGTATATGAGTGTGTTATGCGCATATATGACAAATTAAAGTTTGGATGCTCCGCTGTTGCTGTTTGTCTGACAGGTTATTCTTTCAGCTTTTGCTTCAATTTTTTGTTATTTTTTTAAATAATAAGTATGGATATATTATATTAAAATTTGTAGTCTTTCGCTTTTAATTTCATTCACATTATTATTATTATTTATTTTTAGACGTGTTTAAAATTTAGCAAATTGATTCAAGCTTACCGTCGTACATAGTATGTATGTACATATGTATATGACATTTTTTACATGTTAAGACAAGTAATAATATACGAGCCCTAACCACTATTAATTCGAACAGCATGTGTTTTTTGCAGTGGGCAATGTTCAACACACGATATTTTCAATACTACTACAGATAATGTATTCCAATTTATTTTATTTAAAAGAGAATTTTATTCTCTTTACGATGAAAAAACAAATTTTGTTCTATTTTCAACAACAACAAAAATAAATATAAGTAATATGTTCAAAAGGTAGACTTAAGAGATAAGAAAAAAATGATGAAGAATGAAATTTGAATTGCTTTAATTGTGTTTTTTTTTTTTTTGCTTTAAAAGCGTACAAATGTCCCGTGCGACAGCATGGAATTGCCCATATTCAAAATCTATTTCCACTTCTTTTTTTTTAATTTATTGAATACCATTATTATATCGTTTAATGGCATAGCAACTGAATAGGTACAGCGGCACATAAATTCAATATTTGATATCCAGTCGTCAAAAAATTGTTGGATAGCATTTATATGAAGATTATTGTTGATTATGAAAAATGAATACGCTATCTTAAAAACTACGAAGGTGAAGAAATATTTACGCTTTTCCATGCCAAGATATAGTGTCATACGACTATATATCTCGTACTAACCTCGTATATTTCTTCTTGTTTTCAAATCCAAACAAACGCAATTATCTATCGATAAAAAATATCTGTAAAGCAATTACCAAGCGCTTTTAGCCAAACTTCAAACATAAGTGAATACTTGAAAATATAATTTTTCCTGTGATAAACCCCATGTTCACGTGTTCATCTTGATCGCAAAGCAGCTACGATTAACGTAAATATGTAGCTTTCTCTATAATTGACGATCATATGCAATTATAGCATTCTTCCAGGTTTTTAAATTTATAAAGCTCGTAATATAGTTTCATGTTTTAAGAGTCTAAAATGTATATTTATCATATATACTATTTTTTCAGAATGATGAAACTATCTCATTTCTTCGAGCTGCTCGCAGTGGTGACCTTACAAAAGTTCTTGAATTCATAAATTTTGGTCTAATTGTGGACATTAATACTTGTAATGCGGTAAGTATATAAGTATTAATAAAAAATATATATGTATTTGAATGTTATGTTAATGTTAATGATACAAAACTTTATTTTAGAATGGATTGAACGCTTTACATCTGGCCGCAAAGGATGGTTTCTTAGATATTTGTAATGAGCTTTTAAAACGTGGAATAAATGTTAACAATGCGACTAAGAAAGGTAACACAGCCTTACATATTGCATCGTTAGCCGGCCAGCATCAGGTGATAAAACAGCTTATCCACTATAACGCGAATGTAAATGTACAGTCAGTAAATGGATTTACACCTTTATATATGGCCGCGCAAGAAAATCATGACGGCTGTTGCCGAATTCTGCTTGCCAAAGGAGCTAACCCATCACTTGCAACCGAAGACGGTTTCACTCCATTGGCAGTGGCTATGCAACAAGGTCATGACAAGGTAGTGGCAGTTCTACTCGAAAGCGATGTGCGTGGTAAGGTGCGATTACCTGCGCTGCACATAGCAGCTAAGAAAAACGACATAAATGCTGCTATGATGTTGCTTCGCCAAGATACTAATGCTGATATAGTATCGAAATCTGGCTTCACCCCATTGCATATTGCAGCTCATTATGGAAATACAGAATTTGCCGAATTGTTGTTAGAAAATGGTGCCGATGTTAATTTTATGGCAAAGCACAACATCACTCCATTACATGTTGCCTGTAAGTGGGGAAAGGCATCTGTTTGTAAACTCCTTCTAGCTCGTCAGGCTAGTATAGACACTACAACTCGTGATGGTCTTACTCCATTACATTGCGCAGCGCGCTCCGGTCACGTTGAGGTCATTCAGCTATTGTTGTCTCTAAATGCTCCAATACTATCAAAAACAAAGAACGGGTTATCAGCACTCCATATGTCTTCGCAGGGTGAGCATGACGAAGCGGCACGTTTGTTACTTGATCACAAGGCACCCGTGGATGAGGTCACAGTTGATTATTTAACAGCGCTTCATGTAGCTGCACATTGTGGTCATGTTCGTGTGGCTAAGTTATTACTTGACTACGGAGCAGATCCAAATTCACGAGCTCTTAACGGGTTTACTCCTTTGCATATTGCCTGCAAGAAGAATCGTCTAAAGGTTGCCGAGTTGCTATTAAAACATGGCGCTAGCATTGGTGCTACTACTGAATCCGGCCTAACACCGTTGCATGTGGCTAGCTTTATGGGTAAGTCTAAATATTTGAAATAATTTATACAAGTGATAAGCATTAAATGGAAAATTAAATTCAATTCTCTCATATTCGTAATCTTTCTTTCAATATAATAATTGTGTTGTCACCCTTCCCTGCGCCTTTCTGATACACTTTAGTATACTAACAATACCAATTGTACATACTTCGGTATGTTTTGCCAAAGAGTCTTAATATAATAATAATAATATTCAAAAAAATTATCGTGGTTCATTTTCTGTTTTCGAGTGCTTGCAGTAGAGATACAATATCTCTTTACATTCGCGTTTTCCGTCGATAGCAACTCTCTTGTGCATTGTTCTATCGTTGGTTGTTTTTAATATTAACTTACTTACTAATATCGTCGCACGCGTGTTAGTGTTTTCGTGCTTGCTGTTTTCTGTAAGTAAGATGTTCGCATGCTGATACCCTAACCTGCAGCTAATTTTCTAATAATAATAAAATAGTAATATTTGCAGGGTTACCGGGTTTGGTTTGCTATGTAACAACGCTTCACATAAAAAAAGTGCTGGCTTTAACGGCCATATTTCTGCTTAGTATTTTCGTAAAGTTTGCTGTAAAGATGTTAACTGTATAGATATTGAGTTTGTACTTGTAAAACTAATTTTCAGTAGCTTTAAATCTGTATTTCATGTTCTTATATCCCACCTGCTACACATAACTCTCCGTATATATTTTATTCTTCTATAATTAATCGCATTTCGGATATGGACTCTGAAAGTGATTTCGTAATAGTTCTGTGATATTTTATTATTTCCGGAATCTTGTTGCTTTCGAGATGTGAGTCCAGTGTTTAAAATCCTTAGGCAACTCACGTCTTTGTTGGAGGAGATTTTGATTGACCTCCCAACAAGAGTTTCTGGTCCGTACTTTTTTCCACAGAAGCGAGTTTGTTGTTTTCGGAATTTTAAAAACTTTCTGTTTCTTTCACAAACTGACTGGTCACAACTTTCTTCGTTAGATGATTCGAATAATGCAATTGTGACTATTTATTCTTTGTTAAACTCTGTGTTTGATGTTTGTGTTTCTTGAGTACTCCACAGTTGAAAAATTAAAAATAACAAACTAAGCTATGTAAAAAAATTCGGAACGGCTACAGTCAAGCTTTGACTGTACGAGGTCATGGATTTTAAGTGTACATCCTTAAGTTAGAGCATGAAAGAAGATATTAAATGAACAAAAATTATAATAATTATTTGGTTAAGAAAATTGGAATCGCCCGGGAACCGAATCCGTGGTCTACCGAACAGCGAATCGCACAACTCTTCTCTGAACCACTCAAACATCTTGATCAATTACCGCACAAATTGTGTTATTAAGTCAAATTGTCATATTTGTATGAAAAAACATAAGATATTTAAATGTTATGTTACTATGTGTTGTACAACAACACATTTTCAAAAAAACACTATAAACAATTCGAGTATGTTTATTAACTCGATCCACTCTCCGCTACTCAACCACCATCTCATTTTGATGAACGCGATTAAAAATTAATTATGACACAATTCTAATTACGAAATAATATATAACATTAAAACAATAATTCTGAAAAAAAAAGTCTGGGCTGAACTGTCCGGTATTTGAACTCGGGACCCTTGCTATTTGCCAGTGTATTACTACTTTGCTAGTGTATTACTACTTCGCTAGTGTATTACTGTTTCTTACGGTATTACTACTTCTATATCTTCCATGTTTATCGTCCGATTTTAATGAAATTTTCACCGCCCTAGTATTCTTCACAAGCGTTGTATGTCTATAATTGTGACTGTGAATGTGTTTTTAGTAGTTTACAGAGGCGAAAAGGGACGTGGCCAACATCTAAAATAAAATGCATCTGCCTACCGAGTTTTTACATGTTGTCTTCAAATTTGACTCTTATATTTTTCTCGCTATTCTCTCCCTCGGTCCGAATTCTCCGCCCTACAACTATTCGTTCCTACAACGATTATTTAAAAAGGTGTAGACTAATGTGTCTACGAGCTCTGGAACTCTTTTATGACTTCGTTAATTCGAAACTAAAGACACTTCTGCCAACATTTGTTGTAAATAGGATTGCTTTTAATGATGATATATTTGCTTATATTTTTCAATCGACCAATTTCTCATCAACATTTCATAGAGCCCTTTACTTTTACATGACTTGAAGTTTTGTATAGCACTATTTCCTCCAGGTCGTGTATGCTGTATGCTTAGCTCCTGAGCCGAGGGACAATATCTCTCTATTATATATAAAAGTTTTCTAATCCTCCTCCTCCTCCGGGCATCATTTTAAAATATACTAAAAAATACCAAAGAGGTGAGAGAAGCGAGCGTTCCGGAACGGAGCTCATCGTAGCGGAGCGAAGTGAAGGACACCTCGTAAATTACATTTTAAATTATTTGAATTACCTGTAGAGTTGTGTTCCTTTCCTAATTTGCGTGTTTGGGGTAACGCGTATCTGGCATTAGACGGCTTAGAGTGTGCCTAATGACTGCTGCTTTCTTCCCGGTGTACTTCTGGTGTTCCCCAAAGCTAAGGCGGGTATCTTCCATCACCCAGGTACTTACATGATCTACTTGATGCGATTGTGGTAGTACTCAGGTTGATTCACACCACCTCCACGATTTTCCGGCTGCTGATTAATAATGCCTCTGTCTTCTGTTCCGCCAAACTGCAGGCCATCGGATATGACCCAGTCTTTCACCACCGCTACTGTTGCACTGCACAAAAACTCAACATCATGAAAGTGCTTTGCTGTCATCACGAGCGCCATGTCGAGTGCGAACCCAACCATCGATGTGTCTTCTGGTAATTCAAGTTTTATCATACTTGTATATGTAGTATTGTATATGTAGTATCTGGCCACGTACGGAATCTTGGTGTTCTGGTTCGGAACTATCCGTTGTTTAATGAAAAGGCCAAAAGTATTAGCAAACAACTCTGGGTGCAGTCGTATTGCTAGTTTGTGTCCATGGTTAGGAATCGTGTCAGGACTTGGGGCTTTTGAGTTCTGTTTTCTAAACGCCGCCTTAAGAGTTTCCGCTGTGGTGACGTCTGGGGCTTCTGGGAATTGTTGTAATCCTGATGGAGCCTATGGATCTGAAACTACCTTGGAAGAATGCCTTCACAATGCTCCTAGCTATCGGATCTTCCCGCGAGGAAGCTTAACGACACAGCGACCCAGTGGTTTCAACTACTCAAATGTAGAAGGGTATTATAACTTTGGGCCAACTGAAAATGTATGTAACAGGCAGAATATACCTCCGACACCATGACGTATATATGTATATTATTGACCAATGTCAACAGCTGAGACGATTTAGCTATGGCCGGCCGTCTGTCTGTCTCTACGCAAATCTGGTCTTTAAAGACTACTTATAAGAGCTACGGCAACCAAATTTGGTGACGAAATGAAGATAGAATTTTTAGTACACACATCTCAATGGAAATTCTGTTAATTGGTCTCACAGTCGAGCAAAATGGTCTGTATCTTTCTCACTTGTTGATTGTTATTTTGTAGGCCATACCCCAATAGTTTCGGGTGGCTATTCTGTAGGCTTTCAGACTTTCACACAACGATGACGTTGTTATCAGTTTCCATATATGATTCATTGATAGACCACCGCGTAAGACTTACTAGTGATCCGCTGGCAAAAGTGAAGTCGATCACCTATCTTTTGCATGCTCTGCTGAAGGTGTGTTGATTTCCGTGGTTTAAAATTAAGTCTAGTGATGCAAATGTCTCCAAAAACGCTCAACCTTTAACATTTGTTCGGTAACTCCTGTTGCTGTAAAAATATACCGCAATATACCACTGTCCAAATTTTTAGCTTAGCTACATATTTATAGGTTTATTGAATACGTTTATTACACCACAAAGTGACAGCCATTGAACAGGTGCAGCTCCCCCCTTTAAAAGATTTTATTAATTACTTGTTTTTTATCCGATCATAACTAAACTTACTGAATTCATTAAGATAGAGACATTTTTCGATTTTATTTGCTAGGACAAGAAAAGTGGCCAAATTTTAAAGCAAATTTAATAAAGTGGCTTTATTAGTACATATTGTCAGCAAATTTGGTTGAGCTAGATTGTTGATCTGAAATACAGTTTTTCGGACGGACAGACAAACACATACATGACTTTATCGTCTCTTCAGTTGACGCTGATCAAAAATATATATACTTTATGGGGTCGGAGCTGTCTGCTACATATATTTTCAATCGTCACAAAACTATAACACTCGTCTAAAAAAAACCAAGGCATTTGGTTTTTGTTTATCACTAATGTAATATAATAACGGCAATTAATATTGGTTTTTTGTTTAATTGGACTAGACTCCAACTATCTTACTTGTTTAGATTTGTGAGGGCAGAAATTTTACAAATTTTATAACAAAAACATGTTTTGCATTCTACTAAAAAACTTTACACCAACGTTTAAATTGCTTTTTACTTATTTTGTACCAAAATACTGATAGATATAATTTTATTATTTTTAGGATGTATGAATATTGTTATTTACTTGCTGCAACACGACGCTAGTCCTGATATGCCTACTGTACGCGGTGAGACTCCTCTTCATTTGGCTGCGCGTGCCAATCAGGTACGTATTAGTTTAAGTATAAACTCGTTTTCAAGAAATATGTATGAAGTTTTTGCTTTCTGACTTCATTAAAATTTTAGCGAATAACAATTTAGATTGTTCAATAAATGTAATATTTATTCACAATCAATTATGATGTTACTAGCAAGTCCGTTACTTCAGCAGCTTTACATATTACATTGGAAATTCTTTATTTTGTTATGGGTTTTCAATAAGTATTGTTTTTGTTTGTTCCAAGATGCACAAATTAAGAAAAATCAAATTGCATGTTCGCGAAAAGGACCTACGCAATAATAAAAATTGAGAAATTATGTATTTATTTAAATCACTGGCACATGGACATCGTTCGTCGTCGATATAAGAGCTAGAGCAACCTAATTTGGTGATTATTATCATCATTATTGTAAAGTAAAAGAGAGTTCTAGCAGAGAAGGGGCGAGGCACTGCAGCGAAGGACGATCTTGTGTACCTATAAAACTCCCTATCTAAGAAAAGCTGAACTGCTTGGGACCTGTGGTATCCACGTGCAGATGTTTCCTTCTAGTTCATACCAAGGCTGGACAGTCGTACAGAATATGTCTGGTTGTCTCATCGTCTTCTTTGCAGAGTCTACACTCAGCATCAGAAGACAGACGCATTTTAGTGAGGTGATAGTTCGCTTTGTGGTGGCCTCTGAGATAGCCATCAAGTAGGTGAAGATCCCTCCAGGAGAGTAAGCCAATTTCTCGGCTTGTATCCCTGGTTGGACACACCAGTAGCGATCAGTGAACCTAACAGGCGAGGTTATCACAAGAGCCCATATAGTTGACCAACCCACGCCACAGAAGAGCTCGGGGCCGGAAAACGGGGCTGATGAGCCGGCCCTCGCAAGTTCGTCCGCCAGCTCATTGCCCTAGATACTAGAGTGTCCAGATACCCATAGAAGGGTGACGTTGTTATTTAGAAACAGTCTCTGGAGGCAGTTCCAGCAATCGGCCACCAATCGAGAGCTTACTCTTTTTGAGGAGAGGGTTAATATGGCTGCTTAACTGTCAGAGAAGATGCAGATGTTCACTCCTCTAAAATCCCCTTCTCAAGGATTAAACGGGAGCAGAACTCAATGGCATGAACCTCAGATTTGAAGACCGTGGACCATTTGCCCACAGCAATTGAGGTTTTGGAATTGGTCCATATCAGATTTCAGCTCCAACCCTCTGATCAGTCTTTGACCCGTCGGTATATCAGTGGATGCCGTAGAGGTCGCCAATGGGGATGAGGGTTCTGAATTTAGCACCAAAGAAAAGTTCCTTTGTCATAACATCTGATCTATGCCGGGAATGTCTTTAATTAGACTAGCATGCCCTGATTCGGTAGCTAGAATCCCCGATTGGAGCTTGATTCTATTAGTCCATAGGTGCGACTTCTTTGATTTGGATATGCAGCGGAGTCAGATTCAGAATCGATTCCATTGCAGCGGTTTGACAGGTGCGAAGTGCAACCGTCAGTGAGACACACATCAGCCTGTGCCATTTATTGCATTTGCTGATAGCTGTGACCTGCAGCAGTCTGGCCCATAGGCCAAAAATAAAAAAATCAAAGTCAAAATATTGACAAAAACTGTGTCAACCCTATCTCAAAATTGATCTAGCTATTAAAATGTATTATTGGTTTTGCTTTATACTAACTATTCTCTAAGAAAATAAGTAAGAAAGCTACAGTCGAGTTTGCTCGTCTGTGAGATACCCGCCACCCAATTTTACCATAAAAATATTATATTTTTCAAAAATATACTGAAAAAATACTTTTAAAAAAATATACTAAAAAATACCAAAATAATATATCAAAATTTTCTTTGTTCGAAATTATTAGTTTGGGGGCATTTTAGTTGGTTTATTGAACACCATTATTACGTCGCGGAATGTCATAGCAACTAACTAGGTGCAGCCAAATGCAGCTAGGTGTAACCAAATTCGCAGAGATCATTAAGATGGTGATTAGTATTGTGCGTACCAAAATTGAACGTTCTAGGTTTAAAACGACGCTTGCAATTCAGTTTATTTCAATTTGCATGGGTGGAAGGGGGCGTGGCCAAAATCAAAAACAAACTTGATCTGCGTGCAACAATAAGACATACTGTCGCGAAAAATTTGTTGCTCTATCTCTTATAGTCTCTGAGATACGGACAGACGGACATGGCTATATCGTCTCGGCTGTTGACGCTGATCAAGAATATATATACTTTATGGGGTCGGAGATGCTTCCCTCTGCCTGTTACATACATTTTCGGTCGACACAAAGCCATAATACCCTTCTACCCTTTGGGTAGGTGGTTATAATGAGTGTGAAAGAGAGAACATAAAATTGATTTGGTTTGGTAGCGTAGTGTGCGCAACTTGAAAGTGACGGTCGCAATTAAAATATTATAACGCGTTAAAAAGAAATTATTTTTGCAATGGAACAATTTAATATTGTAAAAAAAAGTATTTACAATCATTTTTCGAAGTTTATGAGTTTCTGGCGTGCTGTTTTTATTTTATTAATAACAATAATTCTTAACTAAACTAACTTTTCACTTAGAATTTCAAAAGTGATCTAGATCTGTCTGGATGATGAATTTCATTTTAAAATATTTGTCAATGTTTGTAGATTATGTTTTAAAAAGTTTCAGCTGAGTTATCTTACAAAGAGCAATGCAGCCTCGCTAATTTCGTTTTCGTGTTTGTTTTTGTTTTCATATTATTTATCTGTTTAACTGTGATTTTCTTTGTGTCGTCACTTGGGACATGTTTTGTTTTGTGTTTTTTATTGTTGTTATGCACAAGTGATTATAAATCGTTAAAAATTTATTATTTTAAAAACATTTTAACTTATAAACTTTCAAAAAAAAAAAATGGAAGTGGATTTTGTGTTTTTCCCTTGCTGAGGTCGTAAATACTAGAGACCACGCCCATTTTTCTGCATTTCTTTATTTTCAAGTAACATACAGTTACAATTTTAGAACGATATGTCTACTGGAATTATTTTTGACCATATAAGCCAGACCACTGTGCTGCGTAAGCCTTGGTCACCACACAATAGCAGTGTAGATGACGATGGGTCTGATCATCATAGAGAAGGTTTCTACCAAAGAATCTCCTACAGCCCCACATGGCATGAGTCACCTTAGTGAGGGTGTTGGTGAGGCGGGAGTTCCTATTTAGTTTTTTATCAAGGGCTACCCCTAGATATTTGAACTCGTTAGATAGCCCCACAGGGGAGCCGCTAATATGTAGTTGACCATTGTCAACGGAAGGGAACTATAATTGCCTTTTGTGGATTAATACTACGACCAAGGTCTACGCACCACCTACTTACCGTGTTTAAAGTTGATTGCATCAACTCTATCACCGTGCTGGCATAGTTCCCGGTCACTATTAGAGCCAGGTCGTCAGCATAGCCGATTGCTTCAACGCCCTGCTCAGAGAGTAAGACTAGTAGTTCGTCAACTACTAGGGGATCAGAGTAGGGGGATAGAAACCCTTCCTGGGGACAACCTTTGACTGCATTAATGCGTGCAGTCGTGGACTCCAAGGTGAAAGTGATTGTCTGGTGTTTGAGCAGAGTAAATTTGGTGATAATGTTTAGTAAAATAGCCACTGTATAAAGTTTCTTTTAGAATTTTACCACGCGCCATACCACCGTCCCGCTTATCGATAAATACGAGTTTTAAGCGTGCTTTTCCATGCTAGAGTGTTAATTTTTAGTACACACAATTAAAATCACTATCTGTAAGTTTAGTTACGATAGGATGAAAAGCACGGAAATTATTCAAGAAATAGTTTTAAAAGGTGAGGGTTCGGGTTAATTGTCTTGTAGCTTAGTTATGTAATAAAGGTATTCAATAAAGCTTGTAAAATGCGGCCAAGCTGATCTTTTTGACAGTGGTATTCATTCTGCAATGATGGGTGGCGTGTATCTCACAGTCTGGAAATTAAAACTGTAAAGTGCCGAATATTAGAAGCTTAGTTGAGAATTTTTAATAGAAAACTCAGTGAATTTTTAAACATCAACCACATTTTATTTAAATGGGGTTAGCACAACACTGAATTTAACTTTAAAGGATTCATCTCCGTCGTTTTCAACAATAAAATATTAGGTGGCAGAATTTAAACGAGGCTGATGCAGCTGTCAAGATAAACATCGCAGTTATTGAGGTGTTCACTCAAGAAATTGTGGCTCATATTAAAAAAATTATATTGGACTATCGACCGTTGAAAGTTCGTGAGTTTACTGAACATAAAGGCATTTCAAAAAGTGCTGTACATACATATTGTCGCCGTGTTTGCTAATAATGGAACAGAAACAAAGTCGTTTGGATATTTCAATATATGGCCATGTTTTATTAAATATCGCTGAGAAAAGTATATTGGCCTAATATATATTACTAGTCAAAGGTCTTTGATGTAATTGTAATTGTACAACACAAAATAATTATTATATGTACAGATATTAAATGAATTAAATGCAAATACTTATTAAATAAAATATTAAACAGACGAAATTGAGTACTATCAGCTGTTCCACAAATTCCACCTGCAAATTTGGTATTTCCCGTAATTACTGAACATTTCTACCGAATTTTTAAAAATTAAGCAGTTTGCAGGATTACCCCCATTTTACGTTGGTGTTCAATCGTAACTTGTGTTGAATTTTCTAACACTTAATATCAGGTATATCACAAACAAGTAAATCCGATCGTAGCTTATAATTTAAAATTGGATTTGCTTACTGCGACGATAGAGATACTTTATGAGCAAACAAAACAAAAAAATAGATATAAACAAAATAAATTGCTTCGAAATAAATATGTTAAGTGTCAAATTCTATTCTATAATTACCTATTTTGATGCATTTCTCATTTCCATTACAGACCGACATCATACGAATATTGCTTCGTAATGGCGCAAAAGTGGACTCAATTGCTCGTGAAGGGCAAACACCGTTGCATGTTGCTGCACGCCTTTGTAACATTGACATACTCATGTTAATGATTCAACATGGAGCTCAGGTAAATGCCACCACGAAAGACATGTACACAGCCTTACACATTGCAGTGAAAGAGGGACATGAAGAAGCCTGCCAACTGCTAATCGACAACGGAGGGCAACTGGATGCGGTCACCAAAAAGGGTTTCACGCCGCTGCATTTGGCCAGCAAATATGGAAGAACAAAAGTGGCAGATCTTTTACTACGTAAAGGTGCTGCCATTGATTGCCAGGGGAAGAACGAAGTCACTCCTTTGCATGTGGCTGCCCATTACGATCATCAAACAGTGGTGCTATTACTGCTAGAACGCGGCGCTTCCACGAAATTAAGCGCTCGAAATGGCCACAGTGCTCTTCATATTGCCGCTAAAAAAAATAATTTGGAAGTCGCACAACAGCTACTACAACGGGGTGCTGATGTTAATAGTCTTAGTAAGTCTGGCTTCTCACCGCTTCATTTGGCTGCTCAGGAAGGACACGTTGATATAGTTCAACTGCTACTTGACGATGGAGCTAATGTCAACGTTACTGCTAAAAATGGGTTAACACCATTGCATTTGGCTGCTCAGGAGGGAAATGTTGCAGTTTCACAAGTTCTACTTGATTTTGGTGCCAATATTTCAGAGCGCACCAAAGCTGGCTACACACCACTTCATATTGCCGCACATAACAACCAAATCAATGAAATAAAATTTTTACTTGAAAACGATGCTAACATTGAGATGACAACTAATGTCGGTTACACACCTCTTCACCAAGCAGCACAGCAAGGACATACAATGGTTATCAATCTTCTTCTTCGACATAAAGCCAATCCTAATGCCGTTACAAATGTAAGTTTCAGTTACAAATGTAAGTTTTTCGAATGAAAACCTTGCTTTTACAACACTTGTCGCGTAGTTCGTATAGTTTTATGGTTATGTTTCTGTCGTTTGTGTTAACGGTTCGCGACCGCCGTTTCTCGCACGTTACGGTCGAATGGGTGGGAGGTGGGTCGCATCTCTGGGTCACTTGTTCGAACTGCTACTACTCAATTATTGAAACAGATCGAAATGTTGAGTAAGGGATTTTCACTGAATATTTATGAAATAAACTCTTACCTCAAATATATACTCATATATACATATTATATGCAATTTGTTATAGCTTTCTTACTGGCTATATTTTCTATTTAGAGTTTATTTTTGTAATTGTAGAATGGACAGACAGCTTTAAATATTGCAAATAATCTGGGCTACGTAACAGCTGTGGAAACTCTTAAGGTCGTAACAGAAATATCGGTAATTGATACAACGACTGGAGTGTTAGAGGAAAAATATAAGGTTGTAGCACCTGAGGTTATGCATGAAACATTGCTCTCTGATTCTGAGGACGAAGGTTGCGACGATCTTTTAGATCATAATCAATACAAATATATGGCGAGTGAGGAACTAAAAATTACAAATGATGATCATGAGAACCAGAATTTTGATACCACCAATCCTGAACAAGATTTATTTGGATTTGGTGCTCGAGGAATGGAAAAAGGTAAAACTGTTTAAAATAAATTAGATTTGTATTATGATCATTTTGCATTCATACATGTACTTCTTAGAAAATATCGAAAATATAACGAAAATCAGTCATTTCAATTTAAATGCTTCTGCGACAGAAAAGAAAGCGGATAATATAAGTGTCGTCCGACCACCAATTCATTTGGGGTAAGTTCGACCCAATAATTAATACAAAAAAATTAAATAAATTGAAAGTCATATTGCAGATTCCTTGTTTCTTTTTTGGTTGATGCCCGAGGTGGTTCAATGCGTGGTTGTCGTCATAGTGGTGTTCGCATTACTGTACCTCCCAAGGCATGTGCAGAGCCTACACGAATAACTTGCCGTTATGTCAAGCCACAAAGAGTAGCCAATCCTCCGCCTTTAATGGAGGGTGAGGCATTAGTGAGTCGTATTTTGGAAATGTCACCAGTCGAGAGCAGATTCCTAAGGTAGACATTAATTTTTGTTTTTAATTTGATTGCATCCAATTGGTAAATCTACATTAATAATTATAATATTTTTTATTAAAGTCCAATTATATTGGAAGTTCCACATTTCGGGTCGTTACGTGAGAAAGAGCGCGAGATCATCATATTACGTTCCGACAATGGAGAGAGTTGGCGCGAGCATAGTTCATACGACAATGAAGAACATCTATTGGAGGGATTCAACGAAACAATTGATGCGGATATAAATCCCTTAGAGGATTTACACACAAGCCGAAAAATTCGCATTGTTACCCATAATTTACCGCATTTTTTTGCTGTTGTCTCTCGAGTGCGACAGGAGGTACATGTAATCGGACCTGACGGTGGCACTGTTTACTCTACTGCGGTGCCCCAAGTACAAGCAATATTTCCAACTCATGCTTTAACTAAGAAAATTCGTGTCGGACTCCAAGCACAGCCAGTGGACCTAATTGGATGCTCTAAGTTACTAGGTCAGAGTGTTGCCGTATCTCCTGTGGTTACCGTTGAGCCACGCCGCCGTAAATTCCACAAAGCAATTACTTTGAGCATACCGGCACCTCAAACTTGCAATCAGGGCATGGTAAATTCGTCATATGACGGCATGAATGCTTATGCGCCCACATTGAGACTTCTATGCTCAATAACTGGTGGTCAAAATCGAGCTGTTTGGGAGGATGTGACTGGCTCAACGCCATTAACATTTGTCAAAAATAGCGTTAGCTTTACGACAACGGTATCAGCGCGATTTTGGTTAATGGATTGTCGCAATGTTTCAGACGCTGGACGTATGGCGTCAGAACTTTATTCGTACATGGCGCAAGTTCCATTTGTGGTCAAATTTGTAGTGTTCGCTAAACAAATATCCGAAACAGAAGCAAAGCTATCCGTATTCTGTATGACAGACGACAAAGAGGATAAGACACTTGAGCAACAGGAGTATTTCAGGGAAGTAGCAAAAAGCCGTGATGTTGAGATTTTGCAGGAACAAAATATTTTTCTCGAGTTTGCCGGCAATCTGGTGCCAATATTAAAGTCTGGGGAGCAACTCAACACCAGGTTTCAAGCATTTCGAGAAAACCGGCTGTCATTTGTAGTTCATATTAAAGATCAAGAGCAACCCAAAGCTCGCATTAGTTTTATGAGTGAGCCAAAAGTGGGTCCCGGTGAAGCCCCTTTGCAGCCAATATGCGCTCTTAATATATCGCTTAAAACTGATATTACGGATCAAAGACAAGAATATCAGCGCTGTAAAAATAACGCAATGGATATTTTGGAAGGTCATAATAATGTGCTTAATATAGATCAAGGCCTCAGTTTCAAAGATATGATAAATACCGAAATTAAGGAAAATTCAAAAGATATCATTGGCACAGATTCAGTGGATAACATACAGCGCGCTGATATGAATTTATCGGATATATCCAATTTGGTAGCAAATGACTGGCCTCAGCTGGCTAGAGAATTGGGAGTTCCCGAAGGGGACATCAACCTTGTGAAATCGGAGTACGCTGACCAGGATGTAGAACAACAAAGTTTAGTCATTCTACGACTTTGGATGACCCAAGGTGGCTCTACTGCAACTGGTAATTCTATGTCCCAAGCTCTAAGTAAGATTGGACGAGACGATATTGTGGATCAATGCATGTTTAACTTACAGCCTGTCACTGATAAAATGGAGCGCGGCCTAGCCACAATTAGAATGCAGCCACCTCAAATGTATGAACTTCGTCAGTTATCTGACAGTGTTAATGAAACATTTAACACTGTTAAAAATAACGAGAATATATGCGATTCCACCGAATATCATAAAAATAATGGTGAGAATCTAGCTTTTATTATGATTCGTAATTTACTCTTCTCTTCTCTGTTACATATTTTTATGTATTCTTCATTATTTATATCAAATGTGCTAAATCTATAGAATTATTTACTATTGTGAAGATAAACTAAAATACTATCAATAATAATTTGAAATATCATATGTATTTAGTAATAATATTAATTTATATTAATTTCAGCTTTAATCGAATTAAACAGTGATATTCAACAAACTACACCAATATCGGGGTCATCACCAGAAAGTGAGTTTATGAAACCATTAGTTAAGCTCATTTTTATACACGCCTATCCATGGGTAGGTAAATATAAAATGAAGATTTATTGCCTACTTAATAAATCTTCATTTTATATTTTATATCTGCGACCCCTCAAAGTACTTTCCTTCTGTCTGTCTGTCTGTCCATCTATTCATCCGTCCGTATGAACAGCTATATCTCAGAGGCTATAAGATATTATAGAGAGCAACCAAATTTGAGGTCAATATGTATTATTCTCGTACGCAGATGAAGTTTGTTTTAAATTGTGAAATCAAAAATCGTATGGCAAGCATAATCTTAAATCTTGATCTTTCATTTCCACCCATTAATAATCAGCATTTTTATGATTTCTGTTACAATCAGATAATAAGCACAGAAGTTATTCAAGGGTAAAATCAGGTGCAGCTGAATATGTTTAGTTACAAGGCCACTAAGAGAAAAAAATAATTATATAAAGCACAAATAACCCAATTAGTTTTAACGTGGCATGTTTTATTAGCATATTTCATAGTATATTTCAATGATCTCATAATTTTTATTGCATTTAGTAGAAATGGTTGGCGGGTATTTTACAGTCGAGCAAACTCGACTGTAGCTTTCTTACTAGTTATTGCTTATTTTTCCATACTTTCATTTTTAGATACAAACAAGATAACCGATAACCGCCGGTAGGAATATTGCCTTTTCACCAGATGATGGAATAATAACGTATCAAACGATTAACTGGATATCAAATCAAAAATATCTTTTGAAATGTAAAAAGCAAGATATCAAGAAACCCAGTTGAATTTTAATTTTATTTCAATCTTTTTAATTTATTTATTTATTCGTATAATTTTAGTAAATTTATGCACTGAAAACGAATTGTCAATAAACTGCGTAAACTTTAATTTTATTAGGTAACCCAACGATATCAATATTAGTTATTAAGTTTAGGTTCTTAGGATTTGTAAAAATTGTTCAACGAGTAATTTGTGTATAAAAACACCCACTTTCATTCTCTTTTCAACTTAACAGCATTAGATGAGAATGAATACAAAACACCAGACCTTCGTAATGGTTTTTTGTTTTTTCTTGTATTTTGCACTTGGCACCTATAAAGGGGACAATTCATTTATAAGAGCAAAGAAAAGTAGACAAAATTTCAACCTTATGCACGTATTCAAACTAGAGGCATAATAAATGTGATATTGCCTTGCCTTTATTATGCAATTATATTATAATATTGAAGAAAATATTTTCATCTTATTTATTTATAAAACTAAACTAACTTTTCCAAAGAGCATTTTTAAATTTTATACCCCCTACGCAAAAGGTCTACAAAATTTATAAATTCTAGAGAAAAAAAAAACAATTTGTTTGACAATATATCATATTGTTGACATAACGGCGAATATGATTGGTCAATTAAGACTGAAAGCGCCCTAAATGGGTAAAAGCTGCTTTGCTTCTCTTATGAATCCGAGCAGATCTTCCGTCCCAGGTGTTAAACTTCTTTTGCAGAGTCTGCAAAGATGGTAGTTATCTGACTAAATCTCAAATGTCCTTTTAGAGAGCGAGATGGTCTGTTATTATCCGGACCAAACAAGATAGTCAATGACCCTGCTTTAGTCAGTTCATCTGCTGTTCTCAACCGCACCCAGACTCCATTTGCTCCTCCAATTATCACAATAAACAAAGTAATGTTATGCTACTTTCGGAAACATATCTAAACAACAAATAAAAATTCCAAACAACAAACTATATATTTTATGGAACAATTAACCCAGACGAAAACAAGTAAGAAAGTTACGGTCGAGTTTTCTCGACTGTGAGATATACCCTCCACCCAATTTTACCATCAAAATATTATATTTTTCAAAAATATACTGAAAAAATACTAAAAAATACCAAAATAATATATCAAAATTTTCTTTGTTCGAAATTATTAGCTTGGCGGCACTTTAGTTGGTTTATTGAACACCATTATTATGTCGCGGAGTGTCATAGCAACTAACTAGGTGCAGCTGCACGTGGTAACGCCTTGTAAAAGTAATCTCTTAATAACTTCTGTGTTTTTTATCCGATTGTAACCAAATATATATATATATATATATTCTTGATCAGCGTCAACAGCCGAGACGATATAGCCATGTCCGTCTGTCAATCTGTCCGTATGAACACCTAGATCTCAGAAACTATTTTTTGGGACAGTGTCTTATTTTTGGACACAAATCAAGTTTGTTTTAGATTTTTTGCCACGCTCCCTTTTTCCCCCGTAAATCGAATATCATAATTTTAATTATCTCTGAAAATTTGATTACAATCGGATAGAAAACACAGAAGTTATTAAAAAATTACTTTTATAAGGCGTAATCAGGAGCAGCTGCACCTAGCTAGTTGCTATGTCACTCCGTGACATAATGGTGTTCAATAAACCTACTAAAATGCCGCAGTGCTAATAATTTCGAACAAAGAAAATTTTGGTTTATTTTTTTTTTAGTATATTTTTCAATATATTTTTGAAAAATATATTTCGATGGTAAAATTGGGTGGCGAGTATCTCACAGTCGACCATACTCGACAGTAGCTTTCTTACTTGTTTTAACTAGCTATGTGCACTTTACAAGTATGAAGGTCAAAGGTCATCAAGGTCGCCACAAACGCAAAAGCAATAACTGCATCAAAACTGAAAACTAGATAAGTTGGCATATTGATGTGGATCAATGCTGAATCTGAGATCGAAAACTTTTCCAGCACTCTATAAACTGTCATTATTGCCTGAGCTCGCATATCTAAACCAAATACTACTCGGAAGCCAAAGGATCAGACGTGAAGTGCAATCCAACAGATCGCTTCTGCTTCTTCTTGTAGAACAACACACTCACAACCAAAGCAGACGCTATCCGCCCACCCGACCAAAGGGGGCACCGCATAACGTCCGGCATCGGAGGTCCAGACCAATCTTTTATGCTCTAGCGCCCGCTTAAAATCCATTACCTCGTACAGTCAAAGCTTGACTGTAGCTTGTTATAAATATTAAAAAAATATAATATATTTATATATAATAATATAATTTATATTAATAATTACTGTATATAAATAATAATAAAAAAAATATAAAAAATATTTTGAATTCTATTTTATGTTGTAGTTTGCAAAAAAGATATTTGGTAAGCAGAACGTACGCCAACTGGCTGCCGCGGAAAGAATAGAAAATAGAGTTTTATCTGAAGATTTGTGTAGTACAGGCAATGTAATTGGAAATAATATTATTTTGAGTGATATTACCATGGATATTCTATAGATAATGGCGAATTAAATTTTAATGAAAGTTCTACAACATATGTAGCAGACCAACTTAGAGATTGGTATTTAAAGTCTATAAAGTATAAAGTCCAGCTAGAAGCACAGCCTTCGTGCCTTGTCGAATATATTAATAAATTCAGGAATAGATGTTGCTAGCTCTGAAGAGATGTTGGTAGCTCGCCGTGAGAAACCTGCCACGAGCGCATATCTACACCTAGGTATCGAAAATTATGTACATAACGAAATGCACATTTTTCAAAATTTTTCCAATCTTGAAATGGATGCTGGAATTGATGGCCTGTCCCTCTTCAAAAGCTCCCGAACGGAACTTTAAACTTCGTTCAAGAGTTTTAGAGTTAGGTAGTATTCAATTAGGAAATACCATGTTAAAAGTAAAATGCAACTCGTTTATTTGCGATGCCCCTGGAAAATCTTTTTTATGATGTACTAGCGGTTCCCTATGCGCTTCGCCGCATCACTGCATGCAGTCATAAAATGCAATGAGATATCCTAGAATTTTGTATATGAAAGTCATTTATTTTATTTTAAAATTTTTATTTTCAATCCAAAACATTTGGATAAACTATATTTTTTGTCTGTCCATTTGGAGCGTACACAAATAAAGAGTTTGGAATGCCAACTCTTGAACAGGCCAACTCTTGTCGCGCCAAAAGAAGTTATTTGAAATGATCCATTGTATTCTTGAATATGAGAATATGTGTCTACGTTGATGACATTCCAAAAATCAGCGAACGTAGTGGATCGGGTAGAGATTCAAATTGTGGCTATTTCAAAGCACATGCCATCTGTTTCATTTGGAAATTTGACTGCATCACAATGTGCACACCTCATTGTCATTCCACCAATACAGCCATATGCACCTTAATCAATCGCACTATCGTAATTAAAAGCAGCAAGGAGCGTGTACGGCGACCAATATTAGCACGCCTTAGTCGTGGCATTTTATTATGCTATGCACGTGAATTGATGAACGAATTCGAGAAGCCGTATGAAGCACGATTGAAATCTCACAAAATCGTAGAATTCAATAAAGCACGTGAGTAGCAAATCCGTAATACGATTTCTAAATAAAATATCCAGACTTGCTTGTCGTTCGAAAATCCGTAATACGAAAATAATATTCCAAAATAAAATTTGTCAATTTTTTTCCAAATAAAATTTGTCAATTTTTATATACATATCTTACTCTTACAAAATCTTAGAATTCAATGAAGCATGTGTGTTGCAAATCCGTAATACGATTTCCAAATAAAATATCCAGGCTTGCTTGTCGTTAGATTTTTTTGTCCAGGCTTGATGAACGCAGCCTACTTGTCGTTCGACTTTTTTGCTGCCCTAAATTGTTCTTTGGGTAGGCAACACTTTTTATGTATGGGAAAAGGGCTGTTTTTAGGGTTTTCGCGGAAATTATTCGATTTTTTCTCACCACTTAAACCTTCCCACCACGAACATTTCAAGACTAAGATAAGATAAATCTGTTCAGCTGTTCTCGAGTTATAAAATTTCCAAAATTTGTATTAACTTTTATTCAATGTTGGGACTAGGATAGGTAATTTCATAGCATTTTTCACGAGCAGGGTCACTTAAATAACCGACAGCGACTATTCGTCCAGAAGGTATATTGATCATCATCAAAGCTATCTCCTTTTAAACGAAATGGCTTAGGAAAAATTAGTTATAAGAATGATCACACAATATCCCTTAGATGCAATGCATCTCTAAAACTTAGGGGAATAAAAAAAGATTTTAGAGCTAATATATCGAAATTCAATTAAAGAGTCATCTTGTGATTATACAAATATAATCAATAAGAGTAGTCTTTCAATCGCAGCATTAATTCTTTGTGAATTTTATAGGAAACCCCGAATCTTTAAGAAATTAACCATGTGGAAAGCCTCCGAATTCCGGCTATTTATTTTATACACTTCAATAGTTCTAAAAGATTTGGTTCATGAAGATTTTTATTATAATTTACTTTGCTGCACACAGGGTATAGGTTGTTACTGTCGAAGTCAGATTATAATATAAATTCAAAATCTTTTTAATATTTTGTGAATTCGTTTGAAATAATATGGCCAGCAAAATTTGCTACACATTTGTGAATATGTCCGAGAGATGGGCTACATTCAGGACTCTACTGCATATAAATTTGAATAATATGAAAATAGAAATCTGTCTATATATTTTTAAAAATGTTATATTAATAATATTTATTGAACAGATACCCTAAAGATCGATGGCTTAACTAATTAATTGTAGATTAATTACATACGGGCTGCATTTCCAACCCATAAAGGTCGAATCACCAAGTTGAAATTCAACAAACAAAACATGGCCCAAAGAAAATGAAAAAAACTGTAATAATAGTAAAGATTCACCAAAAATTCTGAAGTATACCATTTTAAGGGTTAGAATAAGATATTTTTAATAAATTAATATAAATAATATTCCGTATAATAAAAAAAAAGGCTTTTTATATTAAAATTATTTTGTTTTTGAAATGTTTGTCTGTTTCAACAAAAAGTTTCGATTTCAACAAACACTAAAATGGGTTTTGCTTGATGATTGTGTGATTCGATATCACATGAGAAATGTGCAGGCTTTAATGGCCTTTATTGTTGATCTGATTGGATCAAAATCTACTTTTTGATGAACGTGTGAATCTTCTTGGGAAGTTAATGCGGACATTGCGGGCTTCTTAAGACATAAGAAACAAGGCTTTGGTGACCTCTTCATATGTTTTAAATAATTTGGTTTCTCAACTTTGGAGTTTAAGCATAAAACTCTGGATTAAGCCTCCGAACCAAAAAAGACAACAGGTCGAAATAGAATGATACAACCAGTCCAAGCATAATAGATAGATCATTTGATGTGGGCGTCAAATAAAACACTAGGAGACAAGCTTTCTCCCCCCTGTACTCAGCAGACAGTTCAGGCAGACCTAGGAACTACGGTTCTCATAAAACAGAGAGACATGGACAATATAAAACAAGTAGAAACGGCTCAGTCAAGCTTGACTGTACGAGGTCATGGATTTTTAGTGTACATGCGCAGCGATAAATAATGTTATAAAATTATGAAAATTATAATAATTATTGGGTAAAATAAGTAAGAAAGCTACTGTCGAGTTTGCTCGACTGTGAGATACCCGTCACTCAATTTTACTGAATGGAAGAATAATAAAGAGCGACCATCAAAATATTATATTTTTAAAAAATATATTGGAAAATATACCAAATAATGTACCGAAATTAATTTTGTTCTAAATGATTAGCTTGGTAGCACTTCATTATGTTTATTGAATACCATTATTATGTCACTGAGTGACAACTAGCTGAACAGGTGCAGCTGCACCCGATTTCGCCTTATAAAAGTAATTCGTTAATAACTTATGTGCTTTTTGTCCGATTGTAACCAAATTGTCAGAGATCATTAAGATGACGATTAGTATTATGTATTGTTATTGCTCTCTTACTCTGAGATACCAGCCATCCAATTTTACTGATAAGAGCGACCATCAAAATAATACAAATTTCAACAACATTCTGCAAAATGTACCTAAAGAAATTTTTTTTGCTTTATTTTTAAATTTTTTATGTTTTTTGAACTTCATTGATAACATACCAGCTGAACAGGTGCAGATGCACCTGACTTCGCCTTACATAAGTATTTCTTTAATACCATCTGTGCTTTATGTCCGATTGTAACCAAATTTTCAGAGATCATCAAGATAAGTACTGTGTGTGCCAAAACTGAACGTTCTAGCTTTAAAATGACTGATTGCAATTCGGATTTTCTTTTATTTATGGGGACGAAAGGGGGCGTGCCCAAAATTTAAACCAAACTTGATCTGCGTGCAACAATAAGTTGTGTCCTCCTTATTTATAGGAGGTCATTGTATGAGAGGTTTCTGACCCAAATGCAACGCAGTTATAGTGCTAATATTCAATTTTTTCTTTACTTATCATTAACAGATGTTCTTTCCGTATATACATATATTGTATATATAAATGCACAAGAGTAATTACTTTCGAACTTATATTATATGTATAAAATGTGCGTGTATACAAATTCTGTTTAGACAAGCGACAATCTTTTCGACTTCAACTGAGCAGAGCTGAGCGTAAGCTCTGCCACTCAGCTGCATGTCCCGTTTGATCGGGAGCCTTTGCACAGTGGGACAAACAATAACCAAACACGGACTATCCCGAAAAATGTTTTCCTTTATCTCTTATAGCCTCAGACATCTAGAGATTCATACGCACAGACGGGCATGGCTTTATCGTCTCGGCCTTTGACGTTGACCACGAATATATATACTTTATGGGGTTTGAGATGCTTTCTTCTGCCTGTTACATACATTTTCAGTTGGCACAAAGTTATAATACCCGCCTACCCAAAGGGTAGAAGAGAGAGTATGAGAGCTTTTTCGGAGGACAGCAACGCAAAAAAACGCTTGCCCGAAAAAACTTTCATCAAAAGAACTATCTATCTGTTATATGATTAGTGCTTTAACACAATAATTTTGTATGTTACGTAAAATTTGACCATTCCTTTTAGCAAAGCGATAAATTTAAATTTTTTTTACAAGTGAACAACTTAGTCAGCTTTTATTTTACGAATATATGTATGCACACTCACACAAAAGTCGATGCAAAACTAAGTCATATGTAATATCGATAAGCCGCATGGGAAAAACGGTTTATCTTGCTAGTGGTCCCACCATTTTGTAGTTTTGTTTTTCTTTATTTTCTTAACACAAATAGATTGACTTGCAAATAATTTAATAATATACGTTTAACATCAATAACAAATAATGATTAATTGAAACATTTGAAACTGTTTGAACATAATGATTTCATATTCGATTCAGTTGTTGAACAGATCTTACTAATTTTTTTAAAATTATCTTTATTCTTTGTTTTATTTACAAAAAGAAAATTAATAACAAAGAAAGTATCCAAATATTAAAATGGTAGTTAAAGATTATCATACTTCATCATTTGCTTTTATGCATTACGCACATGCATTCACAACTTGCCTTCTTGTCTACCCATAGAAGGATATTAATATACATATGTATGTATACATTTGTGCCAAGCGAAAATGTATGTAATAGGCATAAGGAGGCATTTTCGATCCCATAAAATGTATATATTATTAATCAGCTTCAAAAACGATATCACGATATAACAACGATATAGCCGTCTCAGTTCATCCACTCGTCTATATAAACACTAGGATCTTAGAGCAATGAAATTTGTTGACAATATGCCTTATTTTACACGCATATCAAGTTTGATGAAGTTTGCATTTGGCAATGCCTTTTTCGCAAAAAAAAAAAAACAAAAAAAACTACTTGCAAGCATGCATTTAAGCGGACGTTCTAAGTGCGATGCAATTGGACTGAACGGACGTCAAATCAATGCAATGCACACATGACTAAGTTGATGTCTCCGCTATCCTTCAATCGTAGATGTCAAGGTTCAAGCCGTGGCTCAAAGATGGAACACGAATCCAAATGCTTTGCAGATTTCACTCTCCACATAGCCCAAAACCCTGTCCATCAGTTACACTAAATGGAACATCACTCCCAATGGACTGCCATTATTAAGTCAATCTAACTCTGCGGTACGGCCTCAACTTCAAAAATATAAATAATCCAAAGATTTTCAAATTTAAGTGTCGTCAAGTCACCCAACTACCTTAGAAAAGGGGTTATCCATAGGGACTTCGACATCCCATCTGTGTCTGACCAATTTAGGAGATTAAGTCAAAGGCACATGGCCCGTCTGTATAGCCACACCATCGACCTACGCCTCCAGCCCCATCTATCACCCTCCTGACAAGTTTTACAGGGCGCTCAAAGAATGGTATAAACTTGAAAAGCTGCAAACATGCAGCCAAGGTAATTCCTAACATAAGAGACTTTGCTTATTATCGATAAAACAGATTGCAAGAAAAAAACTTAAAAAATATATAAAAACAATCTACCTTATGTTAAAAAAACAAATTAATTAAAAAACAAAATAAATCGTATACATGAGATAATTCGATACATGACACATACTACATGCATAGTATATTTATATAAGAAGACTATTTAGAATTTGCATTTTGGCATTGGGCTGATTCGGGTTAGTTGCAAAAACTTCTAAAGTTAAATATGCAATGTAAATTTGTGCAGATATAATATGTTAACCAAGAAAGCTGAAAACTCAATAGCATGGTTAGTGCATCGAATATCAAAATTGGCTAACTTATTATTTTCTGGATGTACAGGGACGAAACTAGGTAGTGTGTGAGATGACAAATTCTGCATGTGATATAGATATTCGGTTGGCCCTAAGTTTTAATACCCTTCTAACATATTTGAAACGGGTGTAACAAAGAGGAAGAAATGAAACAAATTGGAGTTTGTAATTTACGGCAATACGGTTGTGTTTTACGGCAATACAGGTCCGATGAAAAATAATGAATATAAAACTCCTGATCTTCAAGGTGGCTGGCATACCTGCTAGTCTAGTATATTTACAATTCTAAAATTTTAACATGTCTGAAAAAAAAAAAAAATATGAATGTAGTTGTAAATCTAATTATTCACAATAATTAATCACAATAAAATATGGCTAAATTTTAAATATGTACATACTAACATTAAATTATAGAAGAAAATAAGTAAGAAAGATACTGTCGAGTTTGCTCGACTGTGAGATAGCCGCCACCCAATTTTACTGAATGGAAGAATAAATAAGAGAGACCATCAAAATAGAGCACGATATGTAATGATACACCAACAATGTGCTGTAGCAGTTTAAAACAGATCACATATTTACTGTAAGCTCTCGTCTGAGCACGTAGATTTATGTAGTAATTTAGATATCGAATTTGTAGCTGTAAAACTAAATTAGTAGTTTAAGTATCTTTATCACCTGCTCTTATATACCTCCTGCCTCAGATAACTATCTGTATTTAGCTCATTTTTCTGTAATCAATAGTATCTCTGAAATGCTTTCTGATCGTGATTTCTTAATAGTTCTTGGAGATTTTAATATCTCCAACGTCTAACGTGTTAAATCCTTCGTAAAGTCATGTCTTTGTTGATAGCCTTTTTGATATAGCTTTGTCTCAAGCCAATTCTATACCAAATTGTCTAGGTAAAATGCTTGATCTGATTTTTGTTTTGAATCCCAATACATGCACGGTGTCCAGATCAAATCCTATTTCCTCACCTGAGGATCCCTAACTCAACTCAGAAGGCGTTGATTGACTTACCAACAAGTGTTTCGGATGCAGGTTTTTTACCGGAGGCGCGAATTCGTTGTTTTCGGAAAACCGATTTTAACAAACTTTCTTTGGTTCTTTTGTTTACTGACTGGTCCCAATTTTCTTCGTGTATAAGCCAATTGAAATTTTTATTCTACATTTAACTCTTTATTTGATAGTAAATAAATCCAACGTTCAAAACTATAGATGTATCTCTAAGTTGTCTGCTATTCCCAGAGCATTTGAGAAACTAATAACTTTTGAACTGCAACACTGCTGTAAATCTATAATTTCAGCCTACCAGCATAGGTTTGTGAAATGTAGGTCTACTACCACTAACTTATTAGAATTCTCATCAATTGTTATTGAAGGGTTCCAATTAAAAATGCAAACCCATATCATTTACACTAGGCTTTTGATTCTGTCAACTATAGTCTCTTATTATATAAGCTCAATCTTCTTGGATTTCCACAAAACTTAATTTTGTGGATATCTTCATATCTTACATGTAGAATTCAAAGAGTATTTTACAACGGCTCTGTGTCCAAGACCGTCCAAGTCACTTCTGGTATACCCCAAGGAAGTCATTTAGGCCCATTGCTGTTCACATTATTCATAAATGATCTACCGTCCGTTATATCATACTCTTGCATACTTATGTATGCAGATTATATAATATTAAGATTTGTCTGACTTTTAATGATCCCATATATAGCCTCAGATTGCAATCTGACCTTGACCTTGTTTTTAATCGTGGTGTGCTATAAATTTAATAAATCTTAATTGCAATAAATGTAAACTTATGACATTTTTTAGGGGCATTCCCCATTTAAATAATTATCATGTTAATGATACTCAACTTGAGCGAATAGAGTCAGTAACTGATTTAGGTATCCTTCTTGATTCATAATTAAAGTTTTATAAGCATATTTTGTCTACTTCTAATAGAGCCATATGTGTCTTTGGATTTATTAAACGTTGGTCAAAGAAATTTTACGATCCCTACATAACTAAACATCTGTACATCTCACTGGTTCGTCCTATTCTTGAGTATGGATCTAATATCTGGTTTCCCCAGTATAGGGTTCATCAAGATAGGCTTGAATCAGTGCAGAAACAATTTCTTCTTTTTGCTCTTCTTAGCTGGAATCCCACTATTAGATTGCCTTCGTATCGTCGTAGATTTTTATTACTAAACCTTTACATAGACGACAACAACAATACTAACACTACCTTTCAAATAAAAACATTACTTCTACAAACTTTAGCTCGTAGTTAAGAATAGTTCTTATTATTATTATTATTAGTATTATTATTATTATTTTATTCTTTTTATTATTACTATTTTGTTGTTTTGCCTGTGATAATTTTTCAAAAAAATATAAATGTAAATAAAAATCAAAATACTCTTTTTATATATGCCTATATTAACTTGCAAAAAAAAATGCTGAAATTTAAATATAATTTGTCTATACTAATTATTTAAACATAATTACATAATAAAAAGTCGATCAACAGGGGCAGTCTCCGCATGCAATCATAAGTAAAAAGTAAACAAATCAAAAGCAGCAACATCAACGCAAAGGCGACAAAATCAATTGAAACAAACGAGCGGAACAGAAGAGAGCAACAACAAGGTCACAGGCAGAAACGAAGAATTCAGTTCGTGATGCATGCACCGCACCGCACCGTCTAGAATTGCTTAGTTATTAGTGATAGAGCAGTATATGCAAATGAAGGAAAGTATTCATTTTTCCTTATCCAAGCAAAACACTTCTGAACTGAAACTCAGTTTGAAATCTGAAAAATTAAAATTGAAGCAATCGGAGAAGCAGCAACCGCATACACATTATGTTTCTTTATGTGCATGTGAGCTAAACATACATACATACACATCGAAACAGCGTAGTTCTACGACTGAATTGATGCTCGAGTTCTCTCTGTTCACTGCTTCAAATTTCGTACGAAGAGAGCGAGAGAGCGCTGCGCCTCTGCCACGGGGGCTATGAATACTCAAAACGTGACAGACCGTATTTTTGGTATATGCGGACTCTATTATGTTCATTGCTTAGTGGGCTGCCAGGTCAGCCTTTTCCGGACAGATCTGTCCTTATACTTTTTTGTCTAGCCTGAAAAAATTCTAAATCATACTGTCCGGAAATCTGTCCTTTGGTGTGCCAAATAAATTATTATATACAAATTTTTTTTTGATTATTTTCTTTTCTTTTCAACATATCTTTACATAATTGTTCCGATTATTCTTAAATTGTTCTTATAATCGACATACACTACAAAATTTGTGTAAAAATCGTTATCCCAGGATATCGATCGCGTTGCAATTAATTATGAAATTGTGAAACATTCCGAAAGAATTGTACAAACAAAAATTCCGAATTCTCTGATTTAGAAATGTGTATTACCCGAGATCAAAAAAATAAAGATATAGTCTACTGCAGTACTGCAAATGCAGTATTAAACCAATAATTGACCTACTGCGTGCACATGTGCAGCCAAAAACAAAAACATGAGCAAAATGCACACCAAATGATGACGCAATTATTAAAATGGCCTTAAAATTAATATTAAAATATGTTTTAAAAAATCGAGCCTTTTTTATTATAAAAAACATATCGTCCTTTTTTCTGCTGTTTTTCCTGTTGTCTATCCATTTTTTTCGTAGTGATCTATCCTGCTTTTGAGAGGCGAGCTGGCAGCCCTGGTTATAATTGTACTGAACCATTTTAATGAATAGCCCTGATTGTCTTTTGCAGATATTCACAACATCGTTTATTAATGAATTCATGACACAACGAACAATTGCCGAATTTGGTTTTCTCGAGAACAAAATATCTAATAATAGTTCACAATTTAATTCAAATTAGTTCGAAGCATTGTTAAGTTTGGAGTTTAAAATGTATTAACTGCTCTCTATTCAACGCAATGTAACGAAGCCGAAAAAGTAAATCGATCATTACTAGCAGCAGATCGTGCATATCTTATGTCAGATACTCTGAATAAGATGCACACTTGCCAAGCATTTCGTCATTGTTACGTTCGTCCCCTGATCTTTCCATAGGGTGTTCTCATTATAAAGACTTGTTTGGAGTTAATATCAATCATGGTAATGATTACAAACTAAAACAATTATTCTTATTTCAAATCGCAGTATAATATGGACCACAGTGCCAAGGGCCAATATAAGAAAAACTATATGCTTTCATAAAGACTTGTCTCAAGCCACGACATAGTATAAAATAATAATAAAGCAATATAAAATTAAGCCAATACCATAAAACTACTGGCACAAAACAAACAGAAACAAGATATCGCCAAAAACACGGAATTGTAAAAGGGTGAGTGAAAAGTTTCATTACCCCTGTCATTGTGTTTAATTGTTCCTTTTTTGGGTTATAACTCAAGAACTCACTGATAGAATTTTGTAGATTTATTATACCCTACCCAAAGGGTAGAAGAATATTTTAACTTTGTGCTAACCGAAAATGTATGTAACAGAGAAAAGTATGCATCTCCGACCTCAAAAAGTTTAAATATTATTGATCAGCATCAACGGCCAAGACGATATATCCGAGTCTGTCCATCTGTTTGTACAAAAACCTGAATTCCAGAGTCTAAAAGAGCTAGACCAACCAAATTTGGTGACAATATGTAGTTATATAGCCTTTGTTACACATTTTTTTGAGTTTTTGAAGCTAGAGTGTTAATATTTGGTGCACAAAATCGAAGTCACTCTCTTTAATGTTTATATTTCGGTATATATTTTGGTATATTGCTTATCACATGTACATATTTATTTGTAGTTTTTTCGCAAGCGAAAAGATTTTGCTTTTCTCCCTACTTAGATTATGTGGGCTTTCCACGAGGGCTTATGTGACATTCTGAATGTCATATCGAGCGCAATGCAGCAGCTATTATTGGAATTATTCTGCAAAACACGAGAAATATAAAGATTATTTTGGAACAACCATACACTCATCAGTTTTTTGGCAACATAATTAATTATTAATAAGATTATTAATATGTATAAATGTTGTTTTTAAGGTGGACAAGATTAATAAAAAATGCCCAATGATGGAATGTTGTCTTAAAAGGCTTTCAATCGCTGCATCAAACAAAGTTTTCTACACGCTCTAAACAAAGTTTTCTACACAATGCAATTTCCATTGACGAATTCATTGCGGTTATTAAGTACGGCGCGCTCCCTAATGTAATAATTAAATATTTTATTGTATATGAGCATCTGCAAATACTTTTTCTGTTTCAGAAGTATCTTAAAATTTCGTCATCATCAAATGCCTACATTTTCGTTTTTTGTTTGCTTCATGTTTTGCACGTTAATTTCACAAAATTTTTACATTTTAGTTTTATATGATTCTTTTTTTCCGGACGAATGGCAAATTTCCAAGTAAAATTCCGAAAATTTGACAATTACCCGTGGAAAAAAACATTCAACTAAGAATGAAGTCCACATTTCTAGCTCGTGGATAAACCCTGTTAGGTAGTAGAAAGAGTCGAAAAGAAACTTTGTTTAAAATCAAACGATGGTACCGGCACTAACCATACAATACGTAGATATACCATTTCATACAAGCGTAAACGCACACACTCGTGCAGTCGGCACACGCCAGCTAGAGTAAAAAATCAAATCAACAAAATCACTACCAGCAGCAGAACACAATTCGTCACAATACGATGTTGAAGAAAACAAGGGTAAGGGGAGGGCAGAAGACAAGAAACCAAAATAAGAACAACAATTGGTGCTAGCTGCAAATTGAACACACAAAATTTGCCTGTAGCTCAACACAATTGCATAAACATATGTGTATTCACCAACTTATTCAAGAACGCAGAAGAAGTACAACACAATCAGCAAACGTTTAACGTTCGAATGCAACCGCTAACGGACTAAACGCAACCGAATTTTCTGGCACATTTTTGCTCGAGCCAACATGCAACTAAACGTGGGGCCATCTCTGACTATACCGAAACGAGTGTGTGCGTTTACGCTTGTATGAAATGGTATATCTACGTATTGTATGGTTAGTGGTACCGGCTAATCACAGACATTAGATATTATCGATAGTTCTCTCTCTTTATCTTGATGGTTTGACAACTTTACTTTACAAACTTTGATTACTGAAACCACATGTGGGTATCTTCATATTATAAGATACATGTTATCGGTTGTTAACTATTAAGGAGAACACATGTAAGTATCTTTATATTAATATATATATACCTACATCATTTATCATGGTACTTCGCAAATTTAATATGACCCAATGACTTTAATTCATTTTTTTAAATCAATTCGTATTTAATGACAATGTAAAATATGTCTTTAATATATCGAGTATTGTGACAAATCCAAAATAATTGGTGATGACATCAGTAATATGTACATCTTATAGTATATACATATATCACAAATACAAACCCGCGAACATGCAGAATACATATCTGAATGTAATGTTTCAACACGTGTAGGTTGTTATGTCACACAAAATTGAAATTATTTCATATAATGTTATGCTATCAATTGAGTCGTGTTCATCTTAAGCTATGTATGTATCTACGTATCAGTAGGTTCATTATATACATCGTTATCGATTATTCAGAAATCATTACAAACATCAAAAGGTGTTACGAGTAGGATAACATTTACCGCTTATTTAATTTTATTAAAATTTTTTAAAATGTGTATTATTATTTTCAGACTATTAACAACGATACTTGCATTGGACTAACTAATCAATCTCCATTTCATAAAAGACAATGTTTAGTCAAAGCTTTCGTCGCGATGAGTATACCCTTGAATTTTACTCTTCAAGGAATGAGTACAAAAATAATAAATAATCAACTGCCCGCTTTTAAAAAGAATTTTAACGAAATTCAATAATTCTCGGTTTATAATCATAAAAAAACTACGTTTACCGGCGGTCAACAATCGCGTAATTCGGGGAAAAAATATGTTAATAAACTAATTCCGTAAATCAAGTTATAATAATTCCTTGTAATATAATCAGCATATAGTTTTAATTTAGTTTTTCCTCAATGATAAATGCGTGTTTCTATTTTAAATTTTGCATATTCAATCAATTTGATTTGATGGAAAAAATACTAAATAAATATATGTGTGTGCTGCATACATAATTGTGTGTAAATCGATCTAAAATTTAAAAAAATTGTGCATTTAATATTTTGCGAAATTCTCATACGAGTAAATTTGACGCATTGATCCGCCATTAGCTTGTCAAAGGCATTAGTATTTTCTCTTAGCCATAGCGTAATGAATTCAGTTCAAAGTGCAACCGAGCAGCAGGAGCACATCGTGTCATTTAAGAGAAGATTGCGTAAACTTCGGGACATTGGCTACAAATTAACGACGCTAAGTAAGGAATCTGGTGGCGTTGGCAACCTTATAGATTTAGTACAGAAAGTGTACGTCAAGCAATTCTATTTCGAAAAACGAGTTGGCAGTGGAGGGCAAGCCAACATTGTGTGGCTTGTACTTTTGGTTAATGCCGGCGCAAGCTTTGGATGATTGAACATAATTTGGGGTAGCTACAGACCTACTCCCCAAATCCACAATGGTGGGTTGTGTACAAATCGGACTGTGAAGTGTCGTTTCGGGTTTCTCGCTTTGCGGCAACGTAAACGAAAGCGCTACAAAGTCAATTCGCATCCGAAAGCATGCCTTTTTACATAGTTATTACTACGGCATTCAAATATGGTCTTTTACATTCATGTTGGTACAACCGCATTGCAGTCTGGAAAATGAAAGAAATGCACAGCTGACGTACTCTACAAGTTTAATAGAGAATCGAATGAAAAAGACTACAATAAAATCAAAACTATAATACTACGAAGAAAGATTGAAATTATATGAATTTTAACGAATTAAAGGAGTGACATTTCAAAAAGAGTTAGCCATATGTCACAATCTTAACATAACCCGATGATCATGTCTGTCGCTGCTCAAAGTCTAGATGGCCCATACGTGATTGCAGATCCCCTTGTCCCGGAGCTCTTGCCACTGCAGCCACTCATTGATAGCGACGTTCAAAAGGAACCTGAGACATTGCTTCATATTCCTAGAATTGCCACAAAAAATAATATCTTAAAACTTAATTGGTGGAATTCAACAACACAGTCTCATGCTGTAGCGCCGTCCTTCCTAACGTCGCCAGGTCTCAGTACAGACACAAATTTACCAATTGAAATGGATAATAACAACACCGCCGCTAGAAGTAGCTTAAATACACCAACACCTGAGCCTCATCGGAGTACAAATGAAAAGGATCAGATACGGAAAGCTATGTCAGTCGACGGTAGTGCTACAGTCGAGCTTGGTGAAATTTTGGATCTGCAAGATTCACAATTACTCGTGAAGGGTAGGTACATAAATAAAACTAAAGTTTAAAATATTAATATATTTAAGTATACAATACAATACATAAAGCGCATGAAATAAGCGGACAAAACGACGTGACTGAGTCAATTAAGCCCTGTCCGGCTATCCGTCTGTACACGTATGATCACGTATACATATCTCAAAGAATTTAAGAGCTAGCGTCCAATTTTGGTATATACGTTCCTATATAAAGGACTTAAATCAAGTATATTTTTATTATCAATGTCTCCTCCTTCAGTTCAATATAAATAGCCGAACCTCGTATTTTCAAAATATATCACAATATAACTTGACATATTAAAAATATGTTATCTTATAATGGTTTATCATTTTACATCGATCGTCCCATAAGTATAGAAGATACTTAATAAGTTTACTATTGAATTTTAAGAGCTATTTGGATGCGTGTGAGTGCAAGCGAGAAAGCTTCTGTTTGTACTTAATGAAATGCAAGCGACAGTTTGAAACATTTATGAATGCAGCACACTTAGTCTTATTAGGTCATGGATCTAAAAAAAAATTAATGCTCTTTTGCGTTTGTCCGGATGTGCGTAACAGGCAGAAGGAGACGTATGCGACCCCATAAAGTATATACATTCTTGATCAGCATCAACAGCCGAGTCCATATATGTAGCCCTGTCTGTATGTCTGTATGAACATCGAGATCTCAGAGACTATAAAAGCTAGAGCTACCAGATTTGGGACAACATGTAAAAACTCCACGCCCCTTTCCGCCCCCGTAAACCGAATTGTTAGTGTCATTTTAAACCTAGAACGTTTAATTTTGGTATACACAATACCAATTAACATAATGATCTCTGAAAATTTGGTAACAACCAAAAAAAAAAAAACAGAAGTTATAAACGAATTACTCTTATAAGGCCTAATCCCGTGCAGCTGCACCTGGTTAGTTGCTATGTCACTCAGTGACATAATAATGGTGTTCAATAAACTTAATTCAAAGCTTGTCTGTAGACGTTCCTACTTGTTTTACAACTGATTTTGGCAGTTGCATGTTCATGTGTGCGTGCCCGCGAATTTCTGAAGTCGATATATGTATATATTTATATGTTATTGAGTTGTAGATATACATATAAATGTATAAGCATTTTTATTTTTTATGGATAATGCTCGATTTATCTAAAATTTAGGTGAAAACCTTTTCTTGGGGAAATCAGTTGTTGTGTTGCATGTATTTTGTTGGCAACGCAATATATTCGTTATATACCAGTCGTAGTTTTACTCTTCGGCCATATAAAGTATATATATTGTTGATCAGCATTCACATATGAGTGAATTACCCGTCTGTGTGTCCGTCTGCTTAAACTTTTTGATCTAAAGACTATAAAAGCTAAAAAGTCCAAATGAATTCCTATAAAGCGTGCGCAGATCGAGTTTATTTCTAATGTGACGTCAAACATTAGAAATAAACTCGATCTCTCTCATACGATTCTCTCATACTAATAAAAAGGACCAAAACTCATATTTTTAGTGATAACAAAACAAGTATTTATAATGTGACATGTGTGTGTGCTTGCTGAGCAATTCTTTACATCGATATATAATTGAGTGACATACATACATACGTGTGAAATACATATGTATATCAGTACTTCATACATACGTACCTGCTTGTTTAATTAATATTTTTTTCGTATGAACTATTTTTGTTCGTATATACTTATGTTAGAAAATGGAAAAGTACGTGTGACAGGTATATTTTGCTCATTTGATCTACTGTGAGATACCCGCCACCCATTTTTAATGATTGCAACAAACTTTTAAAGTGAGCACCGAAACTTACTATTTATCGAGAATATTCTTCAAAATAAACCAAAAAATATACCAATCTTAAAATTATTAGCTTGGTTGCACTTTAGTTTGTTTATCGAAGAATGTTAGTATACCAATGAGTTACCCCATCTGGGTGATCATACGGACGGAGAGACGGAAATAGCTATATCGTCTCGGCATTTGACGCTGATCAGCAATATATTTACTATGTGATGTCTTTCTGTCTGTTAAATACATTTTCGGTTAGCACAAATTTCACCGTCCCTTTTTAGAAGGGTATTATGGCTTTGTGCCGACCGTAAATTTATGTAACAGGCAGAAGGAAGCATCTCCGACCCCATAAAGTATATATTCTTGATCAGCGTCAACAGCCGAGACGATATAGCCATGTCCGTCTGTCCGTCCGTATGAACACCTAGATCTCAGAGACTATAAGAGATAGAGCAACAAATTTTTCGGGACAGTGTGTCTTATTGTTGCACGCAGATCAAGTTTGTTTTAGATTTTTGCCACGCCCCCTTCCGCCCCCGTAAATCGAAAAAAACGAATTTCAAGCATAATTTTAAACCTAGAACGTTCAGTTTTGGTACGCACAATACTAATCACCATCTTAATCTCTGCGAATTTGGTTACAATCGGATAAAAAACACAGAAGTTATTAAGATATTACTTTTATAAGGCGTTACCACGTGCAGCTGCACCTAGCTAGTTGCTATGACACTCCGCGACATAATAATGGTGTTCAATAAACCAATTAAAGTGCCGCCAAGCTAATAATTTCGAACAAAGAAAATTTTGATATATTATTTTGATATTTTTAGTATATTTTTTTTGTAGTATTTTTTCAGTATATTTTTATAGTATTATATAAATATAATATTTTGATGGTAAAATTGGGTGGCGGGTATCTCACAGTCGAGCAAACTCGACTGTAGCTTTCTTACTTCTTTTTACTGTGTTTTTTAATTTCTTCCTTAACTAGAGGGATATTGAGATCTTTATGTATGTTTGCATTAGTTACATAAAATGGTGCATTAACTAATTTCCGTAAAATTATGGACTGGTAACGCTTTATGATCTCAACATTCAAGTTGCTAGCAGTATATACAATATGGCTAAGTTCCCGATATCAGAAGCCAAACTTTGCAGAAATTGGTTCCTATTTGTTTTCTGACAGTCTGTACGCCATCCAAATGTGCCGAAAACTGATTATTCTTAAATTTTTTGTCCATCTTGATTGAGGGCAAATATTGTATTCAGCTTGAACCTGTAATATAAAGAAAATTTTATTTTTGTTTTTATGCTACAAATCATAATAAAACAGTTCCGGTAGTTAATATATAATTTGCCTTACTGGTTTCAGCTTGTATATTCGGTATGCTATTTTCTTTAAATTCAAAAATGTACGTCCTATTTTTATACTCGCCTACCTAAATGGCAGAAGGGTATTATAACTAAGTGCTAACCGAAAATGTATGTCACAGGCAGAAAGAAGCATCTCCGACCCCACAAAGTACATATACAAGATCCACAAACCGAAAAGAAAAACAAGTACGAAAGCTACCGTTAAGCTTGCTCGACAGTGAAATACCTGCCACACGATTTTACTGAATGGAAGAATAAATAAGACCGAACATCGAAATATTACATTTTTCAAAATAAATTTACTGGAAAATATACTTTAAAAAAATTTAACAAAAAAAATACCGGAACATTTTTTGTTTGAAATTATTAACTTGGTGGCACTTTATTAGGTTTATTAAACACCATTATTATGTCACTGAATGACATAGCAACTCACCAGGTGCAGCTTCACCTGATTACGCCTTATAAAAGTAATTCTTTAATAACTTCTGTGATTTTTATCCGATTTGAAAAATTTTTTCAGAGATCATTAAGATGGTGATTAGAACCCAAATTAAACTTTCTTGGTTTAAACTGTCGCTAGGAATTTGGCTTTTTTCGATTTGCGTGGGCGGAAGGGGCGTGGCCAAAATTTAAAACAAACTTGATCTGTGTGCAACAATAAGACACGCTATCCCAAAAAATTGGTTGCTTTATCTTTTATAGTCTCAGAGGTCTAGGTGTTCAGGTGGACAGACAGACTGACATGAGTATATCGTCTCGGCTGTTGACGCTGACCAAGTATATATATACTTTATGGGGTTGGAGATGCTTCTTCTGCCTGTTACATAAATTTGTTGTTGGTACAAAGTTATAATACCCTTCTACCCTTTGGGTAGGCGGATATATTTACCAGCTTTATTTTATACTTAGAATGTTAATTTTTGGTACCCACAATGTAAATCTTAATGATTTCTGAAAATTTACGATCGGACAATAAACAGAGCAGAAGTTATTCTAGAAAAACTTTTCTTCAACTCTCTCGTTCCTGCTGTAGTACTATTTATGCTAGTCACAATCCTTTTTGTAGTTTGAGTGCAAATTAAGATTTTTTTTTAAATGATTTGGTATTCTAACACTATTTTGCAAATTAAAACTTTGCTTTTGCAACACTTGTCTAGTAGTTAAGAATTGTTTTTATCGTTTTATCTTTTTTTTGATTTGGGATATTAAATAATCATATTTGTAGTACATAGACTTAATATACTTATTTTGTCCTTTCTGTACTCATCGTGAACGATGCCCGAAAAATTATAATTGCACTTCTGTAAAGTTGTCTCTGAACATTCACAGAAATCTATACTGTGACGGTCTACTCAACACACACGCATTGAATACCCGAATGGCTTTTGCCCAACCGAGTTGTACATATACATACATACTTTTAAATGAAACTAATGAGTATTCTGTGAATATGTCATCTTTGAATGCAGCCGTGCAGCTATCTAGTACATAAGCAAAAGACTTTTCTTCCCTACTAACCAAATAGTCATTGAATAAGCACAGCAAACGAAAATATAAAAAAATCAGTTATGTCTGAGCAAAGACCTTTTTTTAAGAGCGTAAGAGAGCGGTTTACCTCTCAGACTACATTCACAAACATCAAAAGAGAGTTATTTTTGGATTAAGCCAAACGGTCAATTATTAATTGCAAGCTCTGATTCTATTACATATTTATTTAAATCGAATATAAATGTATCATCTAAAATCGATTACAGGTATTGTCTAAGACCACAAAGTGTGCTTAAAAAAAAACAAGAAAAGTTTTTTATTATTTAGCCCCTTCAGTCGCTTACGGTGGTTTACTTATTTATAATTCAAACGTAGTATGTAGTTCATATTTGTGAATGTATGCAGTAAATTCATCATGGTATACGCATACAGCACCAAATGTATACCATGTATGTACATATATATGTCCATCAGTACATATGTGTATAAGCAAACAAAACTTGTTTGTTATTAAATTATTTATTTAAAAATTGTTTCTTACTATACTCCATAATTATTCTGTCATATCAGTTACTTCACGGTATTTGGACTACTCAGTTCTGTTTTTGAAAAATTAGTGAGTAAAATGTACTGGTTTTCAGTACCATATCAATGTAGTACTATTTAAATTAAAGTAATTATTAAATAGCTGCAACCGGCTTCGTTTATTGGGTCATGGATTTAAAAAAAATTTATGACCTGTTGCGTTTATTCGAAAGTGCCTAAAAGGCAGAAAGAGACATTTGCGACCCCATAAAGTATATAATGTATATTCTTGAAGATTATTAATAGTCGAGTCGATATAGCCCTGTCTGTCTTTATGAACACCTAGATCTCTGAAATAAAAGCTAGAGCTACTATTTGGGAGACAACATGTAAAAAATTTCTGCGCAGATCGAGTTTGTTTTAGAATTTGGCTACTCCCCATTCCGTCTCCGTTAATCACTAAAAACAATTCTAAGGCATATTATAACCACAGTTATAAAATTATTGTTTTGTTTTACTATCTCTATGGGAAGAATTCTAACGCGGACTTTGTAATTATTAAATTAAATTAAAACAAGTAGAAACGGCCAAAGTCAATATTTGACTGTATGAAGGCAGTGATTTTCGTAGAATTTCGTACAATTAACTCATAATTTCCAATGTAAAAAAAAATTAATTTAAAGTTTCTTCTAATTAAACAAAATAAAAATATCATCTGACACGAACTGGAAATTGAACCTAGGGTGTACTGTCCGATCAAGTCCAATTCGTACAAAAAAACATTCGATGTTTTATTTATCAAAGACTTTTAAAAATTTATATTTATATACATTAAAAATAATATAAATATTTTAAACAATTAAAATTGATATACTCGCCACCCATTTTTAGGTCATGGATTTTAAAAATCGTAACCTTTTGCGTTTGTCCGAATGTGCGCAACAGGCAGAATGAGGCGTTTGCGATCCCATAAACTAATATATTCACAGACGAGTTCGATATAGCCATGTCCGTCTGTCTGTATGAGCATCGAGATCTCTGAGACTATAAAAGCTAGAGCTACCAAATTTGGGGACAACATGTAAAAACTCGGTGGGCAGATGAAGTTTATTTTAGATGTTCGCCACGTCCCCTTCCGTCCTCGTAAATCGAAATTCCAAGCATGAGCTTGAACGTTATATATACATATTTTGTATATTTTTGAAAAATTTAATTTTATAATTTAATTTCGGTACATTATTTGGTATATTTTCCAATATATTTTTTAATAATATATTTCGCCGGTCGAGCAAACTCGACAGTAGAAAATTGGAAAAAATCATGCGCAAAAACAAACACTACCCGTGAACATGCCACGTATAATTGACCATGGGAAAAACATGAATGTTCTAGATTTAAACCACAAACTTTTAAGGATTGGCAATGTGTCATATGATCGATGAGTTTCACATATTTGTTGCAGTTGGCCATTATTATAATTATTATTATTGACCATGGAAAAAACATGAATGTTCTAGATTTAAACTACAAACTTTTAAGGATTGGCAATGTGTCATATGATCGATGAGTTTCACATATTTGTTGCAGTTGGCCATTATCGCAACGTGTAAGCAAGGGTATTATGGCTTTGTGCCGACCGAAAATGTATGTAACAGGCAGAAGGAAGCATCTCCGACCCCATAAAGTATATATATTCTTGATCAGCGTCAACAGCCGAGACGATATAGCCATGTCCGTCTGTCCGTATGAACACCTAGATCTCAGAGACTATAAGAGATAGAGCAACCAAATAGTGTGTCTTATTATGTGGATAGTGTGTCTTATTATTGCACGCAGATCAAGTTTGTTTTTGATTTTGGCCACGCCCCCGCCCTTTCAAATCGAAAAAACCGAATTGCGAGCGTCGTTTTAAACCGTAATTTTAATTTTGGTACACATAATACTAATCACCATCTTAATGATCTCTGAAAGTTTGGTTAAAATCGGATAAAAAACACAGAAGTTATTAAGAAATTACTTTTATAAGGCGTAATCATGTGCAGCTGCACCTGGTTAGTTACCATGTCACTCCGTGCCAAAATAATGGTGTTCAATAAACCAACTGAAGTGCCGCCAATCTAATAATTTCGATCAAATAAAATTTTGTTATATTTTTTTAAGTATTTTTTCAGTATATCTTTGAAAAATATAATATTTTAATGGTAAAATTTGGTGGTGGGTATCTCACAGTTGAGCAAACTCGACAGTAGCTTCCTTACTTGTTTAAATTGGGATGAAAAAATTGCTATTCACTGAAATAGCAGTGTTAACAACAACGTTCAAAAATTACACTTAACTTATCAAAAAACTTTATTATACTATATATTTTTGGCCAGCCCTAATACTTAGTTGTGTAGCCTTTATTGGCTATTACAGCTTGGCACCTACTTGGCATGGAGTCAACCAGGTCCTGAGAATGTTTAAGGCCCATGTCTCTTGAATAACTTGTCAAAGTTGGGGCTTAGAAGATGGGGATTACTTTCAGTCGTAGCGTATGACATCCCCCATACGTTTTCTATATGGTTGAGATCCTGGGACTGAGTTATTACATCGATTCTTTCTTGGCAAAACCATATTTTTGACAATTTACTTGTGTGTTTTGGATCGTTATTCTTTTGGAATGTCAGTTTTAAGGATATTTTCCAATTGGCATATTGCAGCATAGTGTTTCTTTATATATTTAGAAACCCATCGATCATTTTATCCAGAACCTAACCGCTTTACGAAAAACAAGACTTCACTAAAATTTTGAGGCACAATCGCTTAACGGCCTTCACCGTATAATTTAATAATATAATATATTGTGTAGAGTCTAACCCACAAAAAAAAATCACTTTGGACTTATCTGTCCAAACCATATACATATGATGTGGCCGGTTCAAATGGCTTTTGGCAAACTCTAACTGGGTTTTGCTATGTCTGTAATTAACTGACCCCACCTTCCGGGGGATTCGGGCATTCAAATTATCGTTCAACCATAGTCGTCGATCGCCGTGCCATCGCTTTTCGTCCTCGTCGACCTTATTACTCTGGCTGTATGATTTGAACTCACAAGACTATAATTTTATCGCACATAAGCCCGTCTCTGTCACGTCCCTTTTTCGTGGTATTAGTGCATGCTGACCATAACAGTAAAGCGTTATTGCACCTGTCAATGTTAATTTCGTTCTGTGCACTTAAGGTCAAATTTCATGCCCACCGCTGATTTTGACGATCGAATGCTGCGACTGAACAAACTCAATCACAACCCACACTGCAGTGCTTGACCCAAAATGCAACTAAAATGTAACCCAATCTCGGATGACACAAATATACACCTAATTTGCACCACCTTTTCCACTTAGTTTTAATTGCAACTTGGTCCCAATATTTTTTGCTTTTGATATTCCAAATGCAAATTTTCGATTTAACTGGATTAATAAAGACTAAATGCTTCTTATCTTCTCCAATGGAGCTTTGAGTACGGTTGTGTTTCAAGGCGCACCCATTGCATTCACTCAAGTTTCTTAAAATAATTTCCAGCAGCTATTTCAGTTTTTTTTTAGCTTAACACAAGTTCCACAGTCTAACATTTTACAACACTACCTGGGAAGTCAAAAACAAAAAAGAATTAAAAATGTGATTATTTTATATGGAGATGGATATTAAAATTTCCTTTCAAAGCTTATTGAAACGAGCATTTATTTAAAAGTGCATTGATTACTTGTGATATTGTTGCACTCGTGTTTTCTATATTTGGATGTTAATTTAAAAAAATTGTCACATTTTTTGATAACAAATAGTAACAGCTGTTTTATTTCGATGCGAATGGCAAATTTCAAGTGACAAATGACATTGAGAGTGAAACCAATTAATTGTCGAAAGACCTAATCTGTATTAAAGTAATCATCCATTTACAGTCGAAAACCGCTAGAACAAGTTCATATTTCGACTTCGTTTTTTTACACGCAATTGATTGATTTAAATCATATAATCAAGTAGTTTTAAAAGTTGTATACTATCTAAATCAAAAACCAATGTATGTTTATTTGTATATGTACACACTTATGTATACTTAGTATGCGCACACGCAAACGACTGTTCGTACATGCATATGTAATCATAATTACTGTCAGAAACATGTGCCTGAGGAATTGTAAGTACAATTAAATATTTAAAGTTCGACAATATTTTACGGTAACACATTATTTTGCTTAGTGTCGCAATTGGAGTACAGTGATTGTTCACACATATGTGTGTGTGTTTGTAAGTAAACAGAAATAAGATGGGTTTTACAGAAATACACGTTGTTTCTTATCAATTAATCTTTATCTTTTTATATGTATAGTACATACAAATTGCCTTTTCTGATTGCTCGTTAGCTACGTTTACCAAGGCCAAGAGTCATTTCAATTGCTATTAGACAAGTATACAAGTGCTAACTAATTGATACAAGTATGATTTATGTATTTTAAATTTTATTACATTTTAAGGGCATATAAATACCCAAGGATTAATATAGTACTGTAATGACGCAACATAATAATATAGTCAGATGGATCGATTTTTAGTATTCAAGATTGTAAAAATATTTGTTCTCTGGGTAGTAGTAATTTTATGAACATAAACAATTTATCTTGACTGTGATCGGAATATTGAGCTTTAAATAAAATGTTGTGGAATATTGCAGAAGTTCCCGATACAAAGCGGCCAATTCGTTAGCTAAACGTTCGTGATGAGCTGCGATGTATTGAGAGGTATGAAATGATAAAAGTTTTAAATCGAAAAAGAGGTGAATGGTGTACCTACTTATCTATATATGAAATCTTCAAGTTATATAACTCCGAATTTATGTTGAGCTGTGTGAATTTTTGGGATATTTCAGAACCTAAACCATGCGTGGCATTCCTTAACCAGGATCAGCAGGATCAGATGAAAATTAGTGGGTACCGTCGATCGCATTTACGTTATGTTTTATGTTGGATCTGTATTTGCTTGACTGGTGGACTGTTGCGATTAGTTTTGCATTGGTGGCGTCATTGGTACTTGCTAGCAACATGTCAACCATGCCCTTTGGAGGTGGCAAAAGAGGTTCTAATCGAGGAAGATTATCAAGGAAAACACAAACTTTACCACGTAAAGTCGGTTCAATTCCTATCTATAGAGCAATTAAAGTAAGTACCATAAATGTTTTGAATGAACAAATAACAATAGCTAAGATCGTGATTTCATTTCAGAAATCTGTTGCACGAGCAGTTGCCTGAAGAAAGCTTCGATGATAATAAGCTTCAGCTATCTGTTCATTTTACTTCAGCCCATTTCAAAAGTAGGTTACATAAGTATATATTACGAGAAAATTAATAATAAAATTAATTGGTTTTTATGATCCATACTAAATAGTGTATGTTATAAATTACATATAATAAGTTGTAAGTTGGAAAACTTACTGAATTGGATTTTCCATATCTTACAATTAAGCAATTTTTTATTAAATATATTTTGTATTAACTAGTTATTTATTTGCTTTACAGCTTAATTTTCAAGTTCTAAATGCACGTGATTATACAATAATTTTTATTAAAAAATAAAAATTAACTGTGTTTCTTTGTATTTTAGATTGTCGTTCTTTAAGAACCTTTCGTTGCAAGCAATTAGTTTATGCTTGGGACAGCGGAATCAACAACTTTAACAAAATCAACGGATTAGATGTGAATGTACCTTGCTCTTATTTTCATCAACAACGCGGATTGACTCTGCAAGAGCAGGTGTCGCGAAGAATTGTGTTTGGTGATAATGAGATAACTGTGCCAGTCAGAAATATCAAAACTCTATTGTTTTTGGAGGTTCTCAACCCTTTCTACGTGTTCCAAATATTTTCAGTCGTGCTATGGTTTACTTATGACTATTACTACTATGCCTGTGTCATCATGCTTATGTCGATATTTGGCATTTCTATGTCAATCATTCAAACAAAGAAGGTAAAATGATTTATTGTTATTAAAAGTTGAAAGCTGAAAGTTGTATTAAACGTAATATTCATTTTAGAATCAAGATGTTCTCCATGAAACCGTACTTAATACAGGAAAAGCTCTAGTCGTGAATGCTAAGGGTGTTTCTAAGGAACAGCAAACATCATCGTTGGTGCCCGGGGACATCATTGAAATACCAACGTCAGGTTGCACATTGCAATGCGACGCTGTGTTATTATCGGGTAACTGCATCTTAGATGAGTCGATGCTTACGGGTGAAAGTGTACCAGTCACTAAAACGCCTCTGCCAATGAAGCGCGACTTCATATTTGACAAAAAAGAGCATGCAAGACATATACTCTTTTGCGGCACTAAGGTTATCCAGACGCGGTATATTGGCTCTAAAAAAGTTTTGGCCTTTGTGATAAATACTGGCAACATAACAGCAAAAGGTGGCCTAATACGATCCATCCTATACCCACCGCCCGTTGACTACAAATTTGAACAAGATTCATATAAATTTATTCAGTGCTTAGCATTGATCGCGTGCCTTGGGTTTGTTTATACGCTTGTTACAAAAGTAAGGTTTTCACAAAGTTTTAGTGCATCTTTCAACAAATCGCCAAATATGTTCTTAGGTATTACGTGGTACGGCTGCCGTGAAGATTGTCGTGGAATCATTGGACCTAATTACAATTGTCGTACCACCAGCCTTGCCAGCAGCAATGACGGTCGGCCGATTTTATGCTCAAAAACGATTAAAGAAAAAAGATATATATTGCATCTCCCCTCGATCTATCAACGTGGCTGGTAGTATTGATTGTTGCTGCTTTGATAAGGTGAGTTCCAATATATATTAGTAGTGTTAAAAAATAATTAAATGGAGTTTTTAATATTGTTACTTAGACTGGAACCCTAACGGAGGATGGTATGGATATGTGGGGAGTTGTCCCAAAATCATCAACAAATCAATTTCAAATACCTTTGAAGGATATAAGTCGATTACCATACGATAATTTTCTATTTGGAATGGTTACGTGCCATTCGATTACTGTAATGAACGGAACTATGATTGGTGATCCTTTAGATCTCAAAATGTTTGAATCAACGAGCTGGATACTAGAAGATTTTAATAACATACCAGAAAATGAAAAGTATGGTCTAATTTATCCTACAATTCTACGCCAACCGAATCGAGTCGCTTCGGAGACTGATACAACACCAATGTCCGTTATTCGACAGTCATCGGTGGATGATTTACTAGCCAATGTTGGACTGTCAAAGTCAGAGTTGAATTTTGATCATGGAATTGTACGAGAGTTTCCATTTTCTTCAAATTTGCAACGTATGGCAGTCATAACACGTTGTTTGAGTTCTCAAGGCTTCAATGTGTACTGCAAGGGCTCCCCAGAGATGTTACAGCAGTTATGCCTGCCACAAAGTATACCAGATGATTATACCCAACAGCTTTCAATGTTTGCTAAAAGGGGCTTCCGCATTATCGCTTTGGGATTTAAAGCTCTAAACCCAAAGTTAAATTACACAAAGGTACAGAGGCTTACTCGTGATGAGGTTGAACATAATTTGGAGTTTTTGGGCTTTGTTATACTGGAGAATCGGTTGAAGCCAGATACCACGGAGGTAATAAACTCTCTAAATATTGCAAATATTCGCACAATCATGATTACTGGTGATAATATTTTAACGGCGATGAGCGTTGCTCGAGATTGTGGTATTGTGAGTTCTTCACAGGCAGTTATTACAGTACGTGCGGTGCCATCAGAAACTTTTGAAAAGCCCAGTAGTGATCAGAATGGTCAATATGAACTCCAGTATACACTCGAGATGGGCAGTGATACGTCTCCATCTACTTCAAATGGAACATATTCTGGAGTTGCAATTGCGCAGAATATGGATTTATCGCAGTCAACAAACTCGCTGATGAATGGAGGATCTAGTTGTGCAACGAGCACTCTACCTAATAGCAACAGCTTAACAAGCGTTAAAACTGTTGATACGTGGACCCACAATGACGAGGATGTAGAGCTAGGAGCTGCATTTGCAGCATCTACAACACATGATGATAATTGGCGCCGACACTATACTTTTGCTATGGATGGAAAGACATGGCAGATCATTCAAGATCAATTCCCACGTCAAATGGAGATAATTTTAACTCGGGGTTCTATTTATGCACGCATGTCACCCGAACAAAAACAATCGCTTATTGTAGAGTTGCAAAATTTGGACTATTATGTTGCCATGTGCGGTGATGGTGCCAACGATTGCGGAGCACTCAAGGTCGCCCACACAGGTATTTCGCTGAGCGAGACCGAATCTTCAATAGCTTCACCATTCACATCCCGTAAGTCAACCATAGCAGCTGTACCCAATGTTATCAAGGAAGGCCGTGCTGCTTTGGTCACATCGTTCGGCATATTTAAGTATATGGCTGCGTACTCGCTGGTTCAGTTCATATCAGTAATGATATTGTATTCTATTGACTCGAACCTGACGGATAAACAGTATTTATACATTGATCTTGGACTGATATCGGTGTTTGCGTTCTTCTTTGGTAAAACCGAGGCTTATGCTGGTCAACTGGTTAGACAGGTACCTCTGAGTTCGTTGATATCTCCAGCGCCCTTAGCTTCCCTCTTGTTGCATCTGGCGGCTGTGATTGGATTCCAGGTGGCAGGTGAGTACTGAAATACATATAAATAAATTAAATCTTATACTAACAACGATATTTTGTATTTCAATTTATATAGGTTGGTTTCAGCTACACCAACAACCCTGGTTTGAACCTTTCAAGCAATCTAAAGAGGATCACTTGGGCTGCTATGAAAACTATACTATGTTTGCAATATCGAGTTTCCAGTATATTATACTCGCGTTTGTCTTCTCAAAGGGTGCGCCTTATCGAAAACCAATATGGTCCAACTGGCCGTTATGCCTGACCATGGTGATCAATTTATCCATTATAATTTATCTTGTTGTTTACCCAAGCCAGTGGATATCGGATTTTTTGCAGCTGGTCGTTCCACCTGAAATGTCATTTCGTTTCATAATGCTTTCTTATGGGTTAGCTGCATTTATTACGCATGCTCTAATTGAAACATTTATAGTCGAATATTTGGTTTTTAAACGTTTTCAAGTAAAACGTGAGCAACATTTTTGCACATCAACTCGTAAATATATGCAATTGGAATATGATATTAATTCATTTAATAAATGGCCACCCCTAACTGATGTTTACGATCCGCAATATCCAACTGATCCACCTGCAGATATACAGCCAACATATGTTAATTTAAGTGCTGAGCAAAACCCAGAGGCGCAGTATGGCATTTTTCCTGGTTTTTTTGAAAACATAACCCATAATGTAGTAGAAGATTGATAGCATAAGCATTGCTCATCTTTCTTCTTAAACTAAATATATAATGGGTTAAGCAAATCTGAAGTTCAAATATCAAAAAAATATCAACAACAAAAATGCAACACAATACTGCATTTTATGTGCTTGTAATACTTAAGTTTGCCTGATAAATTGTAAATATGTATATTTGCATTTATGATTAGGAGTACATAGGCAATACCAAATCATTTTTATTACATTTAGAAGCACGTATTTTTAGCTGAAAAATATAAATATATTGATAATATAACGGCAACTACCTCTTTAAGATCTATTATACTGTCCAATAGGCAGCTCTTATTGTTATTAATATTAATTTAATAATGTTAATATAACTAGCTGGCCAATTGGCTACTTTGTAAGTATTGAATAATGCCGTTATAAATTTTCGTTCGTTCCTTTTATATTACCTATTAATGTATATCCTATAATTTTTTCGTATCTGAAAAGTTATCCATTATCGAAATAAACTTGGTCTATATAAAAATATTGATGGATCTTATGAACACATAACATAAAATACGAAATTTAATATAAGCGTTTTAAAGACTATTTGTTAAATTATGCAGAAAGTAGGTCAGCATAGATGTTTTGAATTTGTATAAACAAATTATCTGTCTATTTTCATTATATATTTTATTTCAAACGTTAATTTCACATATTTACATATGAAGATATATAACATTGTGAAAAATACAGAAATACAAATAAATGACACAACTGTGGTAAGTTTGTAAATACAAGTTTGTATGTATATATTTATTTTTTGAAGTCCCACGACAAGACATTGTTGAACCGGCTGCTGTCTTGTATTTATGTATGATCGTAAAATATTTATATGCACACACATCACATAACTGGCCCACCTGAACCAACCAAACAGCTTTTGCGCATGCGCTCGTAATAACATTTTCATAGTGTAGGTTATTGTATAGGTTGAGATTCTGGTTTGAAGCAGCAACTTGTTGACTTTACTTTGACTAAGTCAGTTTTATAGATTTCGTCTGCATGGAATGGTTGTGTACGCTTTGCAAATCTTAAATGTATGTACATATATGAGCATTTGGGTACTTATGTGCCCATATCCAATTACTCGCGCAAGTTTCTCATTTCGTGGTGATACGAAAGTAGTCGGTCCTTTATTGTTATGTTTATATATACATACATATGTATATGAGTGTAACAATGACTTTTAACTTAAAATGTCAAAAGTCCTCTGTGAAATTGTGTGTTTAGTTAAAAGAAAAGAATTTTAAATTGAACATAAAATATGTTTCATGTATTATCGTATATACGTTACGTTACAATACCAAAATTTAAAAAATGGAATTTTATTATTGTAAAAATACTTATTCAAAATTCGGTTTTTTATACATGCGACTTAATCACAGATTAACTTACGTACATATGAACATACATATGTATATTAAATATAAAATGTATATTTTAGTTCTTGATTTATAAAAGTTAAGATAATAATTTATTGTTTGATTCATATAAAAGAAGATAATAAACTTTTTATGTATTCATATAAATTCACTTTTGTATATGTATTAGTTAGTGTGCACGTAAGTCCTGTGTGTGATCTATTAAAGGTAAAACAAAACTTAATCAATTTAGTACATTAGTGAGGAAGCCACAAGGAAGTAAACCGTATTTCTGGAACCATTAGTAGAGAACAGTTTGATGTATGCATAATAATATATACAAAATGTTTGATCCACTGCTTACTCGGCACCTATGTCTCTTGACACTTATGATCGGCTTAATGGAGGCACCGCTATTTGGAGCTGCTCAGATAAATGGTAGGTCTTATTAACATTTACATACATATATACTTATTGAGCCAACATTAATTATTATAAAGCGTGTAAAAAAGAAATAAATGGGGCATCTCCGACCCTTCTATATATATATATATAGATTTATATATATTTACCATGCTATACATATGTACATATATATGTATATATATATATATATATATATTTAGATACTCTAAATTCCATCTGTCCATTAATAAACGTTATTTGTAACACAATTTCACAGAAAATATACTTACGCAAAGGCGTATTAATAACTACATATGTATGTACATATGTACATACATATGTATGTAAAAGAAAATTGTTTTATATTTCTACCAAATAACTTATGTATGTATATGCATGGAATGTATATACAGCGATCTTAATTATTTATTTCAAGTATTTGTTAGGTATTTGATAGTTTAATATCTCCTTTTAACTTATATGATACGTAATAATGTATTAATAGATGCATACATAAATATGTGCATAGTTATGTATTCTGACTTTTGCATATTAACTTCACTCGAGTTTTTATTGAGTAGCATAGAATTGATAATATTTACATACATATATAAATTATATATTGGTGCAAACATGTACACATATATAAATATATAATTCCAAAATAAGTATATGAGAAAATAATACAATATAGTATTAGCTTAATTTTTGTGTATTTAATCACAACCATAAGTTTGTGGACGTCAGTTGCTCAATATTGCCATTATGTCCGCATTAAGAGGGAAGAGAAAGCTGGGTGACTAGTTTTTGTATTTATGTTTGTAAATAGCTCTGTAACGGATGATGCGGATATTCATTCACTGATTTTACTCAAGTATTCATTGAAAATGAAAAGAAATTTGTCTATACTGATAGATGCCTTTTAAGATATTTAAGATATGGGTTTTAAATATGAAGATTTTTTTAATTGGTGGTACCTAAAGACCTATTTCCTGTTACCAGTTAGTATTAATTCTTAACTGAAAGACCTTTCTATTCCGTCAGGGGGTACATAAGGGCAGTTTTATGACATTACAATGTGACCATTGTATCATTTGTGTTTATAAATTCAAAACACAGTCTCTTTTTGAAAATATTCTAAGTTTCATAATAAGCAATAAATTAATATGCAAAATTAACCCATATATTTTGAATTACAAGCCACGCGCTTTTTATTGCCACTTTAATTTTTATGGATGGCGGTGATTTAGTGTGTGTTTCGGTGAAAATATTATCTTGGTGGAAGCTATACCTTTTTTTATTTAAATTAAAATTTACGAAAATTGCATTCGTTTTTCGCTATCATTTCTGTACTGGATGTTGTTTGACTCTTTACACTAAGGGATAATCAATTTTTGTTAAATAGCTACTAGCGCAATAAAAAAAAAAATAATTTTTTTGTTCGTAATTCTCGTTTTATTTTGAATTTACGTGTAACAATTATTTTCCTGTGCACTCACTTTAATGTAAAATTTGATTATGTGAAAAGGAACAATTTATTGTGGCCCTGAAAAGGTCTCAATTGGTGAAGGAGATTTGCAATTGCCTAAATTTTAAGTTGTACTCTCTGATCAAATTTTAATTTGTTAATGGCCACTTATTTCATTGTTTACAGTGATTGATAAGATATATGGACATCAGGTAGTAGAAAGAGGTTTTGGGCAGCAGCATCACAATGCTTCTGCGAAAATATCGGCAACAATATTTAAGCACTAACTATATAATTCGTTTTATACCATTTCATACAAGCGAAATGCACACATTCGTTTCGGTATATTCAGAGATTGAGTCACGCTTTAGTTGCATGTTGGCTCGAGCAAAACTGTGCCTGAAAGTTCGGTTGCGTTCAGTCCATTAGCGGTTACATTCGAACGTCTAAACGTTTGCTGATTGTCTTGAATTGCTTCAGCGTCCTTGAATGTGTTAGTGAATACACATATGTTTATGCAAAATGCAATTGTGTTGTGCTATAGGCAAATTTTGTGTATTCAATTTGCAGCTAGTACCAATTGTTGTTATTTTGGTTTCTTGTCTTCTGCCTGTCGCTTCAATTAAATTCTTAACAGTAAACTAAATGGTTATAAACGAACGCACATTGGTCAAAGGAATGCAACTTTAAGTTGGGGAGACATTGTGCGTGATATTGGAAGTCACGAAAGTGTAATATTAGTGTTTTTATAATTTTGACAGCAGCCTATGTATTTCCAACATAGGTTTTTGCATTAAATCATATTAGATTCGCTCAGTATATTTAGAACATTTTTCTGTTCACTCGATTGTTATTCGATAATTATTAGAAAAACAAGTTCACCGTACAATCGCACTAAGTGTTCGCTGCCAAAATTAAAAAATAAATTGTAAAAACACAAATTTTTCAATTTGAGGTTTGCATAATGTATGCCCAATTTCGTATTGCATCTTCTGGGACAATTTGCGTTTGGTAACAACCATTTTTTTTATTGCTTTCAAATTGATTGAGGTCTTACATCCATCTTTTAAGAAATTTGCCTGTTTATGCATCAGGCATTAATAACAGCTTTAGGTATATAGAAATAAATACGCTTTTCGATATCCAAGTGGGACCATTCTGAAATAGTACTTTGAGGAAAAAATCAAATTTATGCTTGAAAAGCAGCAACATCAACAAACCCGTACTCAATGATCGAATGTCGTTCGATCGTTCGTTGGATATTGAGTTGTCGCTGTGCGTTGCTCCTCATTTTTCATGCGACGATATATTAAAGGAACAATTTTCGACATTTTAGAATGTGGTTGTCATTTTGACGAATCATGAATCGATACGAATAATAATTCATGGCACTAACTAACGTTTCCTCGTTTGTTGGATTTTTCATTTTGATGTTTAAGATATATTCATCTTCGTCTCGCTAAAACGGAAATCTTCTATAAACGTTTTCACTTTGCGCTATACGAATGCTTCCCATTGAATTGTCTTTCGTTTTGGACATCAGGTCTTTTTTCTGTTCGAATTACAATTGCACAGTCATCGGCAGGCATTCGTTAAATGACGGTGTTAAGCCACTGAACTAATTCATTATGTTGATAGAAAAGGACTTGTAAAGCTGGCACGCTCGACATCGATTGTCCAATATGTTCGTTACCGTTTTACATGAAATAAATATTAAAAAATTTTAAATGAAATTTTGACGTTAAATTTTCGATGTTTGTGGCACCGAACGATATCAGTTGAGAACAAAAATTGTATATGCGGATATTTTCCACTGCAACATCACACTCCTGTCAATTCATTATTAAATTTGAGACCGCTCCAATACCTTGAAATTGTATCCATAATTTTCAATGGTGACAATTGGATAAAGACAGTAATAGTAATAAGATTAGTACTGCCATAATGCACCAAGATGCAAATCATCGTAAATCGCCTTGAGCGAGCGGTGCATATTGGAAAAATTTTCAGCTTTCTTTTTCGTTGTTGTTCAGTTATGTATATCAGAAGACTGATCAGTTTCTAACTTTATTTATCGTTCTAGTAGAAATGATTTTGGCGAATAGTCGTCAGCGGCATGCACCCGATGATTTTCCAGCCTTAATGCTCGTTGCTCGTCTGATTCTAAGCCCACATATTCTCTTCTTAGGGCATAACTGAAGGAAAAAGATGACGAAACATTTAGTGAAAAATCTATCGAGCACTTAAAGATAAATATTAATTTAAACATAAGTAGACATGTCCTTACTATTTATTTTTAAAATATTATCAAATTGAAACGAAAAACTCAATTCGTCATATGTCCACCGCACTGTTAATGACCTAGACTAGAATTCCTTCGTTATTTGTGATAGAGCAATACATCTTTGGAAGTAAAGAAATTTTTTAAAAATCCAGGGGTCGGGCAAGCAGCAACTGCGGAGAACACACATTATGTTTTGTCATATATCCGCTTAACACACATACACACATATTGAAACAGCGTCGTTCACTGCTTTAAGTTTTGTACGCAGAGAGTGAGGGAGAGAGAGCCTTCGGCCTAAGTGGTTTTGAAAACCCAAACCACAAAGCTGATACATTTCGTAGATATGGCGACTCTACTGTGCTTGGTGGACTGACAACAAACATTCGGATGCTGCGCTGCCCGTACTCAGTTGCAACTTGCTACGTTATGTTCAATGCAACATGCAACAAAATTGGAAGACAATGTCGGCTCGCCGAAGTGCTTGTACGCTTCTTTGAGATGGCAGATCTGTGTACTCTTTGGTTGGTGATGCTTCTTTAATTTAAAATGTAATGGGGTTTTGCATTTATTGAGCATTTACAATATGCTCTATTGCTTTATTGGTGCAGTTCATTCTTTTTCATTGCTATAACTCATATTAATACTCTAGAAAAAGTTTTGTTTATATATCTATTACCTTTTTATATTACTTTATATACTTTTTGCACTTTGAACCGATCAACAACGAAACAAATAGAAGTTAGTTTCATAAGCAACCATTTACTTTTAAGTAGTTGACAATTCAATAATTATTGACTAACTGAAATTGAAGCTTCGGTACTGTGGATTTGCTTTCCTTGCAATCCACATATGCTTAATTTTTTTTTTATTTTAAACAATATGTGTTTTAAATTTCAAAGTGAGAAGTTGATTTTTTGGTTAGCATACAAGCCGCCGTTCATCGTTAACAGTGCAAATTAACATATAGACGGTTGACTTTCAGACTCTTGCTCATCTGATGACTCTCATTGTGTAAGCGGTCAACCGTATTGCTCACCAAAAGTTGTTATTGAATGAGCTCAATACGAAAAGGTCCAACTCATGCAAAACCTGATAAGAAGGAAAACGATGTGTTATGATCTGAGAGAGAGATAGAGGGAGCGCCCATGGTTGTTCGATTATGTTCGTCAGCAGAACTAAGCGAAAAACGGTTTATTCTTATTTGCAAGTTCTGGTCACAGGTCGTTTTTGTTGAAGATAGAAGATAGTTGAGTTCATCCCCAACAGTTGTGGATTTGAGAACCGCAATGAAGATAATCCATGTACAAATAATATTTCTTGTCCATTTGCCCTTGCTTTTACATAGCTTTTTTTCTATTATAAATCATTTTATATATAATAATTAAATGATTTGTGAGCTTTGTATGAGCCTAGAATTCATCGATGGGTAGGTTGTTAAGGCGATGGTTGGGGTGGAAATAGAGTTTAGGTGTGTTATTTTTGCTTTAATATGGCTTCGCCAAGTAAGTTTTCTGTCGATACGTCGTTAGCTCTCGGAATTACAATATTGTTTAGTGTAGGGGGCAGTCTTGTCTTTTAAGAGTAAACGTAACGTTTTTGTTCGTTTATTATGACTGTCTATTCAGATAAAAATTTTTCGACGGTACCAAGTTTTACGCCTTGCAACGATTTAGAATCTCTGTGTCATCGGCAAACGTAAATGTCGTAAGTTCGCTGCTCCGATCTGTATAGGACTTATAGTGTTCATGTGATCATTGGACATAATTGGGTTATATCTCACTGCAAAAACACTCTTGTAATAATATGACCTCGGAGGGTTATGTGTTTATTGAGACTGAAAGAAGAAGAAAGAACTGGTCGTTGCCTTCCTATGATATCATTATGATGGTGATATTTTCTTATCTTTCTGTATAGTGAGAAAGTCTTACAGTAGAATTGAAGAGCTTACAGATGGCACAGCACAGACAGGAAGATCAGTTCAAGTGTTCTTTTATGAATTTTTCAGTGTCATTGGGTCAAGACACAATTGGCTCACCAAAATATCTCCCAGTTTGCCTGAGAACTAACAGAACCATTATTTATATTAAAAAGAATATGCATATGCACATCGATTTTCGTAAATCACTTTAATTCTTTTTTTTTTTTTTGCAGATGAACCTTACATTATAACACCTACACCAGCCTTACGTCTGGAAAGTGCAGATGGTAAGACGTAAATAATCTCTTCAGTGGGCATCAGTTGTTTCAATAAATGTGAAAAACTACAATACTATAATAATAGTAAAAATAAATTTGATATTTACACATTAAACTAATTATAAACAATGTAAATATAATATTATTAAGACTATTTATGCATATGTTTTGGGTGTCTCGTATTAGGCTTTTCGACATTCACTTTTTGAATGATCGTCAATTTTATATCATTTTCATTATTATTTATTATTTTCCATTTGTCTCCGAAAATACAACAGTTTTTTTGAAAACAAAATAAAATTGAAACGATTTTTAAAATTATTTTCAAAAATTGAAAAATAAAACAATATCACAAGTACAAAAATACTTTGACATATTTTACTGTCGAAACTAGAGGTCTGCAAGAATACAGTCAAAGCAGCATTGGTACTCTCACTCAAAGTTCTGACTGACTGAGTGAGACATTGAGTAAAACGGATTTGGAAAGGGTGTGAACGCATGAGTAGAAAATTTACCGTATCCGAACGGCGAAGCAATCCCCGAATGAATTTCGCGACCGAGTACTCGAGTAGTTGTGCGCCGCATTGGCGACATCAAATTTATTGCGTGTTTGTTTTTTCGTTTTTGTTTTGCTTTTCAATACAAGACATGGATTAATATATATATGTATGTAATTTATTTATTTTATTTTTCAATGATTGAATGCAGGAAATGCCAAAATTTCATCCGAATATTCAAAACATTTACTCTGCATTCACTCATTCTATCAATTACGCTTTGGTTTAAATTTCACTGATTTCGCGTACAACGAAAACAAAGCTCACCAATGGGTAATTCACTTTGTTGAAACCGTTTCGGCACGCCGAATTGTGACTCTGGCTTGTTGTACTCAAATAAGCGAAAATTTTGAGTGCATTCGTGCAGACCTCTAGTCGAAACTCCCTATTAAGCTTTCATTCACATTCACTTATAAATTACTTTAATAATTGTCATCAATTTTTCTAAATATTTTAAAAAGTAGTGAATTTGCAAGTTCCTATCATAATAATTAATATTATATGTTGTACAACCTTCATATCTTTTTACATATGGGTTACACTTTGATTACTGTTACAAAAGTAACAGCTACCCATAGGATTTTATTTAAACCTTGTGTCAGGCACAAATAGACATATCCAACCCGACAATATACATAAATCGACCATGTTCGGCTGTCTAACAGTCCGTATGAAAACCTAGATCACAGAGACAATAAAATAAAAAAATGGTTAAACTTAGTGTATTGCATTTTATTGTTTGGTATATTTTTTGTACATTTCGGTATATCACAGTCGAGTTATTGCTTTCCTACTTTATTTTTCTAAATTCTATACTAACATATATTTTATATTCGTCTATTTGAATTTTTAATTATAAAGCGTATTTTGAACTTATGTATCCACAGGAGAAAGATACTAAAACTCTTGGTTATTTTATGATTATGTTAATTGAATTATAAATGGTTGCTACTTATTGTATTTATGCTTATGTTGCTTGTTTTTGATATCATATAAAGTTTCTTAAAATGTATGTATATATTTATTTCTTTTTTCTTTATTTCGTTTTATGTAAATGATTACATCATCTCTCTATGCTGTATATTCTGGACTTCCTGACATAATCTTAAACAACTTCTTATATTTTAAACGTATGTTATTATGTGTATAATATGAATTGTATTCATCTTACTTCCAACTGCAATCAAATCTTTTCTTAAATTTCATTGTTTACATTTCTATATGCCATTATTATTATCTGTTAAATGTGTTTTTAGACTTAACGACTGTTTTGTTGGTAAATAACGATGGGGTGGGTCGTTTAGGTGGCGGCCACGTCCGATATCTCTCAGTCCGTCCAGAAGTTGGTCTTTTAACATCTACAGCAAGAACATTTATTCAAGAGGGTGTTACAACCGAATATGCCACCCAGGTCCTGGGTACTACTTTGGATAATGGTCGTGTGTATGCGCAATATCTTAAAAAGAGCTCTCGAATTCTTTTTGAGAATGATCACATAGCATCACCGTCTGTCCTCACCAGCTGGGTGGGGGACAACGTCCAGCCCCACAGTCGTTCTTACATACAAAATCATAACGATTTATTCAATGCCGATGCGCCAGATTGGCGAGACATTGACGATGGTCTAGACGATATAACTTCTATTCCTGTTTCTGCGCAATTCGTAGGCAACACTGATTTTCTTCAGCGAAAAGACCTAAGCCAATCGTTGACAATGAAATCTACAGCTACCAAATATTCGGACACTTTAATTTCGGGATTTTCGAGTCTCAATCAATTGGATATATCAGGTCATGCAGAGAACAGTACACGAAAATTAGCAGCTCATAAAGTTTTGGCAAGTGCTAATTTGTCAACATTTACTGTTAAAAATAGTTTCGAACCCAGTGTGTCCCAAACTATTGGAGAATCTGATGGTGCTGTAAATGCATTCATTACTAATGTAGATTCTGGGGAAAGACGTTCCGCCAAAGAGTTTTATCAACAGTTAAAACGGAGTGAGCAGAATACGCAGCCTCATCCTCTGAATTTTTCGAAGAGACTTCTATCGACTGTTACATACTACGGGTTTGCCGATTTCACTACCATAGTAGGTGATAGTGTTATTGTTTTTTCTCCAAGCACCACTCAGATGAACTCATTAGAAGGACATATAACATCAATAAAGGGAATGGCGACTCTTAGAAGTATTGATATACAAGATAAAAATTTCACGAATACAGATGCTAGTGAGTCTGTTAAATTTACAAACACATTGGAAACTTCCGAAATTATCGCATCCACAAATGTTGTTGTGGAAAGCAAAGATAATTTAACGCAATCTAGACTTCAACCATCTTCAATTTCAAAACTTGTTCCTCTTATTGAAAAAGACTCGCCTCAGTATGCCAACGAGACAAAGGTGACGCTATCTTTACCGAGCGATAAAGAAATATTAGAAATATATGCATCATTATCTAAAGTACAAGCCAATGAAAATGGTAATCTCTATAGTATTCAGAAGACTGAACCAAGTAAAGAAGGACATGGAGGAGCTACAACTATTTTTCTTGATGATGATCCGTTTTCAAACTTTGTAGAGCCGACTAGAATAGCAACAAATACTCCGACAATAATTCCTGAAATAAATTCACAGGAACAAACGATATCTAATATATATATTGAATCAAATATTTCATTAAAAGAAAAAGAAACTACAACTGAAAAATCTACGTCAGGTATTGTTTCAACACAATTGTTACTCGAGTCAACGCAATTCTCCCCGCTTCTCCACGATTATGATCAAAAATGCCTTCACAAAGAGTCCCAAGTTTTTCTGACTCATATTCCCCAGTTAGTAACGATTTTAAGTACGCACGTTTTGCAAAATAAATCATCTATAGAGAGTAGTATATCTTCTACATTTGATATTAAAGAAACCACCAAATTTTTCTGTGTTTCAAAAACCCGATTAAATGCGTCAATGCAGATTACAGAAATATCAAACACATCAGTTGGACTTGATTTTTCCACAGAGTCGAACTTAGGCTTAGATTTAGAGACAGGTAAGACTGATGAAAGTACCGTAAATTCCATGGTAGAGTCACAAACAGAAATCGCAACTACAGAGGAAACAGTACAAATTGAGAGTTTAACAAATAGCAATGTAGATGATGACTTTGTGACTGAGACTGAAAAATATCAAGAAGATGAGAACGAGAATGGGAATGAAGACTATGAAAATGAATATGGCACAAATGAGGTTGATGTAATTTTTAAGACCCTCTTCACAACCTATACTTATTTGACTACTTTCTTTGAAGACAAGTCTACTGCTGTATCTAGCCATACTGAGATAGTAACTAATGTTATAACATCGGTCATCGGAAGCTCAAAACAGAATGAATATTCAATATCCTCTGACTTTATTGAAAGCATCAGTGATAATGAAAATACTGCTAAACACACGGACCGTCTAGCTATGATATCCACACCTATAACTACACCATTAAAACATGTTATTGCTGATGATCTTGATAGGTTATTACAATCTAGTGCCAATGAAGTACAAAATTCTAATGAACTTAGCCAAGCAACTACCCATTTAGATGATACTAAGTATTTAAAGACATTCTTCACAACATACACATATTACACAACAATTTTCGCAGACAGTAAAACGGAAATAATGTCACGAACTGAAGTTTTTACAAATTACATCACTAACGTGGCTAGTACGATAGGTCAAATTGATACTTCGAAAGGCATCTTATTGACACCTATGCCTTCAGTTGAAGTTCTACCATCATCTGTAATAACAATTCCTGAGAATACCGCTAATATTACGAGCAATAATAACGAAGAAGAGGAACATATAACACTGGTAACAGATGTACGTTCTAGCAGTTCGGCTGGAAACCAGATCGTAATTGAACCATTGAAGGATTTGATTGAAGATCAAGTAAGTTCAGAAAGTAATACAGAAGAGATTTTACCATCAGAGACCCTACTTCTCCAGACGAGTTTTACCACTTTTACCTTCTATACAACCATGTATGTCGCTGATATTACTAATGTAATTAGTCGTTTAGAAACCGTTACGAATATTGTAACAGAAACAGTGCAGCCAACAAAAATGATAAGCCAAGAGGATGCCACATTACCAATTACATATTTTACCACATTTACGTATTGGACCAAGCTTGCAAGGGATGGTGAAATTACAACAATTAGCAGTGAGGAAACGATATCAAACGTGATAGAGCCAACTAAACGTATTGAAACTGATACAACTTTAAATTCTATATCAATTTCAGTTGCAAACCTTAATAAAAGCAATGTCATTAATACAAATATGAATTCTGATGTACTAACCTATTATACTACCTACACGTATTATACTACCTCCTATGTGGCTAATAATACTGTTACGGATTCCCGATTTGAGACTATTACAAATATTATTAGACCCACGAGTTCAGTGAATCCAAATCCGTTACCTAATTCCGATTCAACACAAACTTCAATATTACCAAATATAAATACAACGAATACAATGTCCATGACATATAGTAATGCATCGAACTTAATATTATATGATTATAAGCATATAATCGATGCTGACGGGGTAAGCACATTGTACTTCACAACAAAAATTCATTCGTCAATTAATGAAGAAGGCAACCGTGTAGATCTTACTAGTAGTACGTCGAGCCTATATGTTGATGAAACGAAAAAAGTAAACTTGTTAACTAGTTTAGGAGCTGAATCAATAAACAATGAGGATTCAATTTCTTTGCGACAGTACAAAACAGGTTTGGTCCGACTAATAGAAGGAACACGTGTCGGGAATAGTACAACTACCCTGTATCAGTCTAAGGTAATTGGAACATTTATAGATAATCGCTATGCCCAGATTATTGAAAGTACGTCAAGTTTTCTTTTTGAAAATCCACATACATTGATTATGGAGCCAAGTGCAACCGATATAAACACTCTTTTTATTACTTCACAAAGTGTGTATTTTAAATCTGAGAATATGGTTGAGAACACCATTATGAATGACACAACAGAGGTAAATTTAGAAGAACATTACGACGTTACTGATGATGAAAACAATATTAGTAATACTCAATTTCAAACCAAGAAACAAACATTTGCACCTGTAATTCGACCTTTTGCATCTCGTAACAGACCAACCTTTGCACCCAAACAGAAAACTCAAAGTGCCAGCAGTGCTACAATAATAACTCGATCTGACATAACACCAACCATAACAGCAACCCCAGCTCTAAAGTCCGTAGGTAGATTTGGTTCATCGCGAAGGGGTTCTGTATCGAATGCCCCCAATAATCCTCATGATACGCGATCGGCGATTTCTTTACCCTCGAGGCGCCTATTTGGGCGTCCACTTAAGCCATCAAGTGGATCAGTTAGTCAATTATCTAGTACTATTGGGACCTTTCATGGAAGTAGTGGTATTTCTCCATCACGAAACCGTTTTGCATCAACATTTCGTACATCTTCCCCAGTCATTTCGAAGCGTCTTGGCATAAGCACATTGTATCGATCAACTAATAGCAATAACATTCGTGTTTCGGCTCTAAATGCGGGTAACACACGACAGCGCATTAAACCGACTACCGTTTCCGGACCGTCGATTGCAAAAACAAGTGCAGATACTAATGTCTTAGACGTTCAGGAGGAGAGTTCAACGGAAGATCAAATTGAAACTAACATAGAAGATGATAAAGCCACAGAAAATTCCAGACGTAATCAAAATCCCCTCTTGCGTTTCCGAAGGCCACTTAGTCGACCTATCGGCTTTACTCTAGCTCCTCGTGTGAACGCAACCTCTACGTCTGGTACATCACCTAGAAGGAATCCGCTGACTGGGCGAGCTAAGGCATCAACAACACCAACAACATTAACAACTACGACAACACTTAGACCAAAACCACGAAGCTTCCAACGTCCCTCAATATCCAATGTTCAGGCGCGGACTCGCTCCCAGAATAACCTGTTTCCTCCAAGAGGCTTATTTCAACAAAAATATCAGGAAAGGGAAACTGATCTAATAGCAACAGACGAAAGTGAGATAAATCCGAATGAAAATGAATTTGAGAACGATTCTGAATATGACGACGATGATGAAGATACTGAGGAAGATGGTTTAGAAAATGACGCCAATAATGAGAACAATCGTCGTAGGCGCTCTAGTAGAAAATTGACCACCCAATTGAAAACCAATTCCCGGGTACGTCGTCAGGCAGAAGGTTTAAATCGAAGTCGATTTCGGTTTCGTCGACCTAAAACCGGCATTAGCGAGGGATCACAGAGCCCAAATATCGAAGACGTAAACGAAACCACAACCACAACAAGTAGCTCTCGCTTAAAAATAAATGCACGTTTTGGCTCCCGATTTCAATCTCACTCTCAGCAAACGAGTTCAACACAGTCATCTTCGCCAGGAAATCGTGCTATACGACCTACTCGACCTACATTGCAGCGAATGCAATTTACTCTTAGAGAGAAGGATACAACTATAAAAAGCAATTCAAGACAACCAAGTACAGCTTCAACAAATTTTCGACGTCAGCAGCCTATGATACGCCGCTCTAACAGTTCTCTTAACTCACGACGCTTAAAGAGTTTTGCCAATCATATTCACAATACCGTCGACATTGCCGGCCAGCGGGGAACGAGCATGTCTCGTTCACGTAATGGAAATGCGAATAATTCGAATAGAGGTCGAGGGTCTATGCGGGGAAGAATTCGAAACGATTATAACCAAGACACAACTTCAATAGATCTGGATAGCATGACTATTACAGTGACCCATATAATACCAGCAGAAGTAACAGTTTCTGTAGTCAACGGTCAAGTGACTGAGTATAAGAACATTGTGACAGGAAAGACGAGCTTAGAAGTGTTGGGACCACACCAATATACAAAAATTATGGGTAATAATGGGAGGTCCATGTTATTCCTAACGAGACAAGATTCAAGCGTCAGTCCGGCAGGAGTTACTGAGCTTACTCGATATCTTCTACATGACTCAACAACAACAACGGTAACATTTACACCAACCACAATCCGTGGGCGCAAAACCTCGTTCTCCCATGTCCTGCCCTCGACTGTGTACTCAGTAGAAAATGTTGTGACCACAGAACAGCCACATATATCAGCAAATGCACCTCTGGCTAATATATTGCTATCCCAGTTGCTATTGGGCAATATAAATTTACCGACTAATCAACTACTTGGCGCATTGGGTCAGCCTCAAGGATCTATTGTTGGAACAGCACTTGAGCCATCATTGGCATCTATTCCACAACCACTTACGGAGTACCGCACCCATACTTCTACCTACGTAACCACGATATACGATGGAAAATCCACAATATTACCCATTACTTTTCAAGGTAAAAAGATTCTGACTACAGTGTTTGATACAACTGCCCAAACCATCACAGCAACAGAATATAGCGTCGACACTATAATAAATACTCCAACACAGCAGATACAGCAACAACCTCTACAGGGTCAAGTGGCTCAAGTAAATAGCTTGCTCTTACAACAGTTGCTTCTTCAACAACAGCAAATACCACAAGTATCAAATACTATAATGCCACAAATAATATTGGGTGAAAATCTTCAGGCCTTGGATGCGACGGACACACTAAATGGTGACCTTGATGTTCGTGATAATATTGATGATATTATAGTCTCAGATCTTGATGCCGATCTAAGCCGAAAAAGCACGCGAAAGAAATCAAGAAAGGCAGGCAAATCTCACAAGCGCAATAAGCCGAAGGCAGAAGAAGGCAGCAGTGTTATAACTCTTTATGTATCAGGACGAAGACCTGGAGAGTTCAGCACTATTTTATCAACCGTACGAAATATCAATGATCAGCCGAGCAGTTTGCATAAAAGACACGCTTATGATGAGTCCCTGCAGACTGCTGGAGTATATGGTCCCAATGATTTCTATGAGTTCGGGGGTTCCGAAAATGTGCAGTTATATTTACCTTTGGAAAACTTGCAACAAAAACCCTTAGGAAAAAAGTCAAAATTCGAAAAATGCCTAGGAAAAAACTGTGATCTGAATGCACATACCGCATCGCTAGAAAGCATTGTTGGAGACGTCAGTTCGTGGTATACTAAGGCTAAAAGGCAAGCAAAAACATCATCATTTAGAAGCACCGCCAAGATCGAATTTTATGCAGACCACAATAATTATTAGCTAGCCTGGAGAATTCTTGAGTTGATTCCAAAATATTTGCAGGATACATATTTATCCAAACGAAATCAAGCATTTGTGCAGTTCAAGTGAGTGCTCACTTGTTTGGATTACGTAAAGTACTTTTGCTGTGAATACTATCTAGCAGTAATCCATGGCTAGTCAATAAAGATAATAAAATGTACGGAAATCGAATCTTACAGCCAAAGAAATATCGTGTTGTAATATTTTAAATCAATTACAAGGGAACCAGCCACAACGAGTAGTTCAACCAACAATTAACTGTTATCTGCAAAACAATCTAAGCTAAAAATTTCATAATTGAATTAATCTAGTTGATTGCCGCTGTGAATTAAAATATGATTTGCTTCGACACTACTATCTGCTTGAAGATGATTGCAATCAAAATTTCAAAATACATATAACAATTCATTTAAAATTTTTAAAAAATAACGAAATAAACGAAAGAGCAGACTGGCAAAACCCACCTGAAATGATTTAGAAGGTTATTCTTGAAACTTAGTAGATATAGAAGCTTCTCAATAATATCCATAGATGAGCTGAATTAGCTATGTTGGTTCATTTGCCTGCTAAAAAAAAACTTTCTGTATTGTGTTTGCTATAAGTTATTATTACAATTTCTGATGGCACAACATTTTTGTACACAAAATAGTGATCAGCTATAACTGGGAACTTTTTATTTTGGACATAAAATATTTATGAAATATCTCGATTTAAACTGAACTAATTTAAAGGATCAAATAATAAAGTCAAGCATTAATATACAAACAATTTTACTTAGCATAAGTTACACATATGGTGTACTCAGTGTATATAGTTTTGATTCATGTTTAAATGTATATTAATGTGCTTATCAAATAAGTTTTTAATATGAACACAGCGTCTTATTCATACACTCTGATTTAAAGTGGTATACTATAATTTGTGTCTTGTTATGGTATGCTTATTATACCAATGCGAGCTTCTAGTAATAATTGACAAGAAATGGGCGCAGACTCTTTCTTAGTTCTCTCAGTTGTCATTTCGCTTATTCAGTGTGTTTCCATACCTAATTTAAAATACAAATATAACATAAGGTAACATCTTTAAGAAATAAAAAAAAATTTTGTTCTTAAAAAAAATATATAATGAACTATAATAAACGTTGTAACTTCATAATAATATTATATATGTGTTATATTGTATATTAGCTGGATGAAAAATGTTCTAATGTGGTTATAATTATAAGTACTTTTTTATTGCTTATATAAAATAATCAAATTATCCGATTAAAATTTTATTATTTTATATAATTATAAAAACTAGAGGTTCAATGGAAATCAAACTATCTGAAAATAAACCAATAATAAGAAACACCTTTGAATATTAGCAAACAATCATAATAAGTTGCATAAATATATTTTGTATAAGTACATTAAATAAATATCAATACAAATGCTCTAATTAAATAATAGTAATTAAATATTAAGTTTGAAGTCAATACTATAATCGTATATACAATGTATGTTAATACTATATTATTATGTTCACATTTTTCAAATAGAACTTTTTTTTAAAAAGTCAAATTATATCATTAAATAAAATCAATTAATAATTTGACTATATAAAATTGTAGTTCTAGTATTGTAATTTAATTGTACAAAGTTTTATATATTATGCGTTTCAAAGGTAATTAATGGTGGTTGAAAAACAAATTGAAGTACATGTTCACTTGCGTGAACTAACTAATTATTAATTTTAAACAAATTGTAATACATCTGTACAAGTCTGTAAATTTTACACAAAATAGCTGGTAGTGCGTACACCTTACAATAAGATGGGGATTTAAGAAAGAATTTAAGTTGCTTAATTTCAATTGCAAAGTTTTGCATGAAAATTCCTTAACGCAATCCAAATGTAAACCATGTGCATTGTAGCACTTAACTTTTTTATGATTTGGTATATTATAATATAAAGAAAAAATATAAATTATTGATGAATTTAAAACTTTAACAAGTGAACAACTTAGAAATCAACTATTTCACGATGATATGCTCACTTATGCACCCTCATTCAATATATATTTGTATTTTATTGTATCGGTAATTTCGATGCAAAAATACATTTGAATGACTAAAGACATATGAAATATCGATAAGTTGCATGTGGATTATTGTTCTCGACGATTAATTTTCCTGGTCGTCAACCCATGCTTCACTATGTGTAATTTAATTTCGCGAAGAATATTTTGTACTGTTTATTGTTCGAATCATACGTTATTTTCGAAGCACAGTAAGAAAACACGTTTGCAGTTGACGATTCGATTTAAACAATACATACATATGTTAAATGATAAAATTGACAAATTGAGCAACACACTCTGACAGCTAGGTGCTCACTGAGATAGACAGACAGAGGTGTATATGTAGGTAGTATTTGAGGTTACACCTTCTGCCTGTGACATATGTACATTTTTGGTTGGCTCAAAGTTATAATATCCAACTCTATGGGAAGTGAGTGTATAAGGGGAAAAAGAAAAGTACAAATTTTAATTTTTGTTTTAAAAAAATGTTTGCCGTCACATGGCTCCGATGACATAAAATGAATATATAATACTTTATCTTCTACTTTTAATTTTGGCCTTAATGTTGTATGTGTTATTATACCCGCCTACCCAAAGGGTAGAAGGGTATTATGGCTTTGTGCCGACCGAAAATGTATGTAACAGGCAGAAGGAAGCATCTCCGACCCCATAAAGTATATATATTCTTGATCAGCGTCAACAGCCGAGACGATATAGCCATGTCCGTCTGTCCGTCTGTCCGTATGAACACCTAGATCTCAGAGACTATAAGAGATAGAGCAACAAATTTTTCGCGACAGTATGTCTTATTGTTGCACGCAGATCAAGTTTGTTTTTGATTTTGGCCACGCCCCCTCCCGCCCCCGTAAATCGAATAAAACCGAATTGCAAGCGTCGTTTTAAACCTAGAACGTTCAATTTTGGTACGCACAATCCTAATCACCATCTTAATGATCTCTGCGAATTTGGTTACAATCGGATAAAAAACACAGAAGTTATTAAGATATTACTTTTATAAGGCGTTACCACGTGCAACTGCTAGTGCTGCCTAGCTAGTTGCTATGACACTCCGCGACATAATAATGGTGTTCAATAAACCAACTAAAGTGCCGCCAAGCTAATAACTTCGAACAAAGAAAATTTTGATATATTATTTTGGTATTTTTAGTATATTTTTTTTTAGTATATTTTTATACTATTATATAAAAAAAATAATATTTTGATGGTAAAATTGGGTGGCGGGTATCTCACAGTCGAGCAAACTCGACTGTAGCTTTCTTACTTGTTTTTCAAATCTGGTTTTGTAATCTTTTGTACTTTTTTGAAAGATATGCACGTACACATGTGAATATATGATCAAAAAAAATAAATAAATAAAACTACATTTCCTGTACTCTACTTTTATTATCAATATAAATGCTTTTGAAATTAAAATGTTAGTCTGCCGAGACATCGTGTTTATTCCTAGTATTTACATAAAACGACTATTTGACATTTACATGAGGGCACAGGAATTAATCCTTGGTTAGCAAAAATACGAGTATACCAAATCATTATATATAAATGGGGATACTAAAAAAATAATTAGTCACACTGCATGTTGCTTACATTTGGATTTCAGTAAAAAATTTTCATACATACCTGCAATTTGTTTTTATACCCGCCTACCCATAGGGTAGAAGGCTATTATGGCTTTGTGCCGACCGAAAATGTATGTAACAGGCAGATGGAAGTATCTCCGACCCCATAAAGTATATATATTCTTGATCAGCGTCAACAACCGAGAGTATGAATGTTCAATTTTGGTACGCGCAATACTAATCCCTATCTTAATGATCTCTGCGAATTTGGTTTTCGGATAAAAAACACAGAAGTTATTAAGAAATTACTTTTATGAGGCGTTACCACGTGCAGCTGCACCTAGTTAATTGCTATGACACTCCGTGACATAATAATGGTGTTCAATAAACCAACTGAAGTGCCGCCAAGCTAATAATTTCGGTAATTGTTCGCGCGATTTTTTTTTTTCAAAAATTTTTCGCCTGCGGCGCTAATTTCTTTCCTCCCTTTCCCCCATTTTTCTCCATATCAGGTGAATTATTTTCTCACCACCTCACACGTGGCACTTCTTCTTCATGTTGTATGAATGCAATATTTGGTTTGCATAAAATCGATTTTGGCCACTGTAGAAAAAAAAAGGAGAGCGGGAGAGAACAATGAGCGATCGATACATACAAATGAGAGTGAATTGCCAACAACAAAATACATGGTATTTTCGAAAACTTTAAATTAATTTCAAAAAAAAACTATTCATTTCCGCAAAAAAAACTCTTTGTTAAAATTCTGGATAAATCTAGTTCTTTCCAGGAAAAATAAAATTAAATAAATTTATTCACACGAGCGGCTATTTAACAATTACCAAAATTTCGAACAAAGAAAATTTTGGTATATTATTTTGGTAAAATTTTAGTATATTTTTTAAAAGTATTTTTTCAGTATATTTTTGAAAAATATAATATATTGACGGAAAAATTGGGTGGCGGGTATCTCACAGTCGAGCAAACTCGACAGTAGCTTTCTTACTTGTTTTAACATACGGTTATAAAATAATTTTGTTTTTGATTAGACACAATAGCAATAAGAAATAAGTACTGACTGAACTATCAACATATAGCTTAAACGGCAAGAGGTATAACATTGCTATCACACACAGCACAGAGACGCTCGTTTAGCCAGCTTCAAAAAAAAAACAAGTAGGAACAGCTACAATCAAGTTTTGACTATACAAGGTCATGTATTTTATGTGAACATGCGTAATTACGAACATAAAAAAACATATTCTTGTGACGCAGTGTTTGTTAAAAAATAATGAAAAAAAAGTCGCTGCTCGTCAATTCTAAAACAAACATGATTTTTGTTAAGTCCATGACCTAAAAAAAGAAATGTATAAGTTTTTCCGAATTAAATAAATAAAAATACAAAGTAACTTCTGACACCGACACAGCTTCCTCCTAAACTTCATCGATGACTACCAAAATGTACTAAGCCATATTGTAATTTTCGTACGACAAAAACACAAAACATTTGATAAAAAAAAATACTATTTCTTGAATAACTTCCATGTTTATCGTCCGATCTTAATACAATTTTCACCAAGTGTCCGCGCTCGGATTCTGTGGGTGGTAAAACAACCGTACCAAGTTTATGTTCGAGGGTGTAGTATGGCTTAAAATGTGATTTTTAGTGATTTGCAGAGGCGGAAAGTGGCGTGGTCAAATTTTTAAGCAAACTTGACATGTTGTCTCCAAAATTGGTAGCTCTAGCTTTTATAGTCTCTGAGATTTAGGAGTTCATATAGACAGACGGACAGACATGCAAGGTATATCGACTCGGCTGTTGGGGAAGATCAAGAATATATATACTTTATGGGGTCGCAGATGATTCCATTTCTCTGCTACGCACACTCCAACAAATGCAAAAGGTTATGCATTTTTTTAAATCAATGATCTAAGTAAAACGAAACTGTTAGTGGGTCAAAGTTTACATGAAAACTCTTAGTCGGGTTGATTGCAAATAAATTTATTGTTCTTATAACATATTCATTTTGAATAGCTTACATCGAATAATTAAGCACAAGCTTAGCTGCTTGGTAGAACGTCGTTTTTGTAATTCCACAGTATGCGAATCCGTTTTTTTGCTGCTAAAAAAATATACATATATATGAAAATAGAGTGTACATACGGTTGCCGTACGTATATATACATTCCGCATTTAATACATGGAAAACTCATATACATTAGGCTGAAAAATTTTGCGTTATAATCTAAATTGAAAGGTTTTAGGGCCCAAAAATCTTTGTTTTTACCTAATGAACAAGAATATAACGTTTAAAGACGATTGTAGAATATTTAGTATACCCTAAATTGGTCAACAACAGTTTTTGCGATGGTCAACGAGGTCTGCTTCGAGTTCTCATCGTAATGAATTTGATAAGTTATCAGGACTGAGAAGAATGCAGGGTTGACGGCAAGTCAGACATGTGGTATTATTTCATAATTAGTCAGACAAACGGAACTTGTGTTTACATCGAGTTTCGGTGAAAACTGTCTTGGAACTAGTGTCGTTAAAAATGCTGCAAGATATTGAATCATCAGAAACGATTATGAAAGCAATTATATCTCCTGTGCTTCGCATTATTTCCATAGCTAAGCGTTTTTTGGTCATGGATTTTAAAAAATTCATGACCTTTTGTGCTTGTCCGAAAGTGACAGGCAAAATGAGACGTCTGCGACACCATAAATAATATATATTCTTGATCAGCATCGACAGCCGAGACGATATATGTCTGTCTGTCCGTTTGTCTGTATGAACATGGAGACCTTTTTTTTATTTTTTTTTATTAATTTTTCATTTATTTGTTGGATCTTCTCTCCATAATAGATACTAACAACAAGTTTCAAAATCTTAACTTAATAATATAACTAAGAATCCATTTTAGCGATGGGTTTAGTTTTAAATACGGCTCTAATTGTATTGGGACTGAGCGAGTGGATGATCGGAACGTTGAAGTCTACTCCAACTGTAGGTTCTGGTTAGCGAGCGTGCAAGAAGATTTGGATGAAATGTTAGTTTAGCGTTGTGTTTTGCTTTTTTCTGTAAAATTTCGTCAGAAACGGTGTTTTTATTTAAATCTCCATGAATATTTTCGTTTCTTATATACCAAGGAGCAGTGATGAGCCTAAGCGTCTTAGATTGAACTCTTTGAATTACTTCGATGTTACTACGACTGGCATTTCCCCAAAGTTCAGAGCCGTATTTCCATATTGGCTTGATCACGGTGTTGTAGAGAAGTATTTTGTATTCAAGGCAAAGGGGGGATTGAGAGTTGATTAGCCATTGGAGCTTGGTGGTTTTCAACTTTAGTTGAATTTTTTTGGCTGCTATGTGCGAGCGCCAGGTGAGTCTCCTGTCAAGATGGATACCCAAGTATGTGACGGTGTTTGCCTGGGGGATTCGTGCTCCGTTTAGAGTTAGGTGAGGACAAGTTTGTCTGTTCAGTGTGAATGTTACGTGCTTACATTTCCCTTCATTTACTTTAATTCTCCAGTTAGCTAACCATTTTTCAAGAGATTCCAAGTGATTTTGTAGAATAGCAGTTGCTCTAAGGGGACATTTACTCCGGCTAAGAATGACAGTGTCATCTGGAAACGTGGATGTGGTAAGTTGAATGTTTGTCGGAATGTCCGATGTGTATAGTGTATATAGAATGGGACCGAGAACGCTTCCTTGAGGGACTCCAGCTTTGATTTCATGCTCAGCAGATGTTGAGGCGCTGCATCTTACGGAGAATATTCTTTTTCTGTAGATAGGATTCGAGGAGTTTGTGCATACTATTGGGGAGTAGTGTTTTGATAACATAAGTCCATCGAGCCACACCCTGTCAAACGCTTGGGCAATATCAAGAAATATAGCAGAGCAGTATTCTCGTTGTTGCAGTGCGTATCTACGAGGTGATACGGTTTACCTGTTCTATTGTACCATGTTTTTCTCGGAACCCAAATTGATGCATTGGGATTATATTATTTATATTAAGATGGGGACCGATGTGCGATAAGATGATTTTTTCGAATAGCTTTGATAAGCAGGACAGAAGACTTATTGGTCTATACGAAGATGTTTGAGTTTTGTCTTTTCCAGGTTTCGGTATCATAACTATTGTTGACTTTTTCCATCTTTGAGGAAAATAACCATATTTAGCCATTGCGTTGAAGAGTGTGCATAAATGATTTACAGCACAACTCGGTAGTTCTATGATCATTTTTGGAGTAATTTGATCGTGGCCCGGTCCTTTGGTCGGCTTTAACTGCTCTTTGATTATTTGATTAATTTCGTTTGATCGAAATTTCAGGGGCGGAGTGTGTGTTATATAAGATCTTGAGAATGCAGGGAGCTCAAATAAGTTGGTCGCAGGATTTGGTTGGAAGACTTCATGGAGGTGTGTTGCAAACACGTTCGCCTTTTCTGAGTCACTTCTAGCCCATCTTCCTGTAAGACTTCGGATAGGACTTTCTGTTTCAGTAGGTGCACTGAGACTGCACGCTTTCCAGATTGAGTTTTTGGCACATGTTGGAGAGAGTTGTTCGATGTATTGGTTGTTGTGCGAGTTTCTCTTCTTTGTTCAGTACTCTAGAGAGTTTTCGAGTTGCAGCTTTTAATTTCGCTTTGCGTGATCTGTGTTTTTGCCACTCTCATCGTAAATGTCTTTTTTCTAAAAGGATCTGTTAAATTTGCCTATTTGTACGTTACTGATGTGTTACTTTTGGTTTCATTTGGCGCGTAGATACGCGTGCAGCAGTGGTGAGAATGGATTCTAAGGCAGTTACAGAATTATCAATGTCAGCCTCGTTGTGCAGTGTTGGGCTTAACTCAATGTGTGAGCTTATATATTTTTTGTAGCGAAGCCAGTTTGTTTGGTTGAATGTAAGCATATCAGGCCGTTCTAACGTTTGTGGTTGTTCGAATAGGTGAAGAAGGATAGGAGAGTGGTACGAGGACAGGTCAGCTATTGCTTCTATCCACGTTAGTTGTTTTGGTATGTTTCGGGTTATAGCAAAGTCTATAAGATCAGGTTTTTTGTTGGGATCAGTTGGCCAATATGTAGGGCTACCCGGAGATATGAAGTCAAGTTTATTCGATCTTGTGATTAGAGCTTTGTATAATTGCCTTCCTTTTGGATTTGTAAGACGGGAGCCCCAGTGCGTGTGTTTGGCATTATAATCGCCTGCTGATATGAAGTGGGCCCCTAGTTGGTTGAAGTATTCCATGAAGTCTTCTCCCGAGATGGAAAACCGTGGTGGGCAGTATATTGAGGCAATACTAAGACTGCCGAAGGACACTTTAATGCTTATTAACGTAGCTTGCAAGTAATTGGTTGCGAATGGCTGCAATTGATGGTGGTTGATGCGTCTCTTGATAAGGATGCCTGTTCCGCCATGAGGTTTGCCGTCTGGATGATTCGTTGAGTAGAAAGGTATACTCGCTGAGAAAGAAGTTATTTTTATTTGTGAGATGTTTCTCGGAGATTAGTAGTATGTCAATGTCATGTTCCTTTAGGAATTGAAGGAGTTCGTTTTGTGTGCTGTGAAATGCCGTTAGCATTCCAGAAACATATCTTTAAGATAGCCATTTATGGTTTGGAGTGTTGGGATGCAAGCATTTGCATGAGTACGTTTTGATTTCGCATTGTAGATTGCATAAACTTCATAAATTCCATCATGCTTTTTTTAAGTGAAATAATAAGTGATTCAATTCCAGTTGATGGCTCTTATAAGGTGTGTTGTTTCTCTGGTGGTGTTAATTGGGCAGCTGGTGTTGGGAAGATTGCCAACTTGGAAGCTGGCTTTACTACTATGCCTGATGTCGAGGCATTTGCAAATGATACTCCTGGAATTGTACTTACAGGTTCAAAGGAGGACCTAGCTGCTTTGGCGAACCAGACTCCTGGTGTTGTTTGAGATGGAGTTACAGAGTTCTGTTTGGGGAATGCTTGCTTAGCAATGCGACTTTTTAGGTCTTTGTAGACTGGACACCCTCTAAAGTTTGCTGTGTGGTTTCCACCACAGTTACCGCATTTCCTTAGATTAGGGTCGCTTTTATTGTTTGGACAGATGCCAGACTCGTGCTGGGCGTAGTGTACAGTAGGTTCTAGTGTGTCCATACTCCTGGCAGTTAGTGCATTGCACAGGAGCATTGCGCTTGTGTGGCTCCTCCACTGTTATTCTGCGGTGGAGTAGATACTGAAGTTTGTAGATTGGATGGACGGAATTTTTGTTTTTGTGTTTGTTTTCAGGGTTTAATTCTACTTTAAAAAGAGGTTGTGGTATCTTTGCTCTATTTATAATATTGATAGCCGATTTTGCCTCAAATTTCTCTTGGAAAGCAGAGATGATTTCCGCAGTTGACACGGTTGGCTCGATGCCTTTGATTACCACTTGAAGACCCTTACTGCTCTTTAATTGATAGGTATAGTAATTTTTCTTTGTATCTCTTAGGTCTTTCTCAACTGTGTGATAGTTATTTTCATTGTTAACTTGAAGTTTGACATCGCGTATATTGCCCTTATTTATTTGGGTCACATAGAAGTTGTTGGTGCCTATTACCTCTGTAAGTCGTTCGACGATCGCGGAACAATTTGAGTCTCTTATGTAGATGGGAGGGGGTTTTGGCTTTGCAGGTTCAGTGGCCACTTCTACGGGTTCGTCTTCAAGGTGTTCGGCAAGAATTTGGAATCTATTATTGTTCGAAATGTTTTCTTGATTTTTTGATTCGGAAGTCTTATTTACTTTTGGATTATTGCCTAACTTTTTATTGTTTGGGCTTAATTTGCGTTTGGTTACGTGTGTGTCCCGTCCATTCCGGTCTGTATAGTTGGACATGAGTTTAACGTTGTGGTAGGTTGTGTAGCTAATTGCTGACTTTGCAGTATTGGACAGTAGGGCATAGCAGCAGAGGTCATTGACGTTGCCGTTGTGGACTGAGACACGGTGAACGAGGGTAGCGTAGTTGTTGTTGATGTTTTTGGCAGAGGTGAGAGTGCCGCGCACTCTACACTCCAACTCTCTTTTGGGCCCATGGGAGCGGGAGAAACAGAACGATCGCTTGCATTGCTTGTTGTGCTATTACTCGTTGGTATTACTGATTTTATGTTTTATTTTTCTTTCTTAGATTACTTAATAGAAGTAACACAAGGATCTGTATGCTTGCACATTGCACACAGTAGCGACTTTTCGCTTAGTGGTAGTACCACTTTATATGTTTTTAAGTAGAGTTTTACACTGTTGAGATTTATAAATTCACGGAGCACAATTGCAAGACGTCTGGACTCGCGAATGGTTGGTTTCGGTTTTTTAAGATGGAGATGGAGATCTTAGAGACTATAAAATCTAGAGGTACAAAATTTCGAGACAAATTGTAAAAACTCAGTGGGCAGGTGAAGTTTTTCCGCCTCTGTAAACCACTAAAAGCACATTCACAGTTTTACGACCCACATGTGAAGAATCCTAGCGCGTACGGTTGGTGAATATAAACATGGAAGATATAGTAAGTGGTAGTAATACAGTAAGAAATAGTAGTACACTAGCAAGATAGCTCATAGTGCATTTTTATCTATGGTCAAAAAAATGAGATAGCAGAGCGTTGATCGAATGTTGGAAATTGTTTTAATTGCTTCAAATATTAATTATGTCCACAAATATTCAATAATAAAAGTGTGTTCTTGTACAACACATAACAAAATAATGTTATAACATAACATTTAAAGTTTTATGTTTTTTCATACGAATATGACAATTTGACTTAATAACACAATTTGTGCGGTCATCGATCAATATGTCCGCTGTTCGGTAGAACACAGGTTCGATTTCCGGGCGGTGCGGTGTTTAAAATTATTTTATTTTACCCTGTAATTATAATATTGTATATAATATTGTTCATTTAAAGCTTTTTTCATTTGCTTAAATATTTTAGAAATTAGAAAATTAATTGAAAATCATATATAATATATATTATAAATCTTTTAAATCATAGTTATGAAAAATTTAAAGACAAAAATAAATATTTTATATTGTGTGGTGTGTTTTCAGCGTAACTGTAATTATACATATATATATTTATGTACATCTTTTAGCATGTCGCATAGCACATCCCACGATGGTTATCAGGCCTGACGACGATGATATGAAGGGTTATCAAACTTATAAATGTGCGATATAATATACATATATATAAATTAATTGAGTCTGTAGATCGTAGTCTGGATGGATTTTCTCAGCTATCGTTTTATTAAACGAAGTGGTTCGTTTTAAGGTTGATACAGGGCTGCTTACATAGAATCTTAAAGTGAAGAATGAAACCGTAACATAATGTTACGATTTCATGTTCATAGCGGCCACGCAAATATGCTGTGTTTGCCGGATTTGCAACGACATCCGGCATAATGTTTATGTTGCATTATGGCTTTGTTTTCGTAGCTTACTTGGAATCTTAGAGCGAGGAATGAAACCGAAACATATTGTTGCGATTTCATGTTCATAGCGGCCAGGCAAATATGCTATGTTTGCCGGCTATGCAACGACATCCGGCATAATGCTTACGTTGCATTATGCCTTTGCTATCGTATTTTATTTTCATTTGATATCTTTAGTTAACTTATATATTCATATATATATTTAATTTGAATAGTAAATAATGATATATAAAAGTAAAAGTAAAAGACTTAGCTTAGATACTAATAGCAAATTGTAAGGTTGCTATGCAATGTTTAACTGATGATAGTAGATGCAGAACTTCAACTTTGATGAAGGTATCAATAGCTTCTTGCAATACAGCTGATAGCGCCGGAAGAGCTCTGATAGCTACTTGTACAGATCGAAATGTGGTAAACTTCACCAACACTGGTCATGAGAATAGACATCAGTTTTATAATGTATATGTAGGTCCGCGAATATAGATTAAATTGGCCTTAAATTATCTCTAAGTGGCCGCCACCAACCCGATAGCCTTGGCGGGTGGTAGAAACTAAATCACCAAGACCTGTAAAATTACTCTTAGGAACACTTTGGTCACTAGTTAATTATTGTGATCGTTAGTTACTTGTGTAACTCACTATGATGGAATCAAAACCTCTAGGACCATACTGCCTTAATTATATATAATTTGATGCTGAATGCGCCAATGGCATTCTTCGCAATGGTCTTATTGTACGCATAAGTTGGCACTGAGCTTTTTGCATGTGAGTTGAGTTTTAAGCTGCCGTAAGCTAAAATTTTACCTGTCACGACTTACAGTGAAAGAGAGAAAGAGTCAAATTGTACAAGATTGTGATATACCTGTACCAGTCCAATTTTGGAAGCCAATACATTTACTATTCCCATTGCAGCTCACGACAATGGTTATACTATTGGCATGGGCTCTACCAATTAAAGTTTCTAGAAATTTCCCGTGCTAATGGAAAGTAAATTGGTCATCTGCACTTATGCACTTTGTTTACGAAAATATGTTAGATGAATGTTTTATTGAATATAATTACAAATTAAATAGGCGGTTTTAAAAATTTTTGATTTCGCTTCACTATGTATTGTAGCTTTTTCCGGCTGCTTTAAGGAATATGGGAAGTACGATTTAATACAAATTCGTCTGCAGAATCTTCTAAAACATCTAAACAATCCATTTAAACATCTATTGTCATTCTGTCTGATATCTAAATAACTACTAACACAAGTAAGAAAATTACAGTCGAGCTTGCTTAACGTGTAAGCTAATGAAAGTCAATACTATAATATTAAATTGATTCGTAAATATCTTCTATATTTATAGGCCAATCGATGTGAATTTAGAATAGCATTGTAAAATGATATATAACCAACGAAAACAGTTGGAATGTTGTGATTATTAAACATATTTTGCACTAAAATCTCTAGACTAGTTGTGGGCACAAGATTCGTCAATCAGAGCAAACATCAAAATTTACAAGAGACGATTAAAGCATGTGAGCAAAACCAGAAAAAACAAGTAAGAAATCTACTGTCGAGATTGCTCGACTGTGAGATACCCGCCACCCAAATTTTAGAAGAAGAATAAATAAGAGCGACCGTGGAAATATCATATTTTTCAAAAATATACTTAAAATACCAAAAATATACTGAAATTGACTTTGTTCAAAATGATTAGTTTGGTAGCATTTTAATTTCTTTATTGAACACCATTATTATGTCACTGAGTGACCTGATTTCGCCTTAGAAAACTAATTCCTTAATAGCTTCTGTGTTTTTTGTCCGATTATAACCAAATTTTCAGAGAACAACAATAAGACATACTGTCCCGAATTGGTTGCTCTATCTCTTATAGTCTCTGAGATCTAGGTGTTCATACGGACGGACAGACGGATGATGACAAAGAATATATATACTTTATGGGGTCGAAGATGCTTCCTTCTGCCTGTTATGTACATTCGGACAAACGGAAAAAGACATGATTTTTTTAAAATCCATGACCCAACTAGGCGGAGGGTCAGGAGTGTGTTTTTTTTTTTTTTAATACGTTTTATTTATTGAGTCTTCTCGTCATGAGACTAACAATAAGTTTAAAAATCTTAAAAACGAACTTAACTAACAATCACTAATCACTAATCACTAATACAACTGATATGAGTTTTTTGTGGCTCTAATACTTAAGGTTGGGTTGGCATATTAATACTATTTCGGCTAGATAGCCATGTTAAGTCCCTTGCAATGCTGTTCGGATGGGCATATACTTTGCTGCAATACTTTTCCATTTGTTGGGCTATTTCATCTCTGACCGAAAGTATGAATAGGTCTCTCTGGATGTTTTCATTACGAACGTACCTCGGTGCGCCGGCGATGGTTCTCAGGATCTTCGATTGGGGTCTTTGAATGACTTTTACACTGCCGTTATTGGCGTTCCCCCATAATTGGAAACCATAAGTCCAAATAGATTTTGAGACAGAGTTGTGTAGTAGGACCTTATATACCAGTTTTAGGGGAGAGCGTACTCTAAGAAGTCAATGTAGACAGTACTCTACATGTGTGTACGCCATGTGAGTCGTGTCCCAAGATGAATACCTAGATAGGTAACTTCAGTTAATATTGGAAGTAAAGTATTATTTAGCATTAGTGAAGGGCATTTCTACTCGTAAACTTTGATTCGCCAGTTACGTAGCCATTTCTCAATATCTACCAGATGGAGAGCGAGTTGTGATGTAGCTTGCCGTGGGCATTTTGAGCGGCTCATCGACAAATGTAGATATTGTAAGCTGTCTCATTGTTGGTATATCGGCTGTATATAGCAGGTATAGGGTTGCGCCAAGTACACTGCCTTGAGGAACTCCAGCTTCTATGATGTGGTCTTCAGACATAAAAGTGCCGCATCTAACTGAGAACACTCTTTTGTCCAGAAATGACTTTAAGAACTTATGGGTGCAGCCAGGGAGTGATGATCTAATTTTATACATTAGGCTATCTAACCAGAATCTGTCAAATGCTTGGGACACGTCGAGAAATATGGCAGTGCAGTTCTCTCGCTTTGCGAACCGAATTGATGTTCCGGAATTATATTATGATATCGCAGATAGGGAATAGCAAAGGTGAGGAGACATTTTTCGAACAGTTTTGATATAGAAGGTAGTAAGCTTATAGGTCGGTATGATGATGGGACTGTATGATCCTTTCCAGGCATAGGTATCATAATGATGATAGACTTTTTCCATTTTGATAAGTAGTGACCAATTATAGTAATTGCATTGAAGAGCTTGCAAATAGTTTGAATGGCACAATATAGAAGATCGATGATCATCTTCGGGGTTATTAGATCTTATTAGGTCATTACGACCCCGTGAATATATTATTGATCAGCATCAAAGGGGGACTCGATATTTCCAAGCATCATGCTAAATCTAGAATGTTCAGTTTTGGCACACACAATCATTTTAATGATCTCTGAAAATTTGGTTACAATCGGACAAAAAACACAGAAGTTATGAACGAATTACTTTTATAAGGCGAAATCGGATGCAGCTGCACCTGTTCAGCTAGTTATCACTCAGTGACATAATAATGGTTTTGAATAAACATAATGGTTTTCAATAAACACAATAAAGTGCAATCAAGCTAAGCATTTTGAAGAACATTTTTTTCGGTATATTTTTAGTATATTTTCAGTATATTTTTGAAAAATATAATATTTCGATGGTCGCTCTTTATTATTCTTCCATTCAGTAATATTAGGTGCCGGGTATCTCACAGTCGAGCAAACTCGACAATAGCTTTCTTTCTTGTTTTACCCAATAATTATTATAATTTTATAACATTATTAAACGCTGAGTTTCAAAATATTTTCTATCCGTTCCTACTTGTTTGTATTTAAGGAGTATTGATGTCAATAAGTTGCATTTCTAGACGAACACTATTCATTGGAGTGCCTGGCATTAATAGAGAGAAAGAGGAAGGTGACACGTTTTAGGACGTTGAAGCGTCTGAAGACAACAATCAACAATTTTATAACAAAATTGTAGAGCACAAAAATCGCTGCACTGTAAGAAGAGAAGAAACATAGAGAAAAACGACGCTAGCTTTTTCAAAAACAAAGATTAGACTCAACAGTTTACTCACAAAATAAATAAGGCGCAAGACAAATAAGCAAAACATTTGCAGTTGGTAAAACAAACAAATAACTATATAACAATTAAATGTGCCTTGTAATGTTAAAAATTATTTTCGATACCATTAAATACAAAAATATCTGAATGATTGCTGTTTTAGATTTTCACGTATGAAAGATTTAAATAAGCTAAGAGACCATAAAAGAGAATGGAGAGAATGAAAGACATGTATGAATGTTTAATCATGGCTGCTGACGCATCAAGAACCTAGGCCTTATTATTTATTGTATTTAGTATTGACAAAAATGTGGATATTTTACAGGCTATCATATGCGATAGATACTATGAATGAAAATAACTTAATATATTATTTAAAACTCTTGTAATTAATCCAGGGTACAATAAAAGTCATGGTAACCTACTAAATTCAGCAGAAAAAATTAAAATGTTAGCTATCGCTAAGCATCGTAATCACAATATCCTCAATATAAAGGATATAACGAAGAAGAGCTTGGACGAGGCCAGATTAAATCTAGCAACTCATATTATGTCAAACGGAGTGGAACTGATAATAGCGAGCGACAGGATTAAGCACAATGATAAGCAAAGCCTCTACTCTAGGATTCCCAATATTTCATTCTCACGGCATATCCAAGATTCGAAAAAGCCAGTGACTTTTGCCCCAAGCACTCTTATAAACCATATGATTTTGGCTTCGCCAACCTCCAAACAGGTAACATATAGAAAATCAAAATTTAATATAATGAAAAAAGTTTGGTATCTTATAATCTAGGAAAAGTTCACAGTTCCTATAAATAAAAATCAATTTATAACGAAGACCTGTTTAACAACATTCACATATCATACGACATACCTTTATAATGGAAGCACTACTGTTGGTAGTGCGGAAAAGATTGTATCCAATAGTCATACAGAGGAAAGGTATTATTTGTATAATAGTTCTAACGTAACACTTGGAGTTACTCTTTCTAATGTAAGTATAAATAAAACAAAAATGTATTGTTTAAAATAAAATTTTTTTTTGTAGACACCCGATATAGTGATTGGAATATTTCCGACAACATATCATTACTATAACACCTTTAACAACAACGACATTGTCTTTACATCGAGTTATACAGTAATAAATAAAGTTACTGGACCTGAGGACTACATATCATTTTTGCAGCCTTCTGAGGAAGCTATTCCCTTACAAGATACGAACACATATTACAGTCGATTGACCATAACGAAATCAATACAAGATGATTTTAAGTTTTTGAAAATCTTAACCGATGAGAACATTTTAACTCAAGTGGTAATCACTGAGTCAATCCCACTTCGAGGTATTTCAAAGCCCCAATCAAGCCTTAATATTACAGGCGACGTTAGCGTCAACAAGGTCATTGAAAATGTCGGCATTTACAAAACTTCATCTCTGCCTCTTATTTCAGAATACAATAATGATTCGCATTCCAAAGAGACAAGCCACAAATCAATCAAACTCCATGCATTGGCCATAGATAGTGTAATAACAAATGGTTTACCTACCTTGTTGCTAGCATCTGAAAATGTGTACAATTTTAAAAATGGAATCATTCTTGATAAAAACGTAAATAATCATCAACAAATTTTTTCAACCATTACTACATCTTTGAGCGATCAGCGCATTGAAACAACGGATGTACATATCCCAGAAATACCAATGAAAGATATAATATCTTCTTTAACTCTATCCGACATTGAAATAGATGAAAAGCTAAACAATATGAACAACAATTCAAAAATGAATAATGCATCAAATTCTTTTATTTTTATTAATTCCAACCTACATAGCATTTTGGAACGGAATGATAGTGATACGAAACCTGATGGTGGATTAAACAAATCGAAATTTGAGAACATCCATGAATACATAGGCCCCTTGACAGATACGCCAGTACAATCAACGTCATCTGTTCATCAATTACTTGAATCACTTAATTTAAAACGATTTCGGCCCGTTTTCAATATAATGGCTGACCTGTTAAACAAAAATGTTATAAGCAGACAGACAGATCAAACAAAACACATCTTAAGCAATATATCTGAAATGAAAAATCAACTAACTACTACTGAATATCAAAGTGGAATAGATAACGGTCCAATTTACATACCTGTCCAAATCGCTGACAAAAATAACTTTTTGAGAAATACAAATGTTTTAGCCAGCAGATACAATCAAAAATATAAATCACCCAAAAATAAAATTAATATAAGCCCTAATAGTCTACCGGCATCGAGTCCACATATTAATCCACCAGAATTCGATTTCACGGATGTCGGCATTGCTGATAACTGGTTGCATAAACCGAGCGTAAATATGTATCGCAACTATAGTCAAAATCTTAAGCTATCTTCAACTGGCTATCAGCATTCCTTATTAGACAATGGTATCTCTATTCGACCAGGAGAAATTATAAATGCAAACGCAGATGTGATTATTGGGAAGCCTAATGGAATTGGTTTGCATTTTTCACGACCAAGTAAACAACACCTTTTTGTCTATAGCAAAAAAACGGTTCAGAATAACATTAGCTTGCAACCTTCAAAAAAAAAACTATGGGTTCCATTTACAATTCCGCTATCACTTATACCGCCACAAATTATAGAAACTGCTTCTGTCCAGGAACGATTTCATTCAAAAATTTCAGCGAATTATAACACATTTAAAATAAATAGACAACCCTCACAAATCTTGTATTCATATCGCAATTATAATAGTTCTTCAGCATCAGCAAATCCATTACAATCAGTTCCAACTATTGCAGCTTCCATAACTAATCTAACTTTATCAAAGTTACATAAACCTTACAAAAATATATACGGCTCAGAACATCAAATTATAAATCTTAATTCGGAGTTAAATAATAATGAAATTCTGGAAATAATGAAAATTCCTCAAATATTCAGTACTAAATATGCGGAGGTCACGAGGTACCCAATAATTGAACATCAGCAAAACTTGCATAAATCCTCTATGCTTTCAATACAACCGGTATTTTCTGCTCATCAGCATATAAATTTAAAGATGAATGTGCTGAATCATAATGTCAATATGAATGCTCCGCCCCTAACTTTTAATAAAGATAATGAGAATTTTCCTGATGCCACTGCTGTTGAAGGCTATATTACTTTTCCTCCGATGTCCATGATTAAGATACCTCCGAATAAATCTAGAGTTGAAATACGCCTTACCCCACAAAACACTCAATTAGCCGATGACACACGTAAGCTTTACACAACCACATCGCTAAAGCAACGTATTCAAAATATTTTCAGACCTTTAGATGATATGCTAATAAACAGGAATGCAACCCCCAATGTTAATATATATAACATAATTGAAAAGACAAAAATTAATGATACGCATGTTAGCAATATATTGAAACCAGTGAAATCACAATCTCATTCGCCGGGGTTACTGGAATTTAATCAAAGTAAGGAAAGCCAAAAAGTATTAAGGTGGAATGATTTAAATCACAAAATTCCAAATTCAACAAACGGATATAGTGACATTAACGGAATTAAAAGAAAAGAACCACAAGAAGATCAAATGGCTGAATATACAACTCACAATTTAAATGCAAATTTATCAAATTGGAATTCTTCTATTTTATATGAAAATCAGCTACTATATTTAAAAAAGAATACAAATTCATCATTGCATTCACAGGAGCATAAGCTAATACATAATATCGATAACATTGTAAAAGATTTGTCTTCTCTGACTTATTCAAAAAAGAATACTTTAAGTTTAAGTCAACCATTTATTAAACATTATCGAACTAAATCAGGAAAAACATCCACACCAGTTACTAAGATTTCAAAAAATTTATATCTCGCGACAGGCGAACGATTTCATCTGACGTCTAAGGTTCTGCCAAATATCGTTCCGACTTCTGCTGATTCAACTAAAATGCATTTGATTTCTTACACTGACCACGGCTATACAACAAATAAAGGCATTACATTGCAAAACAAGTTTTCGCGTTTTGAAAATAAACATTATGACCCAGAAAGCACAAGCATCGACCTTAAGGAACAGAATATACATGTGACCTCACCTATAACAAAATTTAATGCACAACAGTATTCTTATATTTATAAAACACCAATAAAGGAGCAAAAAAAACATGAGTCATCACCTTTAATAATTTTCAATACTCACCAGTCTTCATCGATTAATGTGATGCCAATACCAATGTTATCCAATAGCTTATTGGCCGATGCAATTGGAAATAGACTAATAAGCCCAGCAAATGCATCAATGACTATTGAAACATTTTTATTGTCAACTAACACTGCTAAAAACAATTCATTTGGTGTTAATAGCTATATTGATCAAAATCAGAGCACATATTATATAAATCGGACTTCATTATTTCAATTTCCGTTAGAATCATCTGAAGTAATGTTATCTACAGAAATAAATAAAAACTATGCTGTAATTCCAAAAGGTCGTAACTCAACAGTAAACCATTTAGGTCAAAACATAATATCAGATTCTGTAGAAGATTTTACAACAACAGCATTCGAAAAGTTTATCTATAACACCACGCAACTAAACTTATTTTCGAATGTGATTAATAATATTAGGGGAATTGTAAGCCAATCGCAGCCATTGAGTTCGTTTACAATTTCCAAAAAAAATAGACAAAATATCCCGCAGAAATTTTTAAGCCGGAGTAATGAATATATTTATCCTAGGAGAACGTGGCATTCGTCATCAATTATATCAACCTACAATTCCACAAATGTCGAGAAAGCTTCAAATGAATTGCTAAATAAAAACAGTGTTGTAGAGATTTCAAAGTCTTCATTGACCGAGCCTACATTGGTGACGACAGATAAAATTAAATCCAAACACTCAGGAACTAACACAAATATTGATATTGATCTACACATGGATTCGAGTACATTCTCTGATCTACCAACAAGAGGCGAAGATATTGAATCAATTTTTAACTTAAACAGTGTACAGCTAGGAGGTGTAGCAACACCTTCTAAATTTGCTGAAGAGTCAGGCCTAGATTCAAAAAATTTTTGCAACCCATCGTGCAAGTCGACTAAGAACGAAATTTGTACACATAAATCTGGTTACGGAAGTCTCTGCGAATGTCGGTTGGGTTTTGCCCGAATATTTTCAGATCGGCCATGCAAACGTAAGTTCTTTATTGCTTTACAAATTTTTAATTGCTTATTTATAATATTTGCTTAATTTGTTTTGTATAAAGGTATTAAGTATACCCACTTTTTCGTCAGCTCAACATATTACCACTGATTAATGTTTCAACCTCAAATAGTTCCAATCACATAAAAAACCGAATGAGTACTCGTCTCGCTCGCGTCTTGCAAAATTCGACTTAAAAGGGCTTCGGATTAGATTTTAACTTTAGTTTGCATCTTCTTGAATGATAAGTGCAACAGTGGATATTAAGGCCAGTAAAAATAGATCGAGCTACATAATTTTTTGCAAAATATGAGAGCGATACAGTCGCCTTAAATTTGTTATATTGCTAAGACTCTTTATGGCTTTGTGCCGACCGAAAATGTATGTAACAGGCAGAAGGAAGCATATCCGACCCCATAAAGTATATATATTCTTGATCAGCGTCAACAGCCGAGACGATATAGCCATGTTCGTCTGTCCGTCTGTCCGTCCGTCCGTATGAACACCTAGATCTCAGAGACTATAAGAGATAGAGCAACCAAATTTTCGGGGAAGTATGTCTTATTATTGCACGCAGATCGAGTTTGTTTTTGATTTTGGCCACGCCCCCTTCCGCCCCCGTAAATCTAATAAAACCGAATTACACGTCATTTTAATCCTAGAATGTTCAATTTTGGTACGCACAATACTAATCACCATCTTAATGATCTCTGCGAATTTGGTTACAATCGGATAAAAAACACAGAAGTTATTAAGAAATTACTTTTATAAGGCGTTACCACGTGCAGATGACATAGTTAATTGCTATGACACTCCGTGACATAATAATAGTGTTCAATAAACCAACTGAAGTGCCGCCAAGCTAATAATTTCGAACAAAGAAAATTTTGGTATATTATTTTGGTATAATTTTAGTATATTTCTTTTTAGTATTTTTTCACTATATTTTTGAAAAATATAATATTTTGATGGTAAAATTGGGCGGTGGGTATCTCGCGGTCGAGCACACTCGACAGTAGCTTTCATACTTGTTTCTATATACAATCATTTTCACTTTCCTAATAATTTCGGTAAGTTTGGTTATCATCATATAAAAACCACAGAAGTTATTTAAGAAGTACTTTTATAGGGTGAAATCAGCGTCGGTTTCACCTTACCACTATCTCAATGATCTCAGAAAATGTGGTTACAACCGGATAAAAAACACAAAAGTTATAGAATTACAAATAAAGGCGTGGCAATAATGTAGGGCAAACTTTATCTGCATGCAATAATCCTACATTTTATCAATAAATTTGGTAACTTTAGCTCTTGTAGTTTCTAATTCCAGATTTTTGTAGAGTCAGATAGATGGTAAGACAGCTAATCAAAAGTTTGGCAAAAATATGTGGAAATACGTGTATATCACTTTATACAAAATTTACACCGAAAAATAACACGTTTAAAATTATTACCTTGGGAGCACTTTATTAGTTGAATTATTGAATACCATTATTATATCATAGAATGACATAGGTACTGTTAAAGTGAATTTCGCAGCATATTTTGAATATCTTCTGTGTTTATTATTCGATCGTTATCAAATTTCCAGAAATCAGTAATGTATAGTTTTAGTCATTTCGGTTGGCAGAATACCATAATTCCCTTCTACTCATTGGATAGGCGGATATAAATTATTGAGCTATTGGCATATATAATTATAATTTCAATATTTTATTACAGCTATCTACACTTATGAAATGATTATTCCAACTAGCAGAGTTGGAAGTTACATTCTCAAGTTTAATCATGAGTTTTTAAATAATTCATCCAGCCAATATCGACATTTAAGTTCAATAGTACTTGACGCTATTGATCGCATGGTAATGCAATCCGATTTCCGCGATGAATATTATGGAGTTCGTTTGAAAGAATTTGACTCTGAAAGCAATGGTGGTGTAATTGCAAAATTTTTACTACAGGTTTGAAATTGGCAACTTCAAGATTGATTAGCTTTTATAATATTTGTAATAACTTTATTTTAGGTGTCCAAAAACAGCGATGAAAAACGAATAGAAACAGTTTTAATAAAAAATCTGCGGCTGAGTAATTTCAGTATAGGTGGAACTGAGTTGCATATTTCCAAGGACAGTATCAATTCCCTTACAATTCAAGGTATGCGAAGTTATATTAATATTATCGATCAATGAGCAAGTGGATATATTTGCTGTTGCTGTAATACTTGATCTCTAAAAACAAACAAAAATGTTTATATTAATATATATGTATTTGTAGATTTCAACGAGTGTGAAAATGATAGATCCAATGATTGCTCAATCTATGCACAGTGCTTTAATTTAGTAGGAAGCTATACATGTATCTGTCGCGCTGGTTTTGCGGAAATATCAGAGAACCCCATTTATCCTGGTCGACAATGTTCCGAAAAACTTATTGGTTGTGATAAGTGCAATTATCATGGAAATTGTATAACAGAAAACTTTAATGAAACTTCAGTTTGTGAATGCTTTGCCTGGTATATTGGCGTTACTTGTCAATTAAATTTAAAAATTTTTGTAATTTCTATAATAGTAATAGTTACAATTTTTGCTGTGTTTATAGTTTGCATGTTGTTCATTTATACAAAGAGAAAGGAATACAATAGATTTTTGACAAGTTCCATATTTTTACCCGTTGATTATAATCATCCGCATATAATGACAGTATCTCGAAACACATCTTCAAATGCTTTTCGTTCGAATCTTAGCAACGAGAAGCATACTATACTCAATGACTCATATAGCGAATCTAGTCACAGTTTAGAATCATTTGAATCGTGTTTTAAAAAAAATATTTCAAACAAATTAAAAATGAGTCCTATCAGCTCAAATTCCGATTTAACTGAACATAAACGCCTTTCCAAAAGCAACTTAGATATTACTAAAACAAAACAATCAGATAGTTCGATTACGGTAATGATTCCCAGGGCAAAATACTACCATCCGCAAGCACAGGCATATTTAATGCATCACAAAATTGCAATGGAGGAGGTTGATAGTACTCCACCAAATTTAAGAGAATCCCAGTTAAATTTAGCGTATAAGAATAATATATCTATTGGGACAATTGAGAACGCTTTTGAATTGTCACTCAAAAATGGTGCATTAGTGTCGGCAGGCTTTGAGGTATCGGCAATTGTACGCGATCGAGGAGTTAAACCAAATGGACTGCCACTCCAATTGAATGAAAACCACGAGCCTATATTACATTCGTCGAAAGTACATACATGTCAACAACAAGCATCAAGACCGAACATAGAAACCATTTTATGCTCAGGAGGGTAAGTAATTTACTAATTCAAGTTAGTACAAGTACACGCCATCCATTTTTACTAAATGCAACAAAATTTAGAGTTACCATTAAATTATACTATTTTTCGAAAATATACTAAAAAGTACACAAAAAATATTCCGAAATATAGCACATTCAAAACTATTAGCTTGGCTAAGTGAATTGAAAATCATTATTATATCACTGCCAAGCAAGCATCCCTGCTCTGCCAGCCTAACACATTAATTTAAAATCAATTTATTTTGCTGGAGCTTTTTACTGTAAAGTTTTATTTTGTTTGTTGTTTGATATATGCATATAAATACATACATTTTTATATGGTAAGAAAATTAGACTCTGGACGACTGTAAGATACTTGCCATCCATTTTTATTGAGTGGAACTAAAATTAAAACAAGTAAGAAAGCTACAGTCGAGTTTGCTCGACTGTGAGATACCCGCCACCCAATTTTACCATGAAAATATTATATTTTTCAAAAATATACTGAAAAAAATACTAAAAAATACTAAAAATACCAAAATAATATATCAAAATTTTCTTTGTTCGAAAATATTAGCTTGGCGGCACTTTAGTTGGTTTAATGAACACCATTATTATGTCACGGAGTGTCATAGCAACTAGCTAGGTGCAGCTGCACATGGTAACGCCTTATAAAAGTAATATCTTAATAACTTCTGTGTTTTTTATCAGATCATAAACAGAGATCATTAAGATGGTGATTAGTATTGTGCGTACCAAAATTGAACGTTCTAGGTTTAAAACGACGTTTGCAATTCTTTTTTTTTCAATTTGCATGGGCGGAAGGGGGCGTGGCCAAAATCAAAAACAATCTTGATCTGCGTGCAACAATAAGACATACTGTCACGAAAAACTTGTTGCTCTATCTCTTATAGTCTCTGAGATCTAGGTGTCTATACGGACGGACGGACAGACGGACATGGTTATATCGTCTCGGTTGTTGACGCTGATCAAGAATATATATACTTTATGGGGTCGGAGATGCTTCCTTCTGCCTGTTACATACATTTTCGGTCGGCACAAAGCCATAATACCCTTCTACCCTTTGGGTAGGCGGGTATAAAAAATAATCGAAATATTATAATTTTCGGCTGTTGATGCTGACCAAGCATATATTTACTTTGTAAGGTCGGAGATGCGTCTTTCTGCCTGTAACATTAATTTTCGGCGCAAAGTTATAATACCCTTCTTACTAATATAATTGAGAATTTACAATATACCAAAATAATAAACGCAATATACCACACTCAAATTTATTAGTTTGACTGCATTTTATTATATTTATTGAATACCTTTAGTATTCACAGAGTAACATAACCACTGAACTGGTGTAGCTTCACCTGATTTCACCCTTTATTTTCTGGCTACCCAAAGAGTAGAAGGTATTATAACTTTTGTGCCAATCAAAAATGTATGTAACAGGCAGAAGGGGGCATCTCCGACCCCATAAAATATTCTTGGTCAGCTTCGATCCGCTACGCGGAGCTGCGTGGAGGATAGCTCGTCTAGTATATTTTTAAGTATATTTTTCAGAATATTTTAGAAAAATATAATATTTCGATGGTCACTCTTATTTTTTATTCCATTCTGTAAAATTGTGTGGCGAGTATCTCACAGTCGAGCAAACTCGCAAGGAACTTTCTTACTTGTATATCTAAACTTTGCAGTTCGTATTTAAACAAGTGATAACGCTGCAGTATCTGATTTCACCCTATTAAAAGTTTTATTAAATAACCTTTGTGGTTATTACTTGATTGTAAATCATTGAGATTGTGATTATTGTTCACGTACATCACACGTATGCAAGTAAGACATATGATCCTCAAATTTGGTTGCTCTAGCTCTTATAGTTACATATATAGTCCCTGAGGGCGTTCGTACACCCAGATGGAGAGACAGACGGATAGACGGACACGGTCAGATCAACTCGACTGTTGATACTGATCACGAATATATACACGTAGTGGTGTCGGTGATGCCTCCTTCTGCCTGTTACATACTTTCTCACAAAACTATTATTCACATTTTTACCCACTTTCAATGGGATCAGGGTATAAAAAAATGTACTGATCAATATATCAAATAATACACCGCTCTCAAAAATATATATACGCTTTGCTGGGCTTATTAAATACCATTATTGTATCACAGAATGGCATCTGTTTTTATTGTTTGATCGTAACTGAATTTACATCAATCGTTACCATGGTGAATATGATTGTGTCTTCTAAAAATAAATGCTCTAGCTTTAAGAATGTGCTTTAAATTTGTCACTTTCGATTTCAGACGGCGCATGGATAAAATTCTAAAATAGCCATGATTTAGTGGCAATATATTACTATATCCTATAACCAAATTTGATTTGATTCCACACTTATCGTCTCTGAAATCCAGATTTTTGAACCGACAGGCTGTTGACGCTGTTACACATATTTTTGGTTGACACAATGTTATAATACTCTTCTACACTGTGGATTGGAAGTTTCAAAAAGTGACCCTTCGATGTAGTAATTGATCGAGTACTTTGGTCAAGCGTATCGGAAGCGCCTGACCATTACATTTGTTCTAATTCAAGTTGTAGTACTTACCACTCAAAATTCTTTGCCCATAAAGTAATAACAACTCAATTAAAATATTCTGATCGATTAGTTAATATAATATTTTTTATCACATATGCTTTGTTAAGATATGTAGAGCAACCAAAAAAATAATTAAATTAAAAACAATTAAACAATTTTTTTATTAACAATTGCAGATCTTCCGATGTAAGGTCTTTCGATGAAACAACAATTCAAGCTGTAACAAAGACAATGTATCAATGTTTTGATGTGAAAGCACAGAGTCTTACAAAGGTATACAGATATAATATTATGTCTAATTATGAATTTTGGAAATAAATAATTAATCATACTTTTTTAATTTAGGAGCCAAATACAATGACCGAGCGAGATCTGGGATCAACGTTTCTTTTGCCTCATACCCACCTCTACATGCCTGGAAAGGTTTGTTTGTTACCCGGTAGCTTTTATATCATTTGCCCATTGAAAATTAGCAAAAATATATTTTGCATTTTTCCATGCCTCCTTCGCCTCTCAAGCGAAAAAAAACGAATTGCCATTCTAATTTTAAATCTAGAACTACAATCGAACAATAATCACAGAAGTTATTCAATATATACTTTTAAGAATCCAGGTACAGTTGCAACCTGTTCAGTAGTTATGTGATATAATATAAAAAGCATGCTATAAGCCAAACTATTCGTATTTAAAGAAGTATTTTTGGATATCCACTACCCATAACGAAAACAAGTAAGAAAGCTACTGTCGAGTTTGCTCGACTGTGAGATACCCGCCGCCCAATTTTACCATCAAAATATTATATTTTTTAAAAATATACTAAAAAATACTAAAAATATATACTAAAATTATACCAAAATACTATACCAAAATTTTCTTTGTTCGAAATTATTAGCTTGGCGACACTTAGTTGGCTTATTGAACACCATTATTATGTCACGGAGTGACATAAAAATTAGCTAGGTGCAGCTGGACATGGTAATGCCTTATAAAAGTAATTTCTTAATAACTTCTGTGTTTTTTATCCGATTATAACCAAATTTTCAGAGATCATTAATGGACTGACGGACAGACGGACATGGCTACATCGGCTGTTGACGCTGATCAAGAATATATGTATATACTTTATGGGGTCGGAGATGCTTCCTTCTGCCTGTTACATACATTTTCGGTCGGCACAAAGCCATAATACCCTTTTACCCTTTGGGTAGGCGGGTATAATTAGTTAGTAGCTATGTAACTCCGTGACATAAGAATGGTGTTCAATAAACCTACTTAAGTGCCGCCAAGCTAATAATTTTGAACAAATTGAATTTTGGTATATTATTTGGTATATTTTTAGTATATTTTCCAGTATATTTTAAAAAATATAATATATTGATGGTAAAATTGGGTGGCGGGTGTCTCACAGTCGATCAAACTCGACAGTAGCTTTCTTACTTGTTTTAGTATATTTTTGCATATTCAGCGGTTTTATTGTAACATTTATATTGTAATATATTTTTTCTATAATTTTTTTTCAGCTTGATAGTGATATATCTGGCTTTGAATCAAATTAACGAAAACGTAATCGACTGTATAAAGCTTGAACAGGATGAACAGGACAGTTACGGCATAATTTTATATTTGTATGTACAAACATCTAAATATTTACGATAGTTTATTAAAGTTTGCTTTTGAGACTAATATCTCCTGTTGCGAACAGTTATTATAGAAATAATTTTTTTCATATATTATTATGACATTTATTTAATTTATTCTATGTATCTTTTAATTAATATGATCAAATGAATATTGTGCCAGTGTATTTATTTTGTAAATATTAAATATATTTTTACAATTGTTTTATTATTATTTTCTATTCATTTCTGCTCTATAAATTGACTGCAAACCTATTTTATGACTGAAAACGAGTTTGTTTCAACCAAAAATGTATGTAAGGCAAAAGAATCTTCGGTACCATAAACTATATTTTTGATCAGCGGCATTAACCAATACCGTATAGCCATGTCTTCGTCTGTCCATGTGAACATCTAAATCTTGTAGATGATTAAAGCTTGAGCGACTAAATTTGGTGACCGCAGATCAAGTCACCGAATTGTTTATAGTTTAAAATATTCCATTCCTTTCGTTTCTATATTTTCAAGATCCTAGTTTCGACAATGGTTAGGTCTAGCAGTGGAATCAGGTGCAGTTGAAACTCTTCAGTTGCAATGCCCTAAGTGATATAATAATTAAAATCTATAAACGCAATATAGTGTAAAAAGCTAGTAGTTTTCCATATGTATATATTTCGGTACATCTGTTGGTATGTTTTCTTACTCGCTTACCCAAAGGACAAAAGGGTATTGTAACTGTGTGCCAACCGAAAATGTATGTATGTAACAGGCACAATTCTCTAAATCTCAAGAAGGCCATAAAATAAAATAAAATAGGCACTCGTACCAATCATCGAAAACCAACAACATGAAGATGCACTGGGAAATCCAATTACTCGGTAAAGACATGATATTGAGAAGGCAACAAGGTGCCTTCCTACATTTACCACAGAGGACGATTCAGCATGGTTTCATTGTAACGGTGGACCAAATAATGCAGGAATATGGGGGAGATGCAAATTTAGTGTTCAGCGTGATCTTCAATACTGTGATTTAAGTCCAAGAACTGTCCTCGACATAAACACACCAACAACGTGGGAATAAGGAAAATTACATAAGCATTATCTAGCAAGGACGGTGCAGATGAGTCTTACAAGGAAAATCAATAATTTAGGAGTGAGCACTCGAGAATTGGATACAAATAGGATACATTGTAGAAGAAATTACTGATTTTGCGGTGTTCGAATACAACGAAAATCTTGTAAATATATTTAGTGCATTGTTAATTCAAAGAGTAGCTGTCAGCCGACAGAGGAAGCAAGGGGATCAACATGTAATCCCAGTATTGGCTGGGGCACGTGCCGTCCTTGCTCCTACTGTCGGAAGTGCGACTATACTATCCACGCGAAGGCGGCTGGAAGCAGACCCCTGGCACGGTCATGTCTCTGCTAGAGGTGCTGACTAATTGCAGTCGGGCGAAGATCGTGAATCTATAAATCACCCCAATCTAAGGTGGAACAGCATGCGCTGATGGATGCATGGCCGGGGGGTAGCCCGGTCTCTAGTATGCGGACTCTGGATACCTGTCGCCCTTCAGTTTCATTTAGACTTTCCACGGTATGCGGGCTATGCCGTGGATGACCTTCCCTTCCCGCCTACTCGTGGGATCTTTCATCATGGATCAAAATTTAAAAACAGATAAGTCTGATACAGCTTTAAAAGTATCATCCCTGGGCGATGCCTTCACGGCTGACCCCTACACCAGCATTGCAGCCAGTGGGCTGCTGTCTTCCACTCCCAATACTACGGGTCTCGACTTTAGTATTCTAGGGGACCCGGATAGGCCACGAACTCCCTTGGACACAGGGTTCGCTAGTGCTGAACTTCTGTCCAGTAGCGGTTCAGTCCGGCAGCAACCCGTCGAGGTATTGTCCTCGGACGAGGAAGCTGACTGCGACCGAATCAGCTTTGCTGACGACGCTTCCGTGGCCTCTCAGAGGTCAGGCCTTATGGAAGCGGGCTCTCAGATCCAGTCGCTGCGGCTGGAATCTAAGGACGCCTTTGTAAAACTGAAGAGCCGCGAGAAGAAGCTTTTTAAAGCTGCACTCGCAAAGGGTTCTAACAGAGAGGAGGCTCTAGCTATCGCCACTGCGCTCCCCGTTAACACCAAGGCTAAACGGACGCGCCCACTAGCTCTTCAAAGAGGCCCAAAAAGACTCATAAGAAGTCCATGAAACCACTTTTCAGCCAAGTGGTTAGCAACGTGAAATTGGGCTTCAGTTCGGCTGATTCAACCAAACCCCTCTCAGCGGAGCAGTTGGCTACGTTGAAATCCAGCATCCTAAAGGCGGTGCTGTTGCACTCCACACCAGATGTTAGTCCAGGTTTCGAGGGCTGTATACCCTGAAATGAGTGGCTGCTTCTGGTGTGCGAGGATAGCAGCACTGCCAATTGGGTCAGGGGAGCGGTTGGATACATCAGGTCCATCAGCGCCCTTGACGTCAAATTGCTGGAGGAAACGGAGTTTCCCAAGGCTCACCTCATTAGAGGTTACTTTCCTAGTAGTGCTGAGTTTACTCCTGCAACCATCCTGGAGTACATTGGGCTCCAGAACGCCAGCAGCTTCTTCACGAAGCTGCGGCGGGTGGTGCAGCACAGCCTGAACGGCACTACGACTCACCTCGCAATGTTGGTTGACGAGGAGTCGTACAGGGCTCTGACGGAGTGCCAAGGGAGGGTGAAATTCTGCTTTAGCAGGGTCAAATTGATCCTTAAGAATTAAGCTCCCAAATCCTCCTCCGCCATCCCTGCTCCATCCTCATCCTCACCCGCTCCCTCTCCTGCCATTGCCCCTCCGGCAACGTCGCCAGTGGTTCCCTCAGAGACGTCAGCATTGGCTGACCCTGTGGCCTCCACGAGCGCTGCGGCCGGATCGGTACCTAAGGTTCCTTCCCCCACCCCACCGGCCATCGTGGTCACGGCCCCGAAGGGCCCAACTAGACGTGTGACAGGTGGTCACCGCCTGACAACCGTCAGAGGTGCCTCGGTCAGGCCCACTGCCAGCACCTCAGGCCGCAACCCACTCGCAAGGGCACCTCCCGTGAGCGGGGTCGCAAGGCGACCTCCCCCGAGTGGCTCGTCCCGACCGCCGAAGGGCATTCGCGGAAACGACTCTCGGGGGGGCAAGGCAAGTGGCCTTGTCTCAACCGCCATCAGGAGGGAAGATGAGCAAGCTTAAAGTGCTCCAGGCGAACCTGCACCACGCTAGAGGAGCGTCGGCCACACTGTGCAGGGTCGTCTGTGAAGATCAAATCAACCTGGCTCTCGTCCAAGAACCATGGTTGATCGGTGGCCAAATACGTGGACTTTCATGTGGATAATGTAAGTTGTTATATGACCGTGCACATCACACGATCTGGAGGAGCAGCGACATCAACAAACGGGGTGAGTCCCTCTTCGATTACTTATTGTGTTGTCAATTAGATGTAGCTAATATAGGGTGCAAACCCACTTTTATCAATGCTATTAGGGAAGAGGTTTTTGATCTTACCCTAATCAGCAACTCGATAGCGAGTTCGCTTGTTAACTGGCGGGTTACAGACGAAGCCACTTTGTCAGACCATCAGCCCATCAGGTTTGATCTCCCTGGCTAAATCGAAATTCGTCAAAACCCCTTCTATACGAAAAAGATAAATTGGGAGCATTTTAAAGCCTCTGTAGCTTTCAAAGCAGACCTATTGGTTAGCAATACTAACTCTATCAGTGAGATAGATCTCGCTGCCAATCTGCTCCAAGATGTACTTATCTCATCCTTCGAAGACAGCTCAGTATTGAAGACCCTAAGGTCAATCGGAAAATTCCGTGGTGGAATGAGGAATTGGCTGTACTTAGAAGGAGGGTTAGAAGCCTTTTTAATAAGGCTAAATCTAACCGTGCTAGTTGGGACGTCTATAGGGACGATCTCACCAACTACAACAAAAGCATTAGACGAGCTAAACGCGATACATGGCGCAGCTACTGTGGTAGCCTAGAATCGTTGCCAGAGGCAGCGAGGCTCCATAAAGTATTGGCTAAAGGGTCGTCTAATGGAATAGGGCTTCTTAAAAGAGCAGATGGCTCTTTCACTCAAGATCGCAGGGAAACACTTGAGCTTCTACTTCAAGTCCACTTCCCGGGTTCTGTGGCGAATCCAGATCTCTCCGGTCGCGATGACGCCACTTTGTCACCAGACTCACGCCGATTCAGCATATCTGGATCCATCTTCGACCCCGAAAAGTTCAAATTGGCTGTAGATTCTTTCGCTCCCTTCAAAGCCCCAGGGGTTGACAAAATCTTCCCAGCCCTTATTCAAAACAGCATGGCTCATATTCTTGATCCACTGGTCGTCCTTCTTAGAGCTAGTTTTACTTGGGGATACATACCCATCTCTTGGAGGAGAGTAAATATGGTATTCATCCCCAAGCAAGGGAATCATCCGCTTGACCAGCCTAAGTCCTATCGGCCGATCAGTCTTACTTCCTTTCTGCTTAAGACGGCGGAAAGGCTCATAGATATGCACATTCGGTGCTCTCTGTAGACGTCGACACCTCTGCATCCCACACAGCTTGCATACATAGCCGGCAGACGGAGGTCGCTCTCCACAGGTTGGTGGGAAAAATTGAAAGAGCCTTCGTATCCAAGAACATTGCTTTATGCTCTTTTCTGGATATAGAAGGCGCTTTTGATAATACCGGCTACGGTTCAATCTCTACTGCTCTAGAACGTAGAGGACTTGCCCGTCCCTTGATCCGGCGGATTGAAGCTATGCTCAAACACCGGATAATCACTTCTACCCTGGATTCCACGACTGCATGCATTAATGCAGTCAAAGGCTGTCCCCAGGGAGGGGTTCTATCCCCCCTACTCTGGTCCCTAGTAGTTTTACGAACTACTAGTCTTACTCTCCGAGCAGGGCGTTGAAGCGATCGGCTGTGCTGACGACCTGGCTCTAGTAGTGACCGGGAACTATACCAGCACCGTGACAGAATTGATGCAATCAGCTCTGAACACGGTGAGTAGATGGTGCGCAGATGTTGGTCTTAGCATCAATCCACAAAAAGCTATTATGGTTCCCTTCACTTCAACTTTATATCAGCGGCTCTCCTGTGGGGCTATCCCACGAAGTCAAATTTCTAGGGGTAACCCTTGATAAAAGACTAAATTGGAACTCCCACCCTCACAAAGGCGACCCATGCCATGTGGGCCTGCAGGAGATTCTTTGGTAGAATCTGGGGTCTTAAATCCTGCACCATCCGGTGGCTTTTTGCCATGATGGTCAGATCGATCGTCACCTATGCTGCTATTGTGTAGTAGCCAAAGGTTACGCAGGTCACTGCCATCAGCAAATGCAATAAATTGCACAGGCTGCTGTGCCTCTCACTGACTGGTGCACTTCGCACCTGCCCCACCGCAGCAATGGAATCGATACTGAATCTGACTCCGCTGCATATCCAAATTAAAGAAGTTGCTGCTATGAGCCTTCTTAGAATCAAGCTCCAATCAGGGCTTCTAGCTTCCGAATCAAGCCTGATTAAAGACATTCCTGGCACAGATCCCCATCAGCGACCCCTACGGTATTCATTGATATACCGACGGGTCAAAAACTGATCAGGGGGTTGGAGCTGGGATCTTTGGACCCAATTCCAAAACCTCAATTGCTATGGGCAAATTGCCCACAGTCTTCCAATCTGAGGTTCATGCCATCGAGTTCTGCTGCCGTCTGATCCTAGAGAAGGGGATTAGAGGAGTGAACATCTACATCTTCTCTGACAGTCAAGCCGCCATCTTAGCCTTCTCCTCCAAAAGAGTAAGCTCTCGACTGGTGGCCGATTGCTGGAACTGCCTCCAGAGACTGTCTCCTATTAACAATGTCACCCTTCTATGGGTACCTGGACACTCTGGTATCCAGGGCAATGAGCTGGCGGATGAACTTGCGAGGGCCGGTTCGTCAGCTACTTTTTCCGGCCCTGAGCCCTTCTGTGGCATGGGTTGGTCAACCATCTCAGCTATTGTGAAAACCTGGGCTGTTAGGTTGACTGATCGCTACTGGTCGGTCCAACCAGGGATGCGGCAAGCCAAGGAGCTTATCAATCCCGTGGTCGACCGGTAAACCAGCTCAGGGATCTTCACCTCCTCGTTGGCTTTCTTAGTGGCCATCATACGGTGAATGCTGAGTGCAGACTCTGCAAAGAGGACGATGAGACAACCAGACACATTCTGTGCTATCGTCCAGCCTTGGTATGGAGTAGGAGGAAACATCTGCACGTGGATACCGCAGGTCCCGAGCATATTGTGCGTTCCTCGACGAAGGATCTGCTCTGCTTCATTAGAGAAGCAGAGCATCTTTTGTCTAGCTAGGGAGAGCCTATAGGCACAAAAGACCTCCATGGTCGCAGTGCCTCGCACCTTATCTGTTGGGAGACTCCCTTTCACTAATAATAATAATAATAATAATAATAATAATAATAATAATTCAAAGAGTTAAACAGTAAGCAGCAGGATCTATGACCACTGTACTTGGAAATTTAAATATAAATCTTTTCATTCGAAAAATAACTATAGAAATAATGACACACAAATAAGCTAAAATAAAAGTCGGCATTATAATAAATAATAAATTTCAAGACCAAAATTACACTAATAACCCACAGCAAAATCAAAACTATTGAAATAAACAATTTCCGAATCTAGGTCATACTAACAATCTAATATGTAGAATATTTCATCTAAAGACATTGAATTAAAATGTATGTTAAAGTAAGAGATCATCAATTGCTCTTAATTGTTCGCTATATCGCCTGCACGCGACAAACATTGAAACCCACTCTAAAGTACACGAGGCTCAAATAAAACAAGTAAGAAAGCTACAGTCGAGTTTGCTCGACTGTGAGATACCCGCCACCCAATTTTACCATCAAAATATTATATTTTTCAAAAATATACTGAAACAAGTAAGAAAGCTACAGTCGAGTTTGCTCGACTGTGAGATACCCGCCACCCAATTTTACCATCAAAATATTATATTTATATAATAGTATAAAAATATACTGAAAAAATATTTTAAAAAATATACTAAAAATACCAAAATAATATATCAACATTTTCTTTGTTCGAAATTATTAGCTTGGCGGCACTTTAGTTTATTGAACACGATTATTATGTCGCGGAGTGTCATAGCAACTAACTAGGCAGCACTAGCAGTTGCACGTGGTAACGCCTTATAAAAGTAATTTCTTAATAACTTCTGTGTTTTTTTATCCGATTGTAACCAAATTCGCAGAGTTCATTAAGATGGTGATTAATATTGTGCGTACCAAAATTGAACGTTCTAGGTTTTAAACGACGCTTGCCATTCAGTTTTTTTCAATTTGCATGAGCGGGAGGGGAACAAACTTGATCTGCGTTCAATAATAAGACATACTGTCGCGAAAAATTTGTTGCTCTATCTCTTATAGTCTCTGAGATCTAGGTGTTCATATGGACGGACAGACGGACAGACGGACATGGCTATATCGTCTCGGCTGTTGACGCTGATCAAGAATATATATACTTTATGGGGTCGGAGATGCTTCCTTCTGCCTGTTACATACATTTTCGGTCGGCACAAAGCCATAATACCCTTCTACCCTTTGGGTAGGCGGGTATAAAAATAGCTTTTAATGATCGTGGCATTGCCGATCTGTTTGCTGATTTGTTTCAAACGACCTATTCCACATCAACTTTTTATAGAGCCCAGTCTTATCCGTATCAAGTAAACCAAGCGAATTGTATTTTTGGTCCCTTAATTTCTGAAAGTTTTTTCTTACGTCTTAAGTCATGTAAACCAGTTTTTTCTCCTGGCCCTTACGGAGTTCCTAGTTGCATGGTTAGGTTATGTGCAGAGGGACTTTGTAAACCACTTTTAAAATTATTTGAATTGTCTGTTGAGTTGTGCTCTTTCCCTTATGGAAAGAGTCTTACATTATTCCTCTCTTGAAAAAAGGAAATAAATCCAACGTTCAAAACTATAGAGGTATCTCCAAGTTGTCTGCTATTCCCAAAGCATTTGAGAAACTAATAACTTCTCAACTGCAACACTGCTGTAAATCTATAATTTCACCCTACCAGCATGGGTTTGTTAAATGTAGGTCTACTACCACTAACTTATTAGAATTCTCATCAATTGTTATTGAAGGGTTCCAATCAAAAATGCAAACGGATGTCATTTACACTGATGTCACTAAAGCTTTTGATTCTGTCAACCATAGTCTCTTATTATACAAGCTCAGTCTTCTTGGATTTCGACAGAACTTAATTTTAATTCAAAGGGTATTTGACAAGGGCTCTGTGTTCAAGACTGTCCAAGTCACTTCTGGTGTACCCCAAGGAAGTTATTTAGGCCCATTGCTGTTTACATTATTTATCTACGGTCCGTTATATCATACTCTCGCATACTTATGTATGATCCCATATATAGCCTCAGATTGCAATCTGACTTTGATTGTTTTCAATCGTGATTTGCTATAAATTTATTAAATCTTAATTGCAATAAATGTAAACTTTTGACATTTTTTAGGGGTATTTTCCACTTAAATAATTATCATCTTAATGATACTCAACTTGAGCGCATAGAGTCAGTAAATGATTTAAGTTTCCTTCTTGATTCAAAATTAAAGTTTGATAAGCATATTTTGTCTGCTTCTAATAGAGCCATGGGTGTCCTTGGATTTATTAATTGTTGGTCAAAGGAGTTTAACAATCCCTACATAACTAAACACTGGTTCGCCCTATTCTTGAGTATGGATCTAATATGTGGTTTCCCCAGTATAGAGTTCATCAAGATAGGCTTGATTCAGTGCAGAAACAATTTCTTCTTTTTGATCTTCGTAGTCTTAGCTGGAATCCCACTATTAGATTGCCTTCGTATCGTAGTAGACTTTTATTACTAAGCCTTCTTAGTCTTTCTGACGGTAGAACTATCATTGGCGAAATTGACTCCTTGCAGTTGACAAGCCAGATTAGCTTTGCCGTTCCGGTTAGAACGACTAGAAATTTCCTTCCCCTTTCTCTTTACCGTTGTAGTACTAACTATGCCAGTCACAATCCCTTTCGTATTTTATGTGTTAATTTTAATAAATTCTCTAATCTTGTTAACAATACTAAAACTACCTTTCAAATAAAAACATTACGTTTACAAACTTTAGCTCGTAGTTAAGAATAGTTATTATTATTATTATTATTATTATTTTATTCTTTTTATACCCGCCTACCCAAAGGGTAGAAGGGTATTATGGCTTTGTGCCGACCGAAAATGTATGTAACAGGCAGAAGGAAGCATCTCCGACCCCATAAAGTATATATATTCTTGATCAGCGTCAACAGCCGAGACGATATAGCCATGTCCGTCTGTCCGTCTGTCCGTCTGTCCGTCCGTATGAACACCTAGATCTTAGAGACTATAAGAGATAGAGCAACAAATTTTTCGCGACAGTATGTTTTATTGTTGCACGCAGATCAAGTTTGTTTTTGATTTTGGCCACGCCCCCTCCCGCCCCCGTAAATCGAATAAAACCGAATTGCAGGCGTCGTTTTAAACCTAGAACGTTCAATTTATGGTACGGACAATACTAATCACCATCTTAATGATCTCTGCGAATTTGGTTACAATCGGATAAAAAACACAGAAGTTATTAAGATATTACTTTTATAAGGCGTTACCACGTGCAACTGCTAGTACTGCCTAGTTAGTTGCTATGACACTCCGCGACATAATAATGGTGTTCAATAAACCAACTAAAGTGCCGCCAAGCTAATAATTTCGAACAAAGAAAATGTTGATATATTATTTTGGTATTTTTTAGTATATTTTTTTAAAGTATTTTTTCAGTATATTTTGAAAAATATAATATTTGGATGGTAAAATTGGGTGGCGGGTATCTCACAGTCGAGCAAACTCGACTGTAGCTTTCTTACTTGTTATTATTACTATTTGGTTGTTTTGTCTGTGTTAAGTGTTCGCGACCTCCGTTCCCGCACGTTATACGGTTGCCCCTCGGTCGGATGGGCGGGTGGTCATGTCTGCCTAGGTCCACGCGTTAACAAGCCCGAGCTTGGTGTCGCTGGGACACTTGATCGTACTGCCGTTAGTACGTCAACGTCCAAGATAAGAAAGAAAATAATGTCACTGGTCAATTATGTCGAAATTCCATTCTTGGTCCCAGATGAGACTTGTGTTCTTGAAGTAACCGAAATTGTTGATATTAATATGACAGTTTTAAACACAGAAGAAAGTGAAAGTTAACAAAAATGGAATAAACATCTTACAAAGAAGAGTATAAATTAACAAACACAAAAACTGTAGTGCACATTATGAAAACTATAACAGACCAGCCAATTAACTCCAAAATCTATTGGTGCTCCCCAAAATATGAGAAAGAAATAAGAAAAATAAATAAGAAAGCTACTGTTTACTCGACTGTGGGACACCCACCACTCAATTTTATTGAATGGAGAAATAAATAAGAGCGACCATCGTAATATAATATTTTTAAAAAATATACTGGAACATATACTAAAATTATATTAAACAAGTAGTAACGGCTACTGTTCATAAATTAACACAGGATCAACCGAACCTCACTTGATATTCGGCAACTATAAATAAACAACTCTTATATTGTACCAACCTGCAGGCAGCTGCAAGACATTAAATAGATAAGGCGCATGCGGTCGTTCAAGATTGTAGAATGACCCACGCGAAGATATGTCACACACAAGATAAGAGTGAGAAAACACCCTAATAATCATAAGATTAGGACTTGCTGGCGATAATACATCCACAGCAGGCCTACGCCAGATCCTCTGTTAGCTATATAAGACCTAGGATTTGTAAGAATAAATCAGTTACAATTTTGAACTCAACAAGAACACTGTTTCATTGATCTTCAAGAGACACGTTGTTCAGCTACAGTCAAGCTTTGACTGTACGAGGTCATGGATTTTTAGTGTACATAAACAGCGATTAATAATGTTATAAAATTATGAAAATTATAATAATTATTTGGTAAAATAAGTAAGAAAAACTACTGTCGAGTTTGCTCGACTGTGAGATACCCGTCACTCAATTTTACTGAATAGAAGAATAATAAAGAGCAAAATATTACATTTTTCGAAAATATACTGCAAAATATGATAAAAATATACTGTACGATTTTACATTTCAACAGAAAATCGTACGCTGCAGCAGATACCGAGACGCTACCATCAGTATCAATAGAAAGGCAAAGATACGCTGCATGCTGACCCTAAACTAATAATAACCTTTTGCAGATAGGCACGCAGACTCATGTGTCACACCATCTAGTTGCAATACATTGTTATCTGTGAGAGTTAAGTACCATTTGTCTTAAATAAGCGATAATAGTTTATTACATTCCTATCATTAAGATTGTATGTAGACCTAAGCCATTCAGAGAAGAGCTATATAAACCCTTGCTCTGATGGAAATAAAACTAGTACGAAAGAAAACTCTAACGTATTCATTTCTCCGAAGCCCAATTGGTTTATGCACTTATTGCGGCGACTTCTGCCACTGGTTCATGTACTTGCGGCAAAGCAACAAAACAAACAGATTTTCTACAGTTGAAGATCTACATTTGGTGACCTCGACAAAGACTCCTTCTGAAGTTGTCAACCAGGCGACAAGGACTTCCCCTAAAATTGTCAACCAGGCGACAAGAATTCCTTTTTGAAGTTGTCAACCAGGCGACAAGGACTCGAGTTGAAATTGTCAACCAATTGGAACCTTTCAGGATCAAGCAGCTGCTTACGCATATACGTTAATTAAGAAAAGATAACATTTTGTTTTGGTTTATAAAGAACACGGTGTGAGTCGAGGCACATCATTAAAAATCACCTCATAAAGTTCGATATAAATAAAAAATAAAACAAAACAAGAAATCTTTTAATGGCATCCTCAAGCATAAACAGTCTGCTAACTCAGCAGCTGAACATTGGCAAGGAGATCCAGAATTTGATAAGGAATTTCAAGAAGGATTCTGCCGAACGAAAAAACAACGCTAAATACTTCAGCGATAGAATTTCAGCGTTGGAAAATTATGAACAGCAGTTCCAAGCAAATGAACAAAAGATTCAGACCATTTTGCAAGAAACTAGTTTGGACCACGAATACTTCACTGATAAATATTACGATGGAATACATAAAATCGTAATTGAATATATGGAGTTATTCAAAGGCCAGAAGCATATGGATGTGGATGCAGCATCTAATATGTCAATAGACGAAATTGAAATTCAACCCATGATTCGGGAACAACGAGTTTTGCTCGATAGTCTTGAGCAGATCATGAACATGATGAATAAGGAAAATCAAGCAGGTTTCAAACCAATAATAGCACAATATTGGAATGATATTAAAAATAGCCATGTGGAAATTTATAAGAGGTTTGCAGACCCAGTGAGTCTCGGTTACAATCCGTCACATTACTTGACGGCTGAGATTGCTGTACTCGCAAACCAAGCAGCATGTAATGTGAACACCGCACAAGTGATGGTACCGGTAGTACCATCATCAGCAGCACTTCCATTACCAAAGGTCTCCATTCCTAAATTTGATGGAGACTACCTAAAGTGGCAACAATTTCATGACATGTTCAAGAAAATGATTCATGAAGCCACGACAATACCCATCACACAAAAGATGTGGTATTTAAAAAATCATGTAACTGGCGATGCGGAGAGGCTAATTCGCCACCTTTCCCTAACGGAGGGAAATTACAACACAGCATGGAATATGCTAGAAGAGCGCTTCAATAATAAAAGAGTGCTCAGCACATATATCATTCAAAAATTACTAGATCAACCAACAACGACTAGTAATGATGCCAATTCTGTAAAAGGAATGCATGATAATATAAAGGAAATATTATCAGCACTCAATAACATTGGTATACAGACAAACCAATGGGATCCACTTCTTCTCTGCATTTTTACGAAGAAGTTAGATCGACAGAATCACGTTTTGTATGAACAGTCCATACAAAACACAAAGCAAACTCAGTCAATTAATGAGTTTTTAGCCTTTATGGAGCAACGGTTTCTGACACTGGAAGCCATTAACTCGGATAAAGGCAAGATTAAACAAAACACATGTGCTTCAGCTGGAGCTGAACACAAATTTGTATGCTATTTTTTCAATAAACAAAATCATAGCATTTATAAATGTAATGATTTCTTGAAGCGGACAGCATCAGAACGTTTAAATTGGGTACAAAAACAGAAACTCTATACAAAGTGTTTTCAATCAGAGCATTCTGCACAATCTTGCCCAAATAGGGACTGCTTCAAGTGTAATAAAAGGCATAATACACTATTACATTTAGAAGCAAATGTTGAAAGTACAACAGCTGCAATCGCAAGTGGAAAGCAAGCAAGTTATATTCTGCTAGTCACTGCCCGAATTATCATAAAGGACAATAATGGACAAGAGGCTGAATTCAGAGCACTACTAGACTCAGGATCGCAAATAAATGAAATCTCGGAACGGGCAGTTAAGATTTTAGGATTGAAAACAACACACTCAATGCTAAAAATCAATGGCATTGGAGGAAAAGCTCACACATCCAATGCAATGTAATGCTAAAATCGAATTGTGGAGATTTTAGTTCCAGACTAGAAGCAATGGTATTGCCTAACATTGTTAATGACCAACCAACACGGAACATCTGTGCTGATAAATGGAAATTACCACAAAATATTACGTTGGCAGATCCATACTTTGGACAACAAGGAAAGATAGATGTTCTCCTAGGTGCTGAGCACTACTTCGAGATTTTAAAGAAAGGACAGTTGTCTTTAAAAGGCGGACTACCCAAGCTACAAAATACCAAAATTGGATGGATCATCGCGGGAAATGTTCAACAAAAGGCATCATTGTCATCAACATGTGCTACGCTTACTGAAGAAGAGAAGGTGGATGAACAGTTATCCAAATTTTGGGAACTGGATAATCTTCAAACAAAGCTACCATGCTATTCGCCAATGGATAAGGAATGTGAACGGCAATTTGAACAAAACCTTCAAATTGCTAAAGACAACCGATTGATTGTTCGACTGCCATATGTGGAAGATGCATCAGAGTTGGGGGAGTCTCGTGACATAGCGTCACGAAGATTTATATCATTAGAGAAACGTCTTCAAAAGGATCCAACTCTGAAACAAGGATACACTCAGTTTATGAAGGAGTATGAAGAGTTGGGACACATGAAACAAGTTCCACGCACACATATACCAAAGGAGCACTACTTCATACCACATCACTGTGTTCTTAAACCGGAGAGTCAGACTACCAAATTAAGAGTGGTATTTGACGCGTCAGCAATAACTTCTAACGGAAAATCATTAAATGATATCTTACACAAGGGACCAACAGTTTAGAGTACGTTATTTTCTATACTGCTGAGATTCAGAACACACAAATATGTGTTTACAGCCGATATAGAAAAGATGTATCGACAAATATGGATGAACCCTGAGGATCAGCATCTACAAATGATAATATGGAGAAATGATCCATCTGAAGAGATCAAATATTATCGTTTAAAAACAAACACGTATGGCACTAAAGCCGCACCATATTTAGCAACAAAATGCTTGCAACACTTGGCTACAAGGTCAATGCGAGAATATCCACTGGGAGCCGAAACACTAAAAAACGACTTCTATGTGGATGATTGTCTAACAGGAGCAGAAACAATTTCAGAAGCTCTTCAAAAGCAAAACGAACTCAATAAAATATTAAAAAATTCTGGATTTAACTTGAGAAAATGGTGCGCAAACAATAATCAACTTCTGCAAGGTTTGCCCAAAGAAGATATTACGCCCAACGTCAATTTGGAAGATACAGCTTATGAGGAATGCAGCATTAAAACACTGGGAATAACCTGGAATCCACGTTCGGATAAATTATGCTGCACAACACAAATCAATTCGAAGGAAATCATAACCAGGCGGGATGTGGTTTCGGAAATCTTTAAAATTTTCGACCCACTGGGATTATTCACACCGGTTGTGATAAAGGCAAAAATCTTCATGCAAGAACTGACGAAACAAGGATTTCAGTATAATGAAGAACTGCCTCAACACTTACAACAAGAATGGAAACAATACCGAAATGAGTGGAAAACTCTCATTGATGTTAAAATCGATCGTCATGTTTTCAACAAACAAACTCCTGTCCAGAAGGAAATACATACATTCGTAGATGCATCCGAAAAGGCATATGCAGCAGCAGTTTATATTAGGTCTACCCATAAGGATAAACGTGTAAGCGTTCAGCTGTTGTGCGCTAAATCTCGATTAGCACCAATAAGTGCAATTACACTTCCGCGATTGGAATTGAAGGCCGCTGTACTTGGAGCCGAACTAACGAGCAACATAAAGGAGCAATTGGATTTGAAAAGTACACCAACATTCTATTGGGCTGATTCCGAAATAGTATTGCCCTGAATCAACAATAAAAATACCATAAAGGATAAATTTGTTGCCACCAGAGTAACTATAATACAGGAGTTATCGGTCCAAAGGGAATGGAGACACGTCCCAAGCGCACACAACGCTGCAGACGTTGCATCAAGAGGTTTGACTGCCTCTAAATTTAAGGACCACAGTTTATGGTTCTATGGTCCATTATTCCTACATGGAGCACCAGCGTCTTGGCCAATACCATTCTCTAAATCAAGGCCTGAAATTGAGAAAATTCCACCGGAAGCAGTCTTGACTACAGTCAGTCTCGAAACCCTGATCCACACGATTAATCATGGAAATTCATATAATAAGTTACTTAGGATAGTATCTTATATTATGCGTTTTCGAAGGATGCAGGAATATAGCGGAGCAATCATACGATTGGAAGAGTTGAATGAAGCTCAGAAAATTGTCATCCGGAATATTCAACAAAATGGTTTCAAAACGGAACTTAAAGAACTCTCAAGGAATCGCGAAGTCAACAGACACAGCAATCTAAATGCGCTGGGACCATTTTTGGACAACGATAACATTATCCGAGTTGGAGGAAGATTGGAGGCAGCTAATATTGCATTTGATGCAAAACATCCTATGTTGTTGCCCTATAATGACTCAATCACAAAATTGATATTTGAACAGTGTCATAAAGACAACATGCACTGTGGACCCCAAGCTTTATTAGCAGCAACTCGACAAAGATTTTGGACCATTAAAGGCAAAACAATGGCAAGGAACACAGTCCAGAAATGTGTAAAATGCACAAGAGCTAAGCCGAAATTAATTCAACAGATTATGGGAGATTTGCCACCATTAAGAGTCACTCAAGCAAGACCATTCCTTAATGCTGGGGTGGACTATTGTGGACCATTTAAGATACATTATAAAATCCGAGGAAAGCGACCGCATATGGCATATATTGCCATCTTTTGTTGTTTTGCAACAAAAGCAGTGCATTTGGAACTTGTCAGCGACCTTACAATGCAACAAACTTCGTTAGAGCCAAAAATAAGCTTCAAGAACTGAAAGAAGCTGTATATTCAGAGAAGGCTAAAACAGCTATAATTGAAAACTGCAATCAAAAGGGAGTAAACTGTAAATTCATCCCTCCCAGAGCACCTCATTTCGGCGGACTATGGGAAGCAGCAGTAAAGTCAGCTAAACATTTGCTATTGAAAAATGTTTCAACAGCTGATTTAACCTACGAAGAATTAGAGACCGTTGTGATCGAGATCGAGGCAATACTGAATTCTCGACCATTTGTGCCGATGTCAAATGATCCCAATGATATCAGCGCACTAACACCAGGTCACTTTATAATTGGAGAACCATTAACTGCACAGGTAGACCACGAACCAAGTCAACAACCTACATCATTAGGACAAAGATGGAAATTAGTGTCCAAACTAAAACATATGTTTTGGGCACAATGGTTAAAAGACTATCTGCAGGAGCTCCAGCAACGACAGAAATGGAAAGAGTCATACGTTAATGTAAAAGTAGGCATGCTGGTATTGATAAGAGAGGGCAATACTCCAGTTTTACAATGGCCAATGAGACGAATAATCAATGCCATTCCTGGAAAAGACGGCTACGTTAGAGTGGTAGAACTGAAAACTGCACGAGGCATATTTAAGAGGGATATTCAACACATCGCTCCATTATTCCCAGAAGAAGAACAAGACCACAAACATCCACTGGAAGATGATGAACAAGTCAGAGAAGAAACAAGACCCAAACGAAGACAACTGGCTACACCATCACTGATAACTACTTTGTTAGTTATGATTTTATTATTACCAATTGTTTTCGCCCAATCCATCAACATTACACATTTTGGAGCGAAACCGGGAATATTCTTTGAAAAGATAGGCACCACTCAACTTACAACGACAGACTGGACCATTGTGGCATACTACGATTTAAAAAATTATTGGCAAGATATGAAAACATTTTCTATTGGAACAAAAACAATGGGAAATATATGTTCTGGACTTGAAGAAATTCATGCGTGTACAAGCATGTATCAACATTTTAAGCACATCGAAGAAGAGCTGCAAGTAGAAAACTACTTGCTTACAAAATCGAGATCACGACGAGCACCATTGGACATCATTGGAAATATAGCTAGCAGTTTATTTGGAGTTCTCGATTCAAATTACGCACTTGAAATGTCCGAGACTATTTCGAAAGTAAAGGACAATGAAGATCACCTATTAAAACTTCTTGAAAATCAAACTACGTTGATCGACTCAACAATAAATGTAATAAGGCGAGACGAAATATCCAATTCAAAAAGGCTTACTACCATCGAAGCATTTATGACAGACGCATTAAAGGAAAGACATCACTTTCAATCGTTTCAATGGTACACTACACTTACTACTCAGTTGACGCTCATAGCAACAAATCTACAGTGCGGCATTGATATCACCACAACAACTAAAGCAACAACTTAATAAAATACGAGAGCACTTAAAGAGTGAACAAAGGCTACCAGTGAACACAAACAATATGCTCATGCTCTACAAAATGATGAAGGCCGAAGGAACTGTAGTCAACGATCATGTAATTATTAACATTACTCTTCCATTAGTATCCACACAAATACTGGATATCTTTAAGCTTATTCCGATCCCAACAATATCCACCGATGGAATAATCAAGTTTGAGATTAATTTTCCTTTCATTGCCGTCAACAACCACAGAGATGCCTTTGTAGAACTAACAGAAAGTGATTTTAAAAACTGTTATGCAAGAGACATTGATGCTTTTATATGCCATAACAAGCAAACGATGTTCTCAGCTGAAATTAGCTGTGAGACGCAATTATTTCACAACAAAACAGATTCCCCGTGTCATTTAATGCAATCAAATAAAACCTTTACATTGTTAAATATGCACACTCGAAATCATTGGATATTTGCTACAAGGTCTCAAATACAACTATCAGCAGTATGTCCTGATGGGGCATCAGACATCATTCTAAACAGTTCTGGAATGTTAAGCATATCGGCTGGATGCACATTACGCAATTCAATGATGACTTTGACAAGCGAAGACACATTAAAAACAAATATCCATGCGTCGTTCGCTCGCTTTGGAGATGTGATCAACGACAATGAAACTACTACAGCTGGAACTAATACCATATTAAAGAAGGAAGACCTGAGTCAAAACTATATAGAACTACAGCAGCTAAGAAAGGAACTTCTACCAAGCAATACTCTCTAATTACCCCAGAGACTTGGACCAATAGAACATCACCACATTGCGTTGTATGGTGGACTTGTTTTCATAATAATCATAACCATATTCTATCTAAAAAATAAATTGTACAAGGGACGGTCTTCCGGCAAACAAATAGCACCAAATTCACCAGCCGAAGAAAATCCACAATTTAAAATCAACATCAACGACATTTGAACAGCCGTTCAAGGGCCGGGAGGATGTACGATTTTACATTTCAACAGAAAATCGTACGCTGCAGTAGATACCGAGACGCTACCATCAGTATCAATAGAAAGGCAGCTGGAACTAATACCATATTAAAGAAGGAAGACCTGAGTCAAAACTATATAGAACTACAGTAGCTAAGAAAGGAACTTCTACCAAGCAATACTCTCCAATTACCCCAGAGACTTGGACCAATAGAACATCACCACATTGCGTTGTATGGTGGACTTGTTTTCATAATAATCATAACCATATTCTATCTAAGAAATAAATTGTACAAGGGACGGTCTTCCCGCAAACAAACAGCACCAAATTCACCAGCCGAAGAAAATCCACAATTTAAAATCAACATCAACGACATTTGAACAGCCGTTCAAGGGCCGGGAGGATGTACGATTTTACATTTCAACAGAAAATCGTACGCTGCAGCAGATACCGAGACGCTACCATCAGTATCAATAAAAAGGCAAAGATACGCTGCATGCTGACCCTAAACTAATAATAACCTTTTGCAGATAGGCACGCAGACTCATGTGTCACACTATCTAGTTGCAATATATTGTTATCTGTGAGAGTTAAGTACCATTTGTCTTAAATAAGAGATAATAGTTTATTACATTCCTATCATTAAGATTGTATGTAGACCTAAGCCATTCAGAGAAGAGCTATATAAACCCTTGCTCTGATGGAAATAAAACTAGTACGAAAGAAAACTCTAACGTATTCATTTCTCCGAAGCCCAATTGGTTTATGCACTTATTGCGGCGACTTCTGCCACTGGTTCATGTATTTGCGGCAAAGCAACAAAACAAACAGATTTTCTACAGTTGAAGATCTACATATACTAAAAATATACCAAATAACACCGAAATTTATTTTATTCTAAATGATTAGCTTGGTAGCACTTCCTTATGTTTATTGAACACCATTATTATGTCACTGAGTGACAACTAGCTGAACAGGTGCAGCTGCACCCGATTTCGCCTTATAAAAGTAATTCGTTAATAACTTCTGTGTTTTTTGTCCGATTGTAACCAAATTTGCGGAGATCATTAAGATGATTGTGTGTGCCAAAACTGAACGTTCTAGCTTTAACATAATGCTTGGAAATCGTTTTTTTTTCAATTTACGGGGGCTGAAGGGGGCGTGGCCAACATCTAAAATAAACTTGATCTACACACCAAGTTTATATATGTTGTCTCCATATTTGGTAGCTCTAGCTTTTATAGTCTCTGAGATCTCGATGTTCATATAGACAGACGGACAGACAGGTAGGGCTATATCGACTCGGCTGTTAATGCTTATCAAGAATATATATACTTTATGGGGTCGCAGACGTCTCCTTCTGCCTGTTACGCACATTCGGACAAACGCAAAAGGTCATGCATTTTTTAAAATCCATGACCTAAAAATATACCGAAGTTAGCGTTATTCAAAATTATTAGATTGGTAGCTGTTTATTAGGTTTATTGAACACATTTATTATGTCACTTAGTGTCAGCAACTAAATAGGTGCAGCTGCACCAAACTTTCAGAGATTATTATTGCGCGCACAAAAATTTACGTTCTAGGTTTCAAAATAAAATAAAATAAAAGTTTGCAATTCGGCTTTTTTGATTTGCTGGGCGGGAGGGAGCGTGGCCAAAATTTAAAACAAACAATAAAACATACAATCCCGGTTGCTCTAGCTCATATAGTCTCTGAGATCTAGGTGTTTAGATGGACAGGTACCCTTCTACCCTTTGGGTAGGCGGGTATAAAAATGGAGAACAAAATAATCGAAATGAAACCGAGCGACACACACTTCTTAGGTGTGCGAACCACTATTTTCATTTTTTCTAACACACAATGCGAATCGGCAAATGAATAACACAGGTCATAATTCTTTTTTCTACAAGATACGTTATGATGAAACCTTGCGATATTATCTTAGCCGCGACATGCGAATGTTCATATTAACAATTTTTATAATGCAGTATTTTGGAAACTTGTGCTAGAGTCAGGCCTTTATAATCAGCACGCTGAGGAACGACCGCATGATATACTCTCAAAAGGTTAAATGAAATGCTCTTTCAAGCTTTTGGCATTAAATAAAACAAACTAACTTCAGTAGTACAGTGCGGCTGAAAGTGACACGAGGACAGTATTGCATAAAGTGAATTTTTGTTGGTTTTTTTTTTTTGGATTCGCCAATCGGATAATCAATTCTCCACTTCTACTAGGTGAAGAGATAATTTGGTTGATATTTACAATGGCCTTATAAAATAACGAACGCAAATTTTAATTCTGATGTTATCCGATTAACCTGCTCAAAAGCTGCGTGTTTTTTACGAAAGCTGAACTGATAAACAGGAATCGTATTGTGAATTGGGAAATGAGGAATGATCTTATTCAGTAGACATTATTCGTACAGTTTTGATAGACATGATAGCAAAATATATCATCTATGCCTATTAGTAACATTACGATGATGGCCATTATTTTTCATTATTCTGGAAAGTTGCCATAATCATATATTGAGTTAGTAGATCGCTGCCTGGAATTTTTGGGTTAAATTGTTCTTTAGTAATGTTGTAATTGTTGTTGTAATGTTGTAATGTAATTTTATTGATTCGAAACTCAGTTGGTTGTGGGATTGATTTTCGTTTATCAGCGGCGGTAATCCAAACGAATGTATAGGAGAATCAGCTTCATCTATGTCGTCAGCACCATAATCCACCGTTTTTTTTCTAAAGGGCGTGTCATTTACTGCCGGTAAGGTTAGACTAAAGTTAAATCATTAAAGTGAATCTTTACTATTGATAGTTATTCTACATATCGACTTTAGACATGTTGTTCTTCTTACTGTCTTTCTTAAATTTTGGTGAGTTTACGTTAGGATTTCTCTAGCCAATGTTTCGCAGATGTCGATCTGTAGAATTGCTGTAACCGCTGTAACAGTCATTGCTCGAGGAAACCATTCATAAGGATTGTTATGTGGAAACAGATTTTCCTACTAATCTCGATTATTATATTCACCAGAGCACTAGAGCTATTTATACCCGCCGACCCAAAGGGTAGAAGGGTATTATGGCTTTGTGCCGACCGAAAATGTATGTAACAGGCAGAAGGAAGCATCTCCGACCCCATAAAGTACATATATTCTTGATCAGCGTCAACAGCCTTGACGATATAGCCATGTCCGTCTGTCGGTCTGTCCGTCTGTCCATCTGTCCGTATAAACACCTATATCTCAGAGACTATAAGAGATAGAGCAACACATTTTTCGCGACAATATTGAATCCTTCGTCAACTCATGCCTTTGTTGATAGCCTTTTTGATATAGCTTTGTCTCAAACCAATTCTATACCAAATTGTCTAGGTAAAATGCTTGATCTAATTTTTGTTTTGGATCCCAATACCTGCACGGTGTCCAGATTAAATCCTATTTCCTCACCTGAGGATCCCTACCACCCTACTCTGGAGGTGCTGATTGACTTACCAGCAAGTGGGAATGGCAGACAACTTAGAGATACCTCTATAGTTTTGAACATTGGATTTATTTCCGTTTTTCAAGAGAGGAATAATGTAAGACTCTTTTTATTAGGGAAAGAGCACAACTCCACAGACAATTCAAATAATTTTATAAGTGGTTTACAAAGTCCCCTGCACAGAACCTAAGCATGCAACTAGGAACTCCGTCAGGGCCAGGAGAAAAAACTGGTTTACATGACTTAAGTTCACGTAAGAGTAAACTTTCAGAAAGTAAGGGACCAAAAATGCAATGCGCTTGGTTTACTTGATACGGATAAGACTGGGCTCTATAAAAAGTTGATGTGGAATATGTCGTTTGAAACAAATCACCAAATAGATCGGGAATGCCACGATCATTAAAAGCTGCCTTTTTATCAAAAAATTATGTTGTTGGAAGTGTTGACTTCTTCCGCTTCGAATTGACGAAGTCATAGAAGCGTTTCGGGTCACGCTGAAACGTTAGTCTGCACTTTCTCAAATAATCCTTGTAGCAAAGATTATTTAGCGTGGGGAAATCGGAACGAGCAACAGAGTAGCCAGAAAAATATAAGAGAGAGCCAGTTTCCTTATATTTTTTATAAAGCTTTGATTTTTTATTCTTTAACTTTGTTAGTTCTTTGGTAAACCATAACGGTCTATTAGACATTTGTAGAGTACCAAAGGGAACACAAGCATCAATCAGAGAGTTTAATGTAGAATAAAAAATTTCAACTGCCTTGTCCAGGTCAATACACGAAGAAAGTTGGGACCAGTCAGTACGTGAAAAAAGCAAAGAAAGTTTTTTAAAATCGGTCTTCCGAAAACAACGAACTCGCTTCTCCGGTAAAACACTTGCATCCGAAAGTATTTGAGAAACTAATAACTTCTCAACTGCAACACTGCTGTAAATCTATAATTTCACCCTACCAGCATGGGTTTGTGAAATGTAGGTCTACTACCACTAACTTATTAGAATTCTCATCAATTGTTATTGAAGGGTTCCAATCAAAAATTCAAACGGATGTCATTTACACTGATTTCAGTAAGGCTTTTGATTCTGTCAACCATAGTCTCTTATTATACAAGCTCAATCTTCTTGGATTTCCACAGAACTTAATTTTGTGGATATCTTCATATCTTACATGTAGAATTCAAAGAGTATTTTACAAGGGCTCTGTGTCCAAGACTGTCCAAGTCACTTCCGGCGTACCCCAAGGAAGTCATTTAGGCCCATTGCTGTTTACATTATTTATAAATGATATACCATCCGTTATATCATACTCTCGCATACTTATGTATGCAGATAATGTTAAGATTTGTCTGACTTTTAATGATCCCATATATAGCCTCAGATTGCATCTGATCTTGATTGTTTTCAATCGTGGTGTGCTATAAATTTATTAAATCTTAATTGCAATAAATGTAAACTTATGACATTTTTTAGGGGTATTCTCCATTTAAATAATTATCATCTTAATGATACTCCACTTGAGCGAATAGAGTCAGTAACTGATTTAGGTATCCTTCTTGATTCAAAATTAAAGTTTGATAAGCATATTTTGGCTGCTTCTAATAGAGCCATGGGTGTCCTTGGATTTATTAAACGTTGGTCAAAAGAATTTAACGATCCCTACATTACTAAACACTTGTACATCTCACTGGTTCGTCCTATTCTTGAGTATGGATCTAATATCTGGTTCCCCCAGTATAGGGTTCATCAAGATAGGCTTGAATCAGTGCAGAAACAATTTCTTCTTTTTACTCTTCGTAGTCTCAGCTGGAATCTCACAATTAGATTGCCTTCTTATCTTAGTAGAGTTTTATTACTAAACCTTCCTTCTCTTTCTGACCGTAGAACTATGCTAGATGTAGTGTTTCTACATAGACTAATCATTGGCGAAATTGACTCATTGCAGTTGACAAGTCAGATTAGCTTTGCCGTTCCGGTCAGAACGACTAGAAATTTCCTTCCCCTCTCACTTTCCCGTTGTAGTACTAACTATGCCAGTCACAATCCTTTCCGTATTTTATGTGTATATTATAATATCTTTTCTAGTCTAGTTAATAATACTAACACTACCTTAGAAATTAAAACATTACTCCTAGATACATTAGCTCGTATTTTGGAATAGTTCTAATTATTATTATTAGTAGTAATAGTATTATTATTATTATTTTATGCTATACAATTTGGTTGTTTTGACTGTGTTAATGCGTGTTGCCCCTCGGTCGGATGGGAGGGTGGTCGTGTACGCCTAGGTCCGGCCGTTAATAAGCCCGGGCTTGGTGTCGCTGGGCCACTTGATCGTACTGCCGTTAGTACGTCAACGTCCAAGATATAAGGCGTTACAACGTGCAGCTGCACCTAGTTAGTTGCTATGACACTCCGCGACATAGTTAACTGCTATGACACTCCGTGACATAATAATGGTATTCAATAAACCAACTAAAGTGCCGCCAAGCTAATAATTTTGAACAAGGAAAATTTTGAGATTTTATTTTGGTATTTTTTAGTATATTTTTTTTTAGTATTTTTTCAGTATATTTTGGAAAATATAATATTTTCGTGGTAAAATTGGGTGGCGGGTATCTCACAGTCGAGCAAACTCGACTGTAGCTTTCTTACTTGTTTTTAAATATCTTCAGTTGAGCTAGTGGGCGGCGGGTCGTCAGACATCTTGTAATTTGCAATGCTACGATAAAGTTTGGTTTTATTACCCGTTTTTTAATTATGGGAGTTTAGCTCCTTTTTAGGAATTATTGAAGCGTAGGGGGCTATTCCAACCAGCACGGTTGATTGATTGTCACATGATTGATTTTCAAATAATATCATAATATATGTAAAGCACACAACTACAGTAGAAAATTATTATTTTCAAACAGTATGAGACAATTTTAATAATTTAAATTGGCTATTGCTATTAAAGTTGGAGGTTGTGAGATACCCATTTTTTACATTTTTACATTTTTATAGATATATTAAATTTTTTTTCTTAAACAACTTCTGAGTTTATTTTGTGTTTGTCCAATTGCTTGCAATTTGGTTTTTTTCCATTTAAGGGGGTGAAAGGGGGCGTAGCAAAAACATAACACAACAACAATTAGACATGATATCCTGAAAATTAAGCTGCTCTAGCTCATATAGTCTCTGAGATCTAAGTGTTCATACGGACGGATGGACAGACAGACAGTCGGCCATACACGCCTTGGCTGTTGTTAATATTATTCAATAAATACTTTTATAAGGCGAAATCAGGTTCAGCTGCAACTGTTCAGTTGTTGTGTCACTCAGTAATATAATAATTATGTTCAGACCAAGTGCAACAAAAGCTTATTATTTTAAACACCCTTAGAATCAGTTTATTTTTATACCCGCCTACCCAAAGGGTAGAAGGGTATTATGGCTTTGTGCCGACCGAAAATGTATGTAACAGGCAGAAGGAAGCATCTCCGACCCCATAAAGTATATATATTCTTGATCAGCGTCAACAGCCGAGACGATATAGCCATGTCCGTCTGTCCGTCCGTCCGTCTGTCCATCTGTCCGTCCGTATGAACACCTAGATCTCAGAGACTATAAGAGATAGAGCAACAAATTTTTCGCGACAGTATGTCTTATTGTTGCACGCAGATCAAGTTTGTTTTTGATTTTGGCCACGCCCCCTCCCGCCCCCGTAAATCGAATAAAACCGAATTGCAGGCGTCGTTTTAAACCTAGAACGTTCAATTTTGGTACGGACAATACTAATCACCATCTTAATGATCTCTGCGAATTTGGTTACAATCGGATAAAAAACACAGAAGTTATTAAGATATTACTTTTATAAGGCGTTACCACGTGCAACTGCTAGTACTGCCTAGTTAGTTGCTATGACACTCCGCGACATAATAATGGTGTTCAATAAACCAACTAAAGTGCCGCCAAGCTAATAATTTCGAACAAAGAAAATGTTGATATATTATTTTGGTATTTTTTAGTATATTTTTTTAAAGTATTTTTTCAGTATATTTTGAAAAATATAATATTTGGATGGTAAAATTGGGTGGCTGGTATCTCACAGTCGAGCAAACTCGACTGTAGCTTTCTTACTTGTTTAGTATTTATTTGCATAATATTATAGATTGCATATTTGTATATTATCGGTAAATAGAATATTTCGCTTTTAATTTTTGTTGCATTCAGTAAAAATGGGTGACGGATATCTCACAGTCGAAGAAACTCGACTGTAGTTTTATTACTTGTTTTGTTTTGTAAGAACGACGAGGCAAAAGACAATAGTTGATTGTGTGTTAATTTGCGTCTGGAAAACGAGCAGTGAGTGCTGTAAAGAACTCCCAAGTGTAATTATAAAGAAATCTCGTAAAATGCGAAAAAGACACAGAAAAATTTACCACATTCAATATAAATCTTTATTGGTATATTAAATATTAAAACAGCAACTTAACTTATATAGTTGCAAATGATACTATTTATTTTCACTTAAAAAATGATTCTCGAACTTGGGAGCTACCCAAGTTTTAGTTTTTTAGACCATAACTCGGTGTTACTGATCCACTTGATCGTATTGCCTATATAGTATAAGTATATATGTATATATATATAGTATTAATATAGTATAGTATATTGCTAATATTTTTAAGACTAAACTGTACTCTTGCAGTCGTGTTTGTTTGTGGGGTGGGAACTAACAACATTTGTACTTTATTCAGGATAAAGGGGTTGATATTACGCTTAAAATTGTTCGTGAGTCACTTGACGATCGATGAGCACTCGTAGCTAGTCGGTTATGCCACGACTTCATTTAATTTAGGGGTTCGGAAAGTCTATTTTGTTAAGAGTACAGAGGCGCCTCAATTGGGGGTTTATTCGGAAATATTTTTTAGATATATTTTAGTTTTTCCTTGGTCGAAAGGACTTTAAATTTTTCCAAGCCACTGAACTTTTTTAGCCATATGCGATTAATTAAGAATTTACCTGTCCAACTATACTACCCTTAACCGGCCACCAGCCTACTGTAGCTCGCATCTCTATTTGACCATTTTTACCATTCCACTACCACCAGCCATATCAAAATACATATATTCGACACTAATAAGGGTTGAACTGACACGTTGACCAGAGGACATGAGTACAGGTGTAGCGAGTCATAGAACTGCAGTGTAATACTAACTGCTTCTACGGAACAGTTCAAAAATAGTTAGTAATAGTGCAAGGTACATTAGTGAGAAAAAAATGTATACATATGAAGCATCGAAATAAAAAAAATACTGTGAGTACCAGTTTCTAAAATCCCTAAGTGCTAAAATGATAAGAAAAGATTTTTTTTCAAATTTCTGTTAAAATCCGAGCTTACATAATACAATAATGTACATTTAAAATATTTAAAAAATACATTTTTACATTTAAAATATTTAACAAATACTTAGTCGAGGTTGACTCAACTCGACTGCAAATCATCTCGACTGAGAGTTACTCTAATCAAGTTTGTATTAATTAACACATATAAGTACAAGAAAACTGAACAATTTACATAGCTTTTGTAATATAAAGCTTGGGTAATATCTATGTTAAAAATTGTTTCAGTAATCTACATATACATCTAAAAATTGAGTGTAAAATATGTAAGCAAGCTTAGCAATAGAAAACGGCTTGTTTTGATTTGATTGTTCAGCTGTTTGTAATTTGTTGAGGTATGTTAATGCATAGGAAAATTGTTGAAGTCTCTGGAAAAGTCGCGAAATTAGAAAAATACCACTTTGACATTTGTATTATTATACCCGCCTAGCCACTGGGTAGAAGGGTATTATAACTTTGTGCCGACCGAAAATGAATGTAACAGGCAGAAGGAAGCATCTCCGACCCCATAAAGTATATATATTCTTGATCAGCGTCAACAGCCGGGACGATATAGCCACTAATCAACTGCAATCGTTTTTTTGTAACTCTGCGTAAAGTTGGAATTTCTTAACAAAAAGTACACTTTAATAAAGCTAACACAATTTACAAAATACTAAGACAACACACACAAACAAGTGACAAACATACACATACAGTACACAACCTAGTTATACATATCCATTCGTTTCAAATTATTATTTTTCGAGATTGAGTGTTTCTAAAGTTATCATTTTTAAGACACATGTCACCGCAATTAGCTGACTACCAACATGTTCGAAATTATTAGCTTGGCGGCACTTAAGTTGGTTTATTGAACACCATTATTATGTCACGGAGTGACATAGCAACTAGCTTGGTGCAGCTGCACGTGATTACGCCTTGTAAAAGTAATTTCTTAATAACTTCTGCGTTTTTTATCCGATTGTAACCAAATTCGCAGAGATCATTAAGATAGTGATTAGCATTGCGCGTGCCAACAATTGAACAATTTAACGTTCTAGGTTTAAAATTTAGCTTGCAATTCCATTTACGGGGGCGGAAGGGGGCGTGGCCAAAATCTAAAACAAACTTGATTTGCGTGCAAAAACAAGACACAGTATCCCGAAAATTTGGTTTGGTTTGGCGGGTATATTTAGAATATTTATGTACATTACTTATTTAAAGAAGTGCATGTTATGGTTTTAAAACAGATATTATAAAAAATTTTAAAAACAAATTATATGAGATCCAAGAGAAGGCAAAAGACAAATTGAAATTTGGGTATTATTGAAATAAGATAGTAACAGCCAAATTCAGGAAATGCACGCCAACCACACGGTTTAGGGTATTTTGTTTGCGTGCAACATTCGACGGATTTTTTTTTCAAGTCAATATATGTTTTCTATCGAAAACTTTCTACCCGTTTAGATTTCTACCCGCAATTAGATTTGTCATTGGTTTAACCGGACAACCACCAGATATGATGTGATTGGTTAGAACATCATCACACGGATAAGGGGGTAAATCATGCGTAATTGCGTATGCGCGTATGCACCCTGAAAACTGTTATCGCCATTTTGGAAACTATGTATTTATACTTCTCTCCTGTGACATACCCGCCACCCAATGCAACAAAATTAGAAATCATTATGCTCGTGATTATTATTATTGTGTAAATATTATGACTTCAAGATTTTTTGAATTAGTGGCGGCAAAAAGGGGCGTGGCTACAATTCAAAACTAACATCATCTGCACCCATAAATTAGACATATATTCTTTCTAGCTCTAGATTATATAGTCTCTTATATCTCAGGGTTCACATAGACGGAAGGATGGACATGGCTCTATCGAGCTATCAGCTCTGTTGATCAAGAATATATATTGTGGGGTTGGTTTGGCTCTTTACATACAAGTTATAAAACTCTTCTACCCAACCCAATTAAAGATCCAGCTGCTACCAGCATTACTAAGAATATTAACCGTCCCCTTTTTCAAGTTGACAAAGTTGATCTTATATATAGTATTATATCTTCTCATATCAAACTAAATTATAAGTTTGTTTTTATTTTAAAATTATTTTTCCTGCTCAGAATGTTGTCTTGTGTTTAACCTGTTATTTTGGTCTCAGCAGAATGTTTTCACTTTTTTATTAATCGACCGTCTAAGACTATGATGAGCGGCAATGCCACTCCACCTAATCTGCTTGGTCATCTGTTAAAAAAACAAGTAAGAAAGCTACAGTCGAGTTTGCTCGACTGTGAGATACCCGCCACCCAATTTTATCATCCAAATATTATATTTTCCAAAATATACTGAAAAAATACTTAAAAAAATATACTAAAAATACCAAAATAATATATCAACATTTTCTTTGTTCGAAATTATTAGCTTGGCGGCTCTTTAGTTGGCTTAACTAACTAGGCAGCACTAGCAGTTGCAAGTGGTAACGCCTTATAAAAGTAATATCTTAATAACTTCTGTGTTTTTTATCCGATTGTAACCAAAGAGATCATTAAGATAGTGATTAGTATTGTGCGTACCAAAATTGAACATTCTAGGTTTAAAACGACGCTTCCAATTCAGTTTTTTTCAATTTGCATGGGTGGAAGGGGGCGTGGCCAAAATCAAAAACAAACTTGATCTGCGTGCAACAATAAGACATACTGTATGAACAACTAGATCTCAGAGACTATAAGAGATAGAGCAAAAAATTCAAACAAAAATCGCGACAGTATGTCTTATTGTTGCACGCAGATCAAGTTTATTTTTGATTTTGGCCACGCCTTCTCCCGCCCCCATAAATCGAATAAAACCGAATTGCAAGCGTCGTTTTAAATCTAGAACGTTCAATTTTGGTAGACAGAATACTAATCACCATCTTAATGATCTCTGCGAATTTGGTTACAATCGGATAAAAAACACAGAAGTTATTAAGATATTAATTTTATAAGGCGTTACCACGTGCAACTGCTTGTGCTGCCTAGTTAGTTGCTATGACACTCCGCGACATAAAAATGGTGTTCAATAAACTAAAGTGCCGCCAAGCTAATAATTTTGAACAAAGAAAATGTTGATATATTATTTTTGTATTTTTTAGTATATTTTTTTAGTATATTTTTAAAAGTATTTTTTCAGTATATTTTGGAAAATATAATATTTGGATGGTAAAATTGGGTGGCGGGTATCTCACAGTCGAGCAAACTCGACTGTAGCTTTCTTACTTGTTATTTAATAAATTTAAAACTATGGGTGGCGGGTATACTGAGCATACTCGACTGTAGCTTTCTTACTTGTTTTTATGTTATTTCATCATTAAAAAGAAAATTATCTACTTTATTTTATTCTAGAAGAAATGATCATGCCAAGAAAAAATCTACAAGAAGGCGGCAGGTATAAGTTGTCAGGCCGGCATTACATTGGATCATCAGAAGTTGATGAAGAAAACGAACTTACAAATTTAAATTGGCTGCTCCGAAATCAGAATGTGACTTGGCCGGAAATAATCGATGAAAACTCTGATGACGATGTAAATAATGCCTTACCTAGGAAGCGGGTCATAACGAGTGGAGATGCAAATACGATTTTCGAAAGTACAGACATTTCAAAATATGCTCGCGTAAGGTGTTGCTCAGAAGAGATTACCAGATCAAAATCAATTTGCCGTTCGGAAGAAAAAAAACAGAATTTAGTGAAAACGACAGGACTTGTAAAGCGTCTTAGTCCTTCGGAGCGTTTCGAAATTTTTATCAATAAAATAAAGCGGTAAGCTATGAAAAATCAAGATAACACCTTTTTTCCTTTGTATACCCCTGGATCTTGAAAATTACAAAAAGTGGTTTAATAGTTTTGTGTAAAAAAATGTAACTTGCAGAAGAAACAATCTCCGTCATGTCCATCTGTCTGTCCGTCCGTGCGTGTACTTATATATATTATATGAGTCTAAGAGAATCAGAGAACTAGGTTCTTAAAATATGTGGTGTAGGTCCGTTTATTCATTTTCCTACAAGTTTATTTTCAATTTTGGAAGCGAAGAGCCCGTCGCATTCAAGTCCTGAAATTTTAAATTTCCTCAATCGAAAAACTATATATAGCTTACACATAATCGAAAATGCTCGTTCACCTACCTGAATGAAAATTATATCACGTAGGAACGACTTCTGTCAAGTTTTGTCAATATATAGTATAATAATTTATAATGGCGAGTCGAAGGCCTAAGTAGCTAGCACTCGTTAAGTTTATATTAGGTTTAGAATTTAGTTCTAAATTTAATTTGTTAAAATAAAAATAATTTTTAATGTTTCCGCCTGCGCAATACATCCGTGTTTGTTTTATTTGCATGCATTGCTATAGAATCGCTTATCGGGCGAGCTAAAGACTGTCTGCTCGACTTATTTTCTCATTCAGACTTGAAATATGTAGTCTTCGAGGACAACAATTCAAAATCGATTTTTTTTCATGTGAGACATTGTACATTCGTCTCATATGATAATTTGACACATTTTTAGTACGTTGTCCATTCCAGAGTTTTTTCTCATTTTGAAACCCGCGTACCCAAAGGTTATTATAACTTTATGCCAACCCAAAAAGTATGTGAAAGGCAGAATAAGTTGTCTTCAAGCCTGTAAACTATATATATTCTTGATCAGCCTCTACCGCCCAGACGACGCTGCCATACCCTTCAATCTGTGTATATGAAAATATAGATGTAAGGTGGAAAGTATATCGTAGCATCACTAACTAATTAACATAATACATTCTTCATACATACGCCTCGTTCATCGAACGAAACGTTCATCGTGTTTGAGTTTTCAAAATCCCAGAGGACGAAGCGCTGCGCTCTCGGACGTTCGGCTTGCTCTCTCTCTTTGCGTATGAAACTTGAAACATTAAACTCCGAGAACTCGAGCATCGTAAAACGGCGACGAAATGATGACAATGAGAGTATTTTTACACTGCTTTGTATATGTGCGCATCAACAGGCGCAGTCTCGGAATGCAGGCAAGCATCCAAGCAAAGACGACAAAATCAATTGAAGCACAAGAGAACAAAAAACTCTTTTTGTAATACCTGCACCACATCCTTAGTGACCTAGACTACAATTGCTCAGTTTCTTGTGACAGCACAATATATGGAAATAAAAAAGAATTGTGTAATAAGTTGAATATTCTGTAATGCACTAAAGTAAATAAACTATTCTTGCTCTCATATTATACTATCATGTTATATTATAAACAATAACTTGATTTAAAGCTAATTCGAATAAATTTGGTGACACGATGTAGTAATACCACTGATTTTTCCTTCCTTCGTTCCGCCACCGAATATAGAAAGGTACACACACTCACTGCCTATTCCATACAGTTTCGGTTGGCACATATTTATAATACAAATCTAAACTTTGGGTAGGCGGGTATATAAATTGTGTCTGATAGCTTGAGTTTTAAGATTAAGACACTATTTCTGAAAAATCTTCTACATTTATGTAAAGGAATGTAATCGCTGACTTTGATGATGAATAAGAATAGTTTTTGAACTGTAGTCTTACATAAATTGGGTAAGCATTTGTTGTTTCTGTTTCTTTACTAAAGCCCTTTAACTCTTCTGTAACCGAGACTGCTAAAGTTGACTTGGAGCTGCTTTTCTTCTTACACTCTTTTATCTTGTACTATTCTTCAGCCCCTTGATGACCTTATTGTATATTTTCATAACGTTATACTCTATAAAGCCGACAAAGCCAAGACAATCGATGAACCTACGTCAGAAAACAACACTGATAAGGTAATGCAACCTGGGACATCTAGAGGAGAACGTATTCATTATCATCAATGTTTTTTGTAAGAAGCCCAAGTCCAATGGAGATAATGGTAGATCTTGTGGAAAAAAGAGCACAGAAGGAAAGGCAGCAGATAAGTAAAGTGTATGCCTGCCTAGAAGACATCAACTAGGAATAGATCCATAATCTCAAAGACAAATTAATCTTCCTCTGAAATAAAGTACAAACTACGATTAGCGAACTAGAGGCCCGTTATGAAAAATTTGCTTTTGATATCGATGAATTAGAGTGCAAAGTTATCTTAGTATCAAATAAGTTATAGAGCTACCGAAAGATGACCTTCCACAATTTATTGGAAGTCCCAAAGAGTGGGCAACGTTGTTCGTGCTGTTCTCCGAGGTTATTCACAACAGGAAAGATATCAGCGATACTAGGATGCTAAAGTATCTTAAATCGTGCCTCAAAAGAGAAACCAAAATTGTCGGCGGCCATTTATTAATTAAATTTAAATAATTAATTGGTTGAGCTGCAAGCTACAACGCATCGTTAGACCTAATATGCAAGCACTTCGAAAATAAGCGTAAAATTTTTTCTAGCGGTGTAAAGCATCTCTTGAAAATGGAATGATTAAAGAAAAACGCCAAGTTTCTAATGATGTGTATATTTAAGTTACTCAGATTTTGCTTCGACGATTCTTTACGGAAGTCCTATAACTTTACGAGCAGAATTTAAAAAAGGCGAGAGAAATTCAAAGATAAGCCCATTGAAAAATGAAAGGAATTTGAATTTAAAAGTTCGGTATGTCTTAAATGCTTGGGCACTCACGTCGTCAAATATTGTATAAAGAATTGGACATGCAATCTGTGCACAAAAGCTCACAACAGTTTGCTTCATGAGTAGTTAATTATAATGAAAAAGTAACCAGTAATTGCATTAAGAAAAAAAAATAAATAAAATAAATTTGTTGGGAAAAATAAAAACAATCCATAAAACTCTAGGGCAAAAGATTGAACTTGGATGGATTGTTTTCGGCAAAAAAGCTAGATCGTAATAAGATAGTCAGGGCAACAACCACGATGGGCTTAGACGATCTCGAGCGATTTTTGAACTTGAAAGTAAGTCTAGCGATAGAAAGCCGATACGGTACCCGAATGGGATGTTGGTAAAAACGATCGCACCGATCGCGCCTGAGGGAATTGACAGACTGTTTATACCCGCCTACCCAAAGGGTAGAAGGGTATTATAACTTTGTGCCGACCGAAAATGTATGTAACAGACAGAAGGAAGCATCTCCGACCCCATAAAGTATATATATTATTGATCAGCGTCAACAGCCGAGACGATATAGCCATGTCCGTCTGTCCGTCCGTATGAACACCTAGATCTCAGAGACTATAAGAGATAGAGCAACAAATTTTTCGGGACTGTATGTCTTATTGTTGCACGCAGATCAAGTTTTTTTTTTATTTTGGCCACGACCCCTTCCACCCGTCGAGCAAACTCGACTGTAGCTTTCTTACTTGTTTCAGTATATTTTGAAAATATAATATTTTGATGGTAAAATTGGGTGGGGGATATCTCACAGTCGAGCAAACTCGACTGTAGCTTTCTTACTTGTTTCAGTATAGTTTTGAAAAATATAATATTTTGATGGTAAAATTGGGTGGCGGGTATCTCACAGTCGAGCAAACTCGAGTGTAGCTTTCTTACTTGTTATAAAAATGTCTTTTTACTTTACAGAGATCTGGCGGACTATGAAAAGTCGGCGATTAAGTACACGACGGATGTCACAGAGAAACCACCGTTCAATTACTCACACATAATCGGAATGGCTATGCTCGACTATGGACGTGCAACCCTCCAGCAAATTTGTGCATGGATTGAGTCAAAATTTGCCTTTTTCCGCGTACGTAAAAAGTGGAATGTGAGTCTTTCAAAAATTAATAAATACAAAAGATTAGAGTCTAGAATTTATTGTGTTAAGTTCTGAAAAGTTTGCTCATACATTATTGGGATTTAGTGTATTGTTGATTACAATACATATTATTATACCCGCCTTGCTAAAGGGTAGAAGGGTATTATGGCTTTGTGCCGACCGAAAATGTATGTAACAGGCAGAAGGAAGCATCTCCGACCCCATAAAGTATATATATTCTTGATCAGCGTCAACAGCCGAGACGATATAGCCATGTCCGTCTGTCCGTCTGTCCGTATGAACACCTAGATCTCAAAGACTATAAGAGATAGAGCAACAAATTTTTCGCGACAGTAAATCTTATTGTTGCACGCAGATCAAGTTTGTTCTTGATTTTGGTCACGCCCCCTTCCGCCCCCGTAAATCAAATAAAATCGAATTGCAAGCGTCGTTTTAAACCTAGAACGTTAAATTGGTACGCACAATACTAATCACCATCTTAATGATCTCTGAAAATTTGGTTACAATCGGATAAAAAACACAGAAGTTATTAAGAAATTACTTTTATAAGGCGTTACCACGTGCAACTGCTAGTGCTGCCTACTTGGTTGACTAACTAGGCACCCGGAACCCGAAAAATTTGTTGCTCTATCTCTTATAGTCTCTGAGATCTAGATGTTCATATGGACAGACAGACGGACATGGCTATATCGTCTCGTATGTTGACGCTGATCAAGAATATATATACTTTATTTGGTCGGAGATGCTTCCTTCTGCCTGTTACATACATTTTCGGTCGGCACAAAGTTATAATACCCTTCTACCCTTTGGGTATGCGGTGGGTATAAAAATCTACCGATATCTACCACATTCCAGTTAATTGCTTTATTAGATTTATTACGAACGAATATTATATCACTGGATAAAATACAAACTGATGAGATGCAGTTGTACCCAATTTCACCAATTAAAAGTATTTCTTTGTATGTATGTTTATTGTCCAAACGTAACTAAAATTTCAGAAATCATTAAGAATTTGGGTATGTACCAAAAATAAACCTTTTAGAATACGCGTCCAATTGGCCCTTAGGGGCGGAAGTCGGCTTGCCAAATATCTTAAACAAACTTGATTTGGTGGTAATAAAATCTAGATTTTCGTTCAGATCGACAAATGGACAAATGAACAGATGGATAAAAGGACATATTGGCGTTCCCCTGTAATTTCTGCATTCCATATTCATTTCCATTACATGTTCATTTGCTTTACTTTTCAATTCTCTAAGCTTGTTAAATTCATGCGGGAGTTTAAAAGAGACAGATGGTATATGCGTGTATCAGCACAAAAGAAAATAAGCCCAGAAACTCACCAAAAGTGTTTGTGTTGGTGAGTAAAGTCATTCTATGCAGCTGAAAACGTTACGCTCAGAGTCCTTAAATGGAAGATATTGAGGATGTCTCATATAGTGAGTCCATATCGGTATCAGAAGTTCAATCTTCATCAGATATCTGTTTTTGTTACTTATTTTCGATTGATTTCAGGGCATTTAATATTTACTATACACTGATCCAAAATATCATGTTCCATATCGTCGGGCAACTCCTGGTAACGCTCTGTTTTATTGTCCTTTATGGCCTGTATCATGTGCATGGCCTTGATGCATTTACTCCCAATCTTGGCAATCTCTTCCGTCTACCAAAATACGGGTTTCCTGTGCTGATTTCTTACCCTTCTCCCCTGCGATATGCTGGCATTGAAGGCTATGGTGATGGAGAAGTCTCGACGTGCGCGGTGCTCTGCATCATCTCCTAAGATCAATCCGTCGAACGATTAAGCGAATGCCGTCAGATTCAACGTGTTGCGGGTATGACTCCAAAGTTGTGGACGGCTCTGGTGACCCAGATTCGCCAATGTGGCTTTATGGCTGCTAGCCGCTGCTAGAATAGTTTATAGTGGATCCAGTCAGATTCGGATTAAGTCAAATTGGCGAATGTAAGGAGCCCATTGTAATGTAATAGAGCCCATTCCAAGCTATCATAAATATGTGTTGTCTCCTCCTGTTAACCAGGAACATGTTCTGTGAGGCAAAGACTTCTGAAAGTGAGCATCCTCTGGCGTTTCTGACTGAGGACCGCGATTTGCCTTATGAGTTGTCATCGATATCATTCAAAACTTCGATGAACTCCCGCAGCTTTAGATTGGGAGCTAGATTTCATCTATATAGTCAGACGTCGAACAGTTGTCTCCGCACAAAATCTTTCGAAGAGCGCAAATACTCCAGATATAAATGCTCGCATACCGCATACTTTGAGCCATGCTCTGGCTTTTAGAAATCACTTAACAGCGCCGGTTCAGGTTTAAGTGCACTATTTTTATCATTTCCGTGCTTTGTTTGAGGGTGGACTTATTGCCAACGGACATCTTCTACTGCCAGCGTGGTGCGTAACGTCTTTCCTTTTTTCCGCTACGCAGACTACATTTACCTTCTATTTCGCAACTGGATGCTTTTTGACTTTTCCGGCCGCATAATAGATAGTCCGTCCGTTTTATAGCATTCGTGCAAGCACTAACCATATGACCAAATTCAAGGCGCCTGTAGAAACTCCTCTGTTGTCTCTCGCGAAAATCATCATTTACTACTGTGGGCTTAGGGTTAGATCTTTTTTCTCGAGTTGAAAGGACTGTTAATGACAGCAGAGCCAAATTTCATGTCAATGTCATTATCACGCTTGTGTTTTCGAAACGACCAAGAGTGTTTATCAGGACAAGCTCAAATGCATAATTACGGGAAATGAGACTTGGATTAAGGAGTTAAGATTTAGAAGAATTAATAATAATTTTTCATTTTACAAACGAATTCACCTTACTTTTTGCTCACAGTAGTAGATGGTCATTATTATTGTGTGTACCAAAAAGTTTTAGATTTTCAATTACGTTTCGAACTCGATTCTCTCAATTTGCGGAAATGGAAAGGTACGTGACCAAAATCTAAAATAAACTTAATCTATGAGTAAAAATAAGACACAAAGTATATATCTCTAGAACTTATAGTCTCTGAGAGCTTAGTCCTTATATGCAGCGACGGACAGACATGGCATATAGTCTCGGCTGTAGACGCTGATCAAGAATATATATACTTTATGCTGTCAAAAATGTTTCTTCTGCCTGTTACATACATTTTCGGTTTGCACAAAGTTATAATACCCTTCTACCCTTTAGGTAGTCGAATATAAATATCACTATTTAAAACACTATTTCATAAATATCTTTCATATTAAGGGGTGTGATATGCGTATTATGGGGTCGTATTATATTGTGTTTCGAAGTGTCATTCGTATCATTCACTTTGAGAAACGAGCCCCTTACTCTTTTTTGGTGCCATTGTTTGCTTGTTTCTTTTCTTGCTTTGAGGAAAGTTTACAGTTTCGACACATACATTATTTTGCATACTATTTATTTCTTCTTTCTGTACATAAAAAAGATAAATAATAATACGCAATAACCATTCTTCGATATATACATGTTTTTATATTAAACCCATAGGATTTAAGGATATTATAACTTGGTGCCATTGAAACTGCTTTCCCACGACCGCTTATTTGACAGCACTAAGTTTAGGATGCCGTCATACATGATGTTCCTTAGAAGTGGCCCTAGAAAACGTTTTCCTGAGGTAACAGGTATCATTACATTGTTATGTCAAGATGCCCTACTTTGCAGAATTAAAGGCGTTCTACACGTCGAGTGTGATCACCCTTTCAACTCGTGTCCGATATCTGTTACACAATCTTTTAAATGGCGCCGATTGTACTTCTTCACCTCCTAAGCCCCAATTGGTTGGGTGACACACCACTCCTTCCATGGCTGAGTTCAGTCCGGCATAAAGTAACTTCTCCATTACATTGCCAACCGTATCCAGATGCGGCTTCCCAAGCTTTGCCAGCAGTACCTGCATTGAACTTCCACTTGTAATAGGGTCATTGCCATCCTGACCACAAAGTTTGGAACCACGTCAGGCACATACATTTTTTCCAATTTTGAGTGATCTGGCGACCGCATGCACTTCAACTTGCTTTATTTCTTCAAATTTGTGGTATTAGTAGTAGTAGCGCAATATATAGAAACAAGTAAGAAAGCTACTGTCGAGTGTGCTCGACTGTGAGATACCCGCCACTCAATTGTACCATCGAAATATTGTATTTTTCAAAAATATACTGAAAAATATTCTTAAAAAATATACTAAAAATATACCAAATTTTTCTTTGATCGAAATTATTAGCTTCGCGGCAATTTAGTAGGTTTATTGAACACCATTTTTATGTCAAGGAGTGACATAGCAACTAAATAGGTGCAGCTGCACCTGATTACGCATAATAAAAGTAGCTCTTTAATAACTTCTGTGTTTTTTATCCGATTGTAAATTTTCAAAGATCATTAAAGTGATGATTAGTATTGTGCGTGCCAAAGCTGAACGTTCTAGGTTTAAAATGACGCTTCAAATTCATTTTTTTCGACTTACGGGGGCGGGGAAAAAATCTATAATAAACTTGATCTGCGTGCAACAATAAGACACACTGTTCCGAAAAATTTGTTGCTCTATCTCTTATAGTCTCTGAGATCCAGGTGTTCATACGGACGGCCAGCCGGAGAGAGTCTGTCCGTCCGTATGAACACCTAGATCTCAGAGACTATAAGAGATAGAGCAACAAATTTTTCGCGACAGTATGTCTTATTGTTGCACGCAGATCAAGTTTGTTTTTGATTTTGGCCACGCCCGCTTCCGCCCATGCAAGTTGAAAATAACTGAATTACAAGCGTCGTTTTAAACCTAGAACGTTCAATTTTGTTACGCACAATACTAATCACCATCTTAATGATCTCTGAAAATTTAGTTATTAAGAAATTACTTTTATAAGGCGTTACCACGTGCAACTGCTAGTGCTGCCTAGTTAGTTGCTATGACACTCCGCGACATAATAATGGTGTTCAATAAACCAACTAAAGTGCCGGCAAGCTAATAATTCCGAACACTGAAAATTTTGATATATTATTTTGGTATTTTTCGTCTATTTTTTTAAGTATTTTATCAGTATATTTTTGAAAAATATAATATTTTGATGGTAAACTTGGGTGGCGGGTATCTCACAGTCGAGCAAACTCGACTGTAGCTTTCTTACTTGTTTTTATTTAATTACAATACATTAACCAGAAGAACAAAAAATTAAACCAAAAGCGTTTTATTATTCTTCATCACTATCAGAAATTACTCTCATTCTTTTTTCGGAATCGAAGGTTGGAATTCACTTTCATCACTCGAAGTTATTTGTGCCGATTCGATGTTTAAAGCAGAAATATTTACATTCTGAGAGATGGTAATAAAATCGGTTATTAACAATTGCTTCGAATTTTTTATAAGATCTTTGTTAACTTCTTCATATTGAGCGATAAAAACAAAAAAAAAATTACATGGAAAACCGGGTAAAAGCGAAAACGTGTAAAACAAGTACCGTGTAAATCCGGGGATAGGTGTATTTGATATAAAATTTTAATATGTTTTCAGTTGTTTATATTGTGGTAAGAAGATTACTGAATTTGAATGCACTTCATACCAGTCTTTTATGCATAAATTATAGTAAATGTGTTTTTTGGCTATATTCATTTATATAATTCTATAAATATAATATTTTTGTTTTTATTGTAAATACTTTTAGAATTCCATAAGACATAACCTTTCACTGCATCATTGTTTTCGAAATCGAAAACGTGAGGAGAAAGGCAAGGGAGGCTATTGGGAGTTGGGAGTCGATCCGAAGAAATGTGAAAGGAAACGAATAAGAAATCGAAAAAAGGTGCAAACCAAATTGATTCGATCAATACAACTAGTCAAAAACAATTGTTCAACTTCAAAATTCCAAACAAGCGATAATATTAGGGATACTTCCGACATGGATTGTATTGAAGAAGATCTTGATCAGTCGTGGGCCCAAGGATACTCCCAGCATTTCCAACCTGAACATTTAAATGTGATTGAATTACCATGTGCATCGAAGAAGATTGTGGAACATGTGGAATTAACCTTATCTAATGCTGGCTGTCCCAGTCAGGAGGATAGGAATAAAATATTTCTATACCCCAATGAGTATCCATTGAGTTTGTCGACGAATACTGAGGAGCATCAGTATGAACGTGGAACAATTATTATTCGCACCTCAGCTACAGTGAGCGAGTCTTCATGCCTGAATAACATCGTCAATAATAAATTCAACAACACAAATATGGTGTGATTATGAATTGGTTTGCCTTATTTACATTTAAAATGCATGTTTTTTTTTAATTTTAGATTTATGCGGAAGATGAAATTGCAACGCCCAGTAAAAATGTTAATGTATCGCCATCTAGCTCCGTAGTACTCGATGTAAACAAAGATTCCTCGATAATATCTGCGTTTTCTGGTCCAGAGATTTCAAGTATTTTGTCCACTCACTGCGAATACTCAAATTTGAGAACATACGTCGATGTCGTGGATGAGTCATTTAATTACATTCACTCTACTGAGATTAATCGGAACGAGGACATTTTGTATAATTTGCTTGATGTCTGTGTGACTGACTATTAAAGTGGATATCTCAAAAAGAATTGTCTTGCATTAACTTTTAGATTCAAGTTTATTCCCCGGTTTTCAGCATGAAACACAAATCTGTTCAATACATCGAAATGTAAATAACAAAGAGCTGAAGGCAGCTATATCTAAAACTGAAAGAGTCTATTTCTTTTCTCTAAAAATAACATGCATGAAAAACCATGAAATTGGATTTGGGAAGAAAGAATATTATAGTTTTGTGAGAAATAGTTAGTTCAACAAGTAGTTAGTGGAACATGAGGTAACATTACTAGTTTTACTAGAAATAACTTTAAATTTAATTCGAATTTGTTGATGAAAGAAGAGTGATTAATGGAAGTCTACTAGTCTCAGAAAGCTAATCAATTTTGAAAACTCATTTAAAGCAAGATAAGTATAAAATAATTTTATCGTGTAAGATATTTCAAATTTTTTAGACTATTTTATAATGATGCTAAGAACGTTATTGGCCTTAACGATAGCAAAACAAATGTAGTGGTCAATTTCAAATTATGATCTTTCAATGTCAACCCGTTTCAGACTATACATTCCGATATTTTGTGAAATTCTATAAAATGACATAACATTATATTTTAAACAGTTAAGTTACAACATGATATTATTATCCACTTGAAAATAAATTAGGATCTGCTTGCAAAAGGGAATATGAGCTTATATCTTAGTGCGAGAAGCATAACTTCGCATCGTCAGTATATATAAATATATGGGAGTTTTCAAAAAATGCAACAAGGATCATTAATAAAAAAATTAATAAAAAGACAAGAACCAATATGACTGCCTTGAGATACACAAGAAGTAACGTATATAGGTTTAAAAGAACAGGATTTAAAGCGAACTTGTTATACCCGTATGATAGAAATTTATTGTGCCTACCGAAAATGTAAGTAACAGGCCAAAGGGGAATCTTCGACCCATGGTCGTCTGTCCGTTCGTCCGTCTGCATGAATACTAGGACCTCAGAGGCTCTAAGAGCTAGAGAAAAAAAATTTGGTAATGATATAGCTTATTTTTGAACGTAGATCATATAATTGTTAAGATTTTGAGCACGTCCCTTACCGATGACGCAAATATTTTCGAAGATTCTATGCTAATCTTTGGTACACACATAATAAATACTATTTTAATGCTTTCGTAAAATTTAATTAATGTAATTACACAGAAGTTATTCAAGAGCTACTTTTAATGAGTAATATAAAGTGCTGCTGCTCTTGCTCACTATTGTATATCTCGTAGTGATATAATAATAGTATTCAATAAACCTAATAAAGTGCAACCATGATAATGATTTTGAACTTTGTATATTTCGGTATATTTATTTGGTTAATTTTAGTCGTAATATAATAGTATATAAGTGTACTCGCTTCGCTCGCCCACCTCTTCCGACCGCGCTCCCGTATTCCCACTTCCCACTTCCCACTTCCCCTTCACGCCACTTGCGCTTACATAAAAACTCAATGTTTAGTGTAAAGCTTCCTCAAACAGAATATTTTTTATAACTTTCTTTCAATTCAATTTTAATGCCTCATCCATCTCCTCCTCCTCCTCCTCAATCTCCTCCTCCTCCTCCTCCTTCGTCTCCTCCATCTCCATTTTCATCTTCTCCATCTCCATCTCCTCCATCTCCTCCATCTCCATCTCTTCCATCTCCATCTCCTCCATCTTCATCTCCTCCATCTCCATCTCCATCTCCTCCATCTCCATCTCCTCCATTTCCACCTCCACCTCCTTCATTTCCTCCTCCTGCATCTCCTCCTCCTCCATTTCCTCCTCCTCCATCTCCTCCTCCTCCTCCTCCATTTCTATCTCCATCTCCTCCATTTCCACCTCCTCCTCCTTCATCTCCTCCTGCTCCATCTCCTCCTTCTCCTCCATCTCCTCCACCTCCTCCTCCATCTCCTCCACCTCCTCCTCCATCTCCTCCTCATCCATCTCCTCCTACTCCATATCTTCCTCCTCCTTCGCCTCCTCCATATCCTCCTCCATCTCCTCCTCTTCCTCCATCTCCTCCTCCTCTTCCATCTCCTCCTCTTCCCCATCTTCTCCTTTTCCTCCATCTCCTCTTCTTCCTCCATCTCCTCCTACTTCTCCATTTCCTCCTCCTCCTTCATTTCCTCCTCCTCTTCCATTTCCTCCTCTTCCTCCATCTTCTCCATCTCCCCCATTTCCTCCATCTCATCCTCCTCCTCCTCCCCGTTTCCCGGAGGAGGAGGTTTATATATAATAGGGAGGCTAAAGGTTAAAGGTTAACGGTTAAAGGTTAAAGGTCAAAATGATTCCCGGAGGAGGAGGAGGAGGAGCAGAAAATTAATATATATAATAGAGAGATTTCAACTAGTTTTTACCTATTATTTCATCTATTTATTACTATTTACAAAAAAAAAAAAACATTTGTGTAGACCTCAATATTTGTTGCATTTACTAAATATGGATATAGACTTTATAGAAATCCCAAAAGATGCACTTATTGAAATAAATCAGAGTGATTTACAGAATCAAAGTCCTTAATGAAATTTGTATATATGTACATATAACTGCTGTATGCATATTGTTTTAAAATCCTACGACCATTAACGAGAGAAACTCAAGGAGGTTAGTGGGTGTTGATCTTGATTACCATATTGAAGCTGTGAAGAACCATTATCTCCGGTAATGCACCAATAATTCCTGACATCGGACTATGAACCTTTCTTATGGAGAGGTATAAAAATGAACTGTTCCTTTCAAATTGCAGGTGAAGAGGAAGAATTGATCGACAACTCAAATAATACAGGAAAAAGTTTGCATAGAGAGACAGAACAATATGTAAGCAAACATTCTGGTAATCCGTCAGGTGTAAATGTATAAGTAGATTGGAAAAATATCTAATATTGAGATTCAAAATTTTTAGTTTAGGTTAGTAAAAACACGGTAAATACAACCTATTATTATTATTATTATAATTTCTAATATGAAATCAATTTCTAAAGTGGGTTGATAGAGGTCTTCATGTGTTACAGAATAAAATTTTTAAGCGTGAATTCATAAAATCACAACAGTTAGAAAAGATCAACAAAAGGCTAGGAAATATAAAGTAAGTTTTCTGCCTTTACATAAGAGCATGTATGGACACTTGTTGCACTTTTCGGTACAGATATTACTGAAAGCAATCTACGCGTTTTATCAAGGTTCGACCGCAGAACATCATCGACACGTTTGAATTACAGGATCCCGAATAACAAAGTAAAAAAGACAATATCCGGACCACCAGGAAAAGTAAAGGTACCAGGATAGCTATGTAAGTTAATTATTAAATGAAACAATATACCTAAAAGAAAAAAAAGAAAAGTCACGCGTAAATAATTCAAACTAAAATATAGTGATACGATAAAGAAGCAAAAGTGAAGTGAGAGTGTTTAAAGAAATTTACCAAAATAAATTGTGAATAAAATAAATATGCGTAAAGCGATAAAATAAAATAAAAACACTGCGTTGCAAATAAATAAATCAGTAAAACAAAACTCAATATTGCGAATCCTAAATAAGAGACCCTCCAAGGTAGAAGGGCAAAACCAGCCATTGGTTTTCAACGATTTAAAATAAAATATTAAAAAGAAAATAATTCAGGAGTGTAAATAAGTTTAAGATTCATAAATGTAACATAAAATTCAATTAAGTAAAATTTCCCTTATTTACATATTTCATATATCTAGTTAACTGTTTTTATTGATACAACAACACTTAATTACACAAAATCCATATTAAAACAATTTGAATAATCTCTATCACAATAATATAATAATATTTAATAATATATAATATTTTACATTAATGAAACTTTCCTTTTATGGCTAATTTAAACAATTTAATCAGAACACCTGTACTTAATATAGAAAGTAAACCTGAAGTAATAGATCCAATAGAATCTAACCCTCATAGTTTACTACGACAACACAGACAATTTATAGGACACGAAACACACAAAAAAAAAGAAACATCATGGCACAGATCGAACAATTCCCGACTCTCTTAAAAATTCAACATTCAGGCCTCGATTTTGCAAATGTTGAAAGTCAGGGTATTGACCCAGAACACTAATGTAATTTACAAAATTTAGATAAAGTCCCCGATAACGTAAAATCTGTACATGATTTTGATCATGGAAAACAAGTGTAGAAGAATATTAGAGACCTATGCCAACACTATAGGAAGAGTAAACTATTTTGGTATCTGGCATACATTTCGAAATAAGATACAAGGCATCGCACATGTTGCCCTTGATTCTTATAATGTCAATTTAAATTGGACAGTGCTTAACATTACATTATGCAGACAAACGAGATCTTTCCATCTTGGAATATCCAATGACGGCAATATTCCAAAGACCGAATCCACAGTTGAGCAATTCCATCAAGTGGTTTATAGACATTTGTCTTTAGCACTCAATAATAAAAGATGTATGGAATTAGCCAGAGAATCAGAACTGCTTATGACCACGCTTCGGCCAAAGTTCAAAAGAGCACTTTTAGAAACACACCTCAAGAGCCAAAACCACGTCCACTACCTATACCTCATAATATGGGATTCCAAGCTAGACCTTTACTACCTCCAAGACCTATATCATAACAACCCTTACCTATACCAATAGGATTGTCTAATGCTAACTTCCGAAACCTACAATACCTACTGATCGGTATACCCAATAATTTTGGTAACCAATTTTAACAAGATCCTATAGCACAGGCTCTACCACAGCAACGACCACAATCAATGTACGTGGATAGAAGCCTGCACAGTAGCTAAATCAATTATATAAACAGATTCCAATATGACGCCATTGGAAAAGACCCCCGATACCTATCAAAGATCCTGCAAAATACAAAGAAAATTTAATATCCAAACAGAAATTGACCAACAACTGCCATACTATGAATGTAAGGTAAGGAAATACTAAAGATATTAATTTGTACAGGCTCCAATAAAAACTATATTCAATCGAGACATCTTTCAAACCCATTACCGAATAATATCATATTCAATGCTGTTTCTGAAGGCGGTAATACTAAAAAACCTCATCGCTCGTATTCGCATTCGCATTCGGACGTGTTTTTTGTCAAACTAACATTTGTTATTTTACCCTTACTGCGCCTTGTTATCAAAAATATAACAATACCTGTGCTGTATGTCTGTGTGTTTAGTCACAGTGTAATAACATTGAATAATTTACAATTAATTTTGTGTTTTAATATATCAACAATTTGTGAGGCCTAATTTTCTGTTTGTGAGAGCTTACAGTAAATTTGTGTTTTGTGTTGAACTGCTACAGCACACTGTTGGTATATCATTACATATCGCGCTCTTTCCGATCTCGCGCACTTTCCGCTCTCGCGCTCTTTGTGCTGTGTTTTGTTGTTGGCCGTTTTGGCTATTCTTTTCTCTGCTTTCGTCGCGCCCGCGATTGTGATTTTGTGCTTGCTGTTTTTCTGTAAGTAGATATCAGCGTACTAATACCCTGTTATTAACACAAATTTTATTCTTATTTAAATTTTTGGTTTCATTTAATTTTTATTTACTTTAAAACCTGCAGTATGTTTGTCTGCTATAATAAAAACTGCCGTGTACCAGCAAGCGCGAAAATGGGTTTCGTTTGCTGCTGGCTCTGTGACAATGTTTCACATGAAAAATGTGCTGGCTTCACCGGCCGTATATTCGACCTAATTGGCTCAAAATCTGGTTTAAGATGGACATGTGAGTCATGCAGGGATGTTGAAAGGGATGTTGCCGGATTCATATGTCAGACGAAGCAAGGCTTTGGTGATCTATTCGCAAGTTTCAAAAAACTTGCGGATAGTTTCGCAACTTTGGACTCTGGGTTTAAGGGCATGAAGCTTTTAACCGAGTCTCCAAAGCGTAAAAAAGCTAATACTCGTTTGTCCATTGGCCCAAACGAACTTGATGTCCCTGAACTGGTTAACAACTCGTCCGTTCCGAATAATCTAATGTCATTTACGGCTCCCACCGCTCGACACTCCTCAGCGTCAATGATTGCCGACAATGACATTGTTCCCATGGATGTCATTTGTTCTGATCCCGTTTCAGTCTTGGTACCTGCAGTAGTTGTTAATGTTGCAGAAACTCAACATGATCAACCTTTTGCTGTACCTAACGTTCTACCAGCTATGAAACAAATTTTTGTTTCTAGTTTGCCCCTAATACGTCATCTACGACACTAGGACCTTTATTCGGTCCAAAAATCAAGCATCATTAAATTTGGAAAAATTTAATTTCTCATATGAACGGGAAATCGCATCTTTCAAAATAAGTGTTCCTGCCGAGCATTTTAGTAAAGTTTGCTCTTTATTTAGAAAAAATAAATTTTCTTTTTCATGTCATTGCCTTCACTGAAACTTGGTTAAGGCATGATATTCTGAATACTGAAATCTTTACTAACAAATTTTCAGTCTAAAGACGTGATCGCATGCGGCGTCGTGGTGGTGGTGTACTTATCGCTGCCGATGCTGACATCTCTTCTGAGCACGTAGATTTATGTAGTGATTTAGATATCGAATTTGTAGCTGTAAAACTAATTATGTAGTGTTAATATCTTTATCGCCTGCTCGTATATACCTCCTGCCTCAGATAACTTTCCGTATTTATCCCATTTATCTGGAATCAATAGTATTTCTGAAATGCTTTCTGATAGTGATTTCTTAATAGTTCTTGGAGATTTTAATATTTCTGGAATTTCGTGGCTTTCGTCATGTGAGTCCAACGTATTGAATCCTTCGTCAACTTATGTCTTTGTTGATAGCCTTTTTGACATAGCTTTGTCTCAAACCAGTTCTATTCCAAATTGTCTAGGTAAAATGCTTGATCTGATTTTTGTTTTGGATCCCCATACCTGCACGGTATCCAGATCAAATCCTATTTCCTCATTTGAGGACCTCTATCACCCTACTCTGGAGATGTTGATTGACTTACCAACAGGTGTTTCGGATGCAGTTTTTTTTACCGGAGAAGCGAGTTCATTGTTTTTGGAAGACCGATTTTAAAAAACTTTCTTTGCTTCTTTCGCGTATTGACTGGTCTCAACTTTCTTCGTGTATTCTACATTAAACTCTCTATTTGATACTTGTGTTCCGTTATGGTTTACTAAAGAACTAACGAAGTTACAGAATAAAAAATCAAAGCTATATAAAAATATAAGGAAACTGGCTCTCTCTTATATTTTTCTCGCTACTCTGTTGCTCGTTCCGATTTCCCCACGCTAAATAATCTTTGCTACAAGGATTATTTGAGAAAGTGTAGACTAACGTTTCAGCGTGACCCGAAACGCTTCTATGACTTGGTCAATTCGAAGCGGAAGACGTCAACACTTCCAACAACATAATTTTTTGATAAAAAGGCAGCTTTTAATGATCGTGGCATTCCCGATCTATTTGGTGATTTGTTTCAAACGACATATTCCACATCAACTTTTTATAGAGCCCAGTCTTATCCGCATCAAGTAAACCAAGCGCATTGCATTTTTGGTCCCTTACTTTCTGAAAGTTTACTCTTACGTGAACTTAAGTCATGTAAACCAGTTTTTTCTCCTGGCCCTGACGAAGTTCCTAGTTGCGTGCTTAGGTTCTGTGCAGGGGACTTTGTAAACCACTTATAAAACAAGTAAGAAAGCTACAGTCGAGTTTGCTCGACTGTGAGATACCCGCCACCCAATTTTACCATAAAAATATTATATTTATATAATAGTATAAAAATATACTTAAAAAAAATATACTAAAAATACCAAAATAATATATCAAAATTTTCTTTGTTCGAAGTTATTAGCTTGGCGGCACTTTAGTTGGTTTATTGAACACCATTATTATGTCGCGGAGTGTCATAGCAACTAGCTAGGCAGCACTAGCAGTTGCACGTGGTAACGCCTTATAAAAGTCATATCTTAATAACTTCTGTGTTTTTTATCCGATTGTAACCAAATTCGCAGAGATCATTAAGATGGCGATTAGTATTGTCCGTACTAGGTTTAAAACGACGCTTGCAATTCGGTTTTATTCGATTTACGGGGGCGGGAGGGGGCGTGGCCAAAATCAAAAACAAACTTGATCTGCGTGCAACAATAAGACATACTGTCGCGAGAAATTTGTTGCTCTATCTCTTATAGTCTCTGAGATCTAGGTGTTCATACGGACGGACGGACAGACGGACAGACCGACAGACGGACATGGCTATATCGTCTCGGCTGTTGACGCTGATCAAGAATATATATACTTTATGGGGTCGGAGATGCTTCCTTCTGCCTGTTACATACATTTTCGGTCGGCACAAAGCCATAATAACCTTCTACCCTTTGGGTAGGCGGGTAATTTCCCAACTCACTCTGTAACAAAAAAACGTCATTTTGAAATATTTTTCGGTAGAAATATATCCACTGACCTAGGAAAATACGACGAAAGCAGACAAAACATCAGACAAGTAAGAAAGCTACAGTCGAGTTTGCTCGACTGTGAGATACCCGCCGCCCAATTTTATCATCAAGATATTGTATTTTTCAAAAATATACTGAAAAAATACCACAAAAAATTATACTAAAATTATACCAAAATAATAGACCAAAATTTTCTTTGTTCGAAATTATTAGCTTGGTGGCACTTTAGTTGGTTTATTGAACACCATTATTATGTCACGGAGTGTTATAGCAATTAACTAGGTGCAGCTGCAAGTGGTAACGGCTTATAAAAGTAATTTCTTAATAACTTCTGTGTTTTTTATCCGATTGTAACTAAATTCGCAGAGATCATTAAGATGGCAATTAGTATTAGGCGTATCAAAATTTAACGTTCTAGGTTTAAAACGACGCTTGCAATTCAGTTTTTTTTTAATTTGCATGGGCGGAAAGGGGAGTGGCCAAAATCAAAAACAAACTTGATCTGCGTGCAACAATAAGACATACTGTCGCGAGAAATTTGTTGCTCTATCTCTTATAGTCTCTGAGATCTAGGTGTTCATACGGACGGACGGACAGACGGACAGACCGACAGACGGACATGGCTATATCGTCTCGGCTGTTGACGCTGATCAAGAATATATATACTTTATGGGGTCGGAGATGCTTCCTTCTGCCTGTTACATACATTTTCGGACGGCACAAAGCCATAATACCCTTCTACCCTTTGGGTAGGCGGGTATAACAAGATT